>JAHDVE020007295.1:0-363567 GCA_022606495.2 Halesus radiatus | reverse complement strand
TAAATTGCCATCTCAACACAGGCGTTTCACACCTAGTGAGATGGGCAATATGTCAGCCGATAACAAATGTTCATGTATATATATATATATATATATATATAATAAATAAAAATAACAGTCCGTACACAATTCTACCGAAATCTCGAGACCCATGTTGCCACAAGAATATTTAATTTATTTCTATTTATTAAGATAATAATGAATTGTTCGATGCCTGTCTCACTGGGAAAATTCATGTGTCGAGACAGACGTAGGTAGTATATAACTTATATAGTAAAGTTAAATACAGTAATACAAATTTCCTTTGGGTTAACAGAAGATTTTAACTATATATATGTAAGTGTAATGCTTTAAATGAAAATAATACTTTAAAAAAGGAGAAAAGGGTGACAAAATAAACAAACAAACAAACAAAGATAATATAATATGTGTACCAGACATAAGGCACACAGGCGAACTGTAGTGGGCAGCTGATCCCGATCTGCGGAGGGCTGGGAGGGGAGGAAGCACAACCTGTGTCGACCCCTCGCAAAGGGGGGAAAGACACTTACGACAAGACCTCATTAACCACTTTTGTACGATTGCAACATGAACAAATGTAATTCTGCACAAAAACCCAATTTATGCAGAATTATAGGCAGAGATCGGGGGCCGTGTCCATGGTGATGTAGCAAGGCGAGTAGAGCAGAAATCTTAGCGGGGCGTTACAGGCTAACTGGTTAATTCTAGTTTTCGCAGGCTATTTAAAGTCATCTGCACGACATTTGGGATTCAGAACTCACAGAGCTACCGCGTTCTGCGCATGTTTGACTAACCAGTGCTTTCGACTCTCTCGCATTACCGTACCGCTCTGCGTTTTTATTCAGTCAGAACATATTTCCTACAGACCGTGCAGTATACATTGAACAAAGGGAGGGAGTCGAGTAACCCAACTTCCTTTCAAAATAGACCTAGCTAATCAAGCGGAATAGAAAATGGCCGCGTCAAAAACATTGTGGGAGAGGCAAACACGTCCGACACAATATGAAAGTTTTATAAACCAGGTAAAAGTAAAGTAAAAATATAAATAGGATATATGCGTAGATATAAAGATAGATATTGTTACCTTGGCATTGATCTAAAACACGCATTGTGACCAAAAATCACAAATAATGTAAGTAATGTCGCATTTTGGAACGAACATAAATATTGTCTCGGTGACTTGAGTGGCGAAGACCTCGGTAAACTGGTCTCGGACACTGGCACCACTGACGAGTCAACAAAATGTCGGCGACGTATTCCCATATACGTACCTCCTTGCAGATGTATTGCGGTAGTCGCGGAGGTACTGGAGGCACCGAATATTGGATACTTGCATCGCCTTGTGTACGAAGGGTCTAAGCTCGATAATTTTGCCCCACAAATTTATAAATTTGAGTAATTTCATAACACACCTCCTTATTGAATTCTGTTGCTTCGCTTGAAAAGACTAGCTCCAACTGTGAGTGCAAAGTTAATTTGGTCTTGTCATAGGAAGTCAGAAAGCCACACTTCACATGTTTGAAGTAAGATCCAAACCTCATTTTATTTGATTATTCACCCATCTGGGCTTTTACGTGGATTTTTAGAACAGAATATACAGAGTTATATTATAAGTATATAGAGATTTTAAACCATAAAGTAACAATTTAAAAAAAACGTTTAACAGTGACATAAAACAGAAACAATATTATAACACATATTATAGTAGTAGTATATTATAGTACAATACATACATCCCTAACGCTAAATTATCCAAGCTACAATAAGATTCATCAATGTGCTGGTATAGATGGCAATGTTACAATTTGTCTTCTGTTCCTCATCGGCACATTTAATTTAATAGTGGCGACGATGGCAGGGCTGTCAATATTAGATGATCAATGATTCTGTATAATACAACTAGGTCTGAAATAATTCTTCCGTCAGACAGCGTAATTAGATGGAATCGATTCATCAAACTTACATAATTAATGTTTACTATTAGAAATAATACATATGTTGAAATGTTGGAACAATTCAGAAAAACATTCTCAGGCCTTTATATATGAGGATACACGGCAAGTGCCCCCTAATTTATGCACCATGAAGATTTGCTCGCTGAGACGCTATATCAAAGTCTCCAGTTTAGAAGGAGTGGGGCCCTTGCAGTAATAGTGTACAGAATCATACATAATTTGATAGAAAGTCCATACCTCCTGTTGTGCTATAAGTTCTTAGTACCAAACAACTACTATGCATACCACATGGCAAAACAGACATGTTGGCTCAGTATGGTGCTGCTAAATAACATATCTTCAACATAAACCTTGAAGGTTTCAAGAGACTCTTATGTCTCTTAATTTTTGCCATTCTAATAAAATTCTATCTTTGTTCATGTGCATTGTAAATGAACACAGTCTATCATACGCAAAAAAAATGGAGGACCTAGCTAGAAGAGGATTGAACCCACATAGCCGCGGTGGGACCTATAGCATTTGTCAACCCAGCTACTAATTGATTATTCTTAAACCCTGGAATGTATTCTCTTGTTCATCATCTAGATTTGTTGACCGCACATAAGCGTGGGGCCATGTACTGATTTAGATGGTTTTGTCTGTATATTTCCAGTGAAATCTGATCTGCGATTGACGCGTGACTGATCAGCGACTGCTCCGACTACTGCGAGGATGCTGGGAGACGGCGGCGGCGTGAAGATGGACGGCGGCACCCTCAGCCTGAAGTGGGACCCCAAGAACCTGGAGATCCGCACCATGTCGGTGGAGAAGACACTGGAGCCGCTGGTGCTGCAGGTCACCACGCTGGTCAACACCAAGGGGCCCAGCAAGAAGAAGAAAGGTAACCTCTGTCTAAAGACACTCCAATTTGGTTGGGAGTAGTACAGAAATTTGACAAAATTCGAAAGGACAACAATTCGAAGAAAATCGACTCTATTTCATGACTTCGTCTTAAGCTGAAGATTTTCCTGATGCAGTGACAACCGACTGGCTTCCATTGTCAACGTCAGCGATTCTGATGAGTAAAGAAATGATAACACGATTAATGCGAGACTATTTATTAACTCATTATTATAGATTGATAATGAGTTAATAAATATGAATGTGAATGGAAGACGAAGCCGGGGACGCCCGAGGAAGACATGGCACGATCAAGTGAATGAAATACTTAAGTCGGGCCATGCCAGAAGTTGGAATAACAGAAGAGAATGTATGAGGCGTTGTATGAATGTGAATGAAGCAAGAAGTATATGCCAAGATCGAGTTGTTTGGCGGTTCGTCCTCTTTGCCTACCCCTGCGGAGAAACGGCGTGATGGTTAGTTAGTTAATTATGTACTGATTTACAAGAACTAAAGTAACGTTTTTTATAGCATGAAATCGTAGTCCGTCTTCCGCGGCTGGTGAAGGTTGGCCTTTGTTGAACTCTGCTGCTGCGTCAGCAAATTCCACTTATCAGCATATTGAGTACTATGCGTTTATTAATTCTACGTAGTTTATTGAACCCCTCATATCAGAATGTTGAGTCAAATCCTGGTCAATAGCTTTGGCTTTGATGACATCTAGGTTCGTTACATTTTGATACAGTATCACTGTGCACAGGGCGATTACAGGTCTGGAAAATGAGTTTGATTGGATTCGTCTAACGTTTGTCTTCTATTTCTTGTTTCCAGGCAAGTCCAAGCGGGCCAGCGCTTTAGTCGGAACTGTGGAGAAGGCCACGGAGAACTTCATCGAGAAGGGTGAGATCATCGCGTACGAGAACCCCGACATCACCCAGGAGATGCTGGCTGCTGTGGAGGAGGTTCGCAAGACAGGTTAGACTATATTTATTTATTTGATTTTGACGTCAGCAATTCTGATACGTGAAGTATTGACAATTGATTGATTTGCAAGAACTTATATACTACACTGTAGTATAACAAACGGTGTAACGCCTTTTATGATGTGATGTCGTTGACCCCTCTACTACACCTAGTGAAGTTTTCCTCTGTTGAACTCTACTGCTGCGTCAACTATCTTGTGAATTTCTTCAACTTTTCTGATATCGGGGCGAATCCCTAACATCAGCATATCGGGGGGCCTCTGGGTTTCTTGAATTCTGTGCAGTGCCCCCATAAAGGTTGCACTGCGACGTGTGTATCGGATCTATTTTATTGAGCTGCACACAATTGTTAAACAATATAATATGTAAAACAATAACTTTGTTTACGTCACTTTTATTTATACTTTACACTTTTATTATTATTATTATTATTGTCACTTTTATTCGCTACTACCGTAACTTCTTCAGGGCAGTATACAATTAAACTAAGATATACATGTGTTATAGATTAATAAAAACAGGCGATTGGAGGACCAAGGGTGGGAGATCAGCAGGTACCTGCTGACCGGGAAGGGTGTGTACTTTGTTTATTGGGAATAGTTTAAGAATTCGACTTTTATTTAAATTTATTTGATTATTTATGAGTCTACTATTAGTGTTTTTGGCTTTCCTTATTTCTAACGCTTCTAAGTTATCTAGTCGAATGCCGGTTCCATTTTTATGCAGTAAACTAGTGCCTGTGTTTTTATTGAGTATGTGGTCTGTCTCTAAGAGATGGTTGGCAAATTCGGAGAACCCATTATTATTTAGACATCTTAAGTGTTCTTTTAACCGGATATTA
Source organism: Halesus radiatus (assembly GCA_022606495.2). Taxonomy (NCBI): domain Eukaryota; kingdom Metazoa; phylum Arthropoda; class Insecta; order Trichoptera; family Limnephilidae; genus Halesus; species Halesus radiatus. The sequence continues at coordinate 358,888 of JAHDVE020007295.1, read as the reverse complement.
ACATCACCAAGTTACCGCTTTATATGAAAATACGAAAAAAAATTATATATAATATGTTTTCAGGAGCGGCGATGTCGCTAGCTGCTCGCGAGTTTTCGGAGGAGCCTTGCGCGTCGGCCAAGCGCGGTGCCATGGTCCGCGCAGCTCGCGGCCTTCTATCCGCTGTCACGCGTCTGCTGGTGCTGGCCGACATGGTGGACGTCCACCTTCTGCTCAAGAGCCTTCGAGTGGTAAAACTTGCTATTACAATTTATATACGCAATACACGAGTAAGCAAACAAGGTGAAGAGATGTAGCCAGTCCAAGTCGAGAGTTGCAAATGTCATTGTTTTTAATAGACTATCTTCTTTTTGTAGAAAATTTGCAGATGAACTGGCTTAGATATAGGGTGTTTTTTTTAGAGGTTTGGTTTTTAAACACCTGTGAAGTGGCCTCCACGATCGTGTGATCTCACACCATTAGATTACTTTCTTTGGGTTATGTGAAGTCACTAGTCTGTGCTGATAAACCAGATCCATTGGACCATTTGGTAGTCAACATTCGCCGTGTTATTGCCGATATATGGCCCCGGTTGCTCGATAAAGTTGTCGAAAATTGGACTTCACAATTGCGCTTCATTTGAGCTAGCCGTGGCACACATTTGCCCGAAATCATATTTAAACAATAATGACATAAAATTATCTATTAAATAAAGCCAATATCGTAGACATTAACATTATTTTAATGTATTTTTTTCATTTTGAATTTGTAAACTTCTGAAAAAACACCCTTTATTATGAGAATACACGGCGAGTAACTCCAATTTATGCACCATGAAGATTTGCTCTCTGAGACGCGCTACCAAAGTCTCCAGTCTAGAAGGAATGGAGCCCTTCCAGTAATAGTGTACAAAATCATACGTAATTTGATGGAATGTCCATACCTCCTGGAGTGGTATAAGTTCCCTGTACCAAACAACTACTATGCATACCACATGGCAAAACAGACATGTTGGCTCAGTACAGCATGGCACAGGGTATTTTGCTGATAAATAACGTCTCTTAAATAATCTGATAAATATCATCTTAAATAAAACCAATATCATAGACATTAACATTATTTTAATGTGTTTTTTTTTCATTTTGAATTTGTAAACCTCTAAAAAAAAACCCTGTATATGACTGACTCAACACGGGCATTTGCCTAGTCTGGTGGTAGAACAAAAAAAAAATGCTTGTACGCTTGGTAGAATATTGAAGACAATTTATCAATTTGAATAAACATGGTAATAAGTCATTATTATGGCAACACTAAGGTTTTTGAAATTTGTTGTTCTTTTAATGTATTTAGTAATTCATTGTTTCAATTTATTTAAAACGAATAAACCAATACATAGCGGAATGTGGGAATTGATTTACTGCCTGTTTCAGCATCGTTTTGTAGAATTTTGAGCGTGGAAGCTCTTGTCCAACTTGGAATATGTTTAAAAATGATGGTGAATATTTGGAGCAGGTGGATGAGTTTGTGTATTTGGGAAGTATGTTTACTAGAGACGGAAAGGCTGATAGGGATATTGAAAGAAGGGTGAATGCGGGAAACTCCATTAATGGAGGACTGAACGTGGTTAGCTCTAACAAAAATATGTCCAAAGAAGCGAAGCTAACAGTCCATAATGGGGTGCTGATACCAACTGGTGCTGATATGAAAGTGAGGCATGGAACTGGCGGAGGAAGGATGAAAGTAGACTGAATGCTGTAGAAATGAGATCCCTGAGGTGTATGTGTGGTAAAAAAATGTATGACCGTGTGAAAAATGTTGAGATTCATAAGATAATAATAATAAGATTAAGTAAGGGACGCTTCGATGATTTGGGAATGTAGAGCGAATGAATGAAGAAAGGAGTGTAAGGAGAATATATGACGCAAATGCGAATGGATGAAGAAGCCGGGGACGCCCGAGGAAAAGGCGTGGTGGTTAGTTAGTTATTTACAAATGATACATGAATAACGTATGTTGATTTTCCAGCGAGGAAAATCGTGTCCAACTTAGAATACGTTTACAAATAATTTGTGAATAATAATATAATATGTAGATTTATGCCTACTTGAAACATGTGATTATTTGTAAATAAACGACACCCTCGGGAAGAGCATCATAACTCAATTTTTGTAACATTTTTATTTTATTTATAATTTTGATCTGTGAATTTTAATTTTTTTTTTTTTTTCGACACATGAATTTCAGAAATTCAAAAAATTACATTTTCTTGCACATTTTATTAAAAAATATTAAACATAAATTGTCTTAGAATATGATGTAGAATCATCTCCTTTCGGAAAGTACCACTAATTTCTGGATATCGTTTGGTGAAAGTAAAAAACACACACTTTTACTTTACTTTTTTTAACTTTATGCTGTCATTTAAAACGTTTAAACGATTGCAGCGCCCTTATTTTTTGTCTACTATAAAATGTCAGACTTTAATTTGTAATATTATAATGAGTAAAGAAAAAAAAGTCAGACAACTGACTTTTGCATTAAATATTATCGTGGAAATTTCAGAGAGAATATGTCTAGTTGATTGCCCCAGACGCAGGTGGGAGAAACACCTCCAGAGGCTGGGCCTGCTATGGACGGAGGCCTTTGAAGTAGTCCAGGACTGGGAAGCCTGGAGGTGTCTTGCGGAAGCTTGTATTTCTTTGAATTTCATTCTTCGTATTGTCAGTTACTTTAATGGTGATGATGTCTGTGTTGCTTTCAGGTGGAGAATGACTTGGACAAGTTGAAGAACGCCTCGTCCCAAGGAGAGCTGCTGGAGAACATTAAGCAGTTTGGACGTAACGCCAGTGAGTACCTTTCAGCACCCATCGCAGAGTTTAGGTGCCGATCTAGATCCCGGTGCCGAGCATATTGCTTATGGCCAGAGGCGTGTCGTCCATATAAGCACTGCATACCCCTACCCTACACACATAAAATTGTTAATAATATTAATTATTGGAAGAAATCAATCTTCACTTTTAAAAAAAAGCCCAAAGTACCAAACACTAAACGAAGCTCTGCGCACCATACCGACTGCGTCACTATAACGTGCTAAAGGCAGAAACTAATTATGCAAATTGACACATACACGTCATTTTTAACATCATCTATCCTGTACATTCAAATATACATGTGTTCACAATGCGCATCAAGGGACGACTCGTTTGTGTTAGTGTCTAAAAAGCAGTGCTTTTCAGCAATGCCAGCAAATGTGTCAAATAGTGCCATCTGTTGGTACATCTGTTAATTAGAAACGTTACAAACGCTAATACGATGTCGGCTTTCTTTCAAAATAATGTCTGTTCATTTAGAGGGACACTCTTAGCGAAAATTTTCACAAAGGGTGTGTCTGGGGATTAAAAAAAAAAACATGTATTTCGCTATTTTTCCTACCACAATTTATTTTTGTAAGTTACACAGATCAAATATAGCACAAATATAGTCACAGTACATAGGTTTACACGGTATAGGTACACTTTATATCTACTAGGCAAGGATCTACAGGTCTGTCGTAAAAGTATTGAGAAAAAAACAAATTTCACACAATTTATTGCCAATAAACGTACAAACACTTAATATTCTTCAAAATATGCCCCTTTGGTGTCAATACACTTTTGGTAGAGTGTCTTTTACTCTCGTAAGACACCCTGAAAGGCAGAAGACGGAACCCCCTTAAGGCACTGCATCGAAGCGATTTTCACCGCATCCAATGTCTCCAAATGGCATCTCTTTAGGCTTGGCTTGATGCGGGGAAACAAAAAGAAGTCCGGTGGTGCTAAGTCGGGACTCAAGGTTCACTTTCAGTGCGTTCCAGGACATCCTGAGAAATCCGAATCTGAGTTTCCCTTTGTTCATTTGGTAACACAACATTTCTGGTACCATTTTGGCACAAATCTTCCGCATTTGCAAATCGCCCGTCACAATGCGGTGAACTGTGTCTTTTGTCATGTTGCATTTCTCCACCATTAAGCGGACACTGAGACGATGATCAGACTGTAATACTGCCCTCACTTTCATGACGTTGTCATCAGTTTGGGAAGTTGACGGTCGTCCAACGCGCACATCGTCTTCAATTGATTCCCGGCCGTTTTGGAATTGTTTGTGCCACTTGTAAACTCTTGCCTGTGACATGGCTTCATCTCCGAAGGCTTCCCGAATCATGGCCAGGATCTCGATACCGGTTTTTTTCAGCCGAACGCAGAATTTGATGGCTGCTACAGCAAATGTTGCATCTTGATTTCCTATACTTTTGCGACAGACCCTGTATAAGGGATCCTTGTGGGATAATATTTGGGAACAACAAAAAGAGGATCGAGTCGTGGTACAACTGTTCCGAACTAGCCTACGTCTGTTTGCTATGGGCGGATTACAGTCTCTGAAGGGCTGTAGGTAGCCAAGAAGGTTCGCGCGCCTCAGCGGGATTAGGTAATCTTCAAGTTAGACACTGCAATGGTAGTAGATACCTGTCCTCAGAGGGCGCCAGAGCGAGCAGACAAGAGAACTGTGCATTGTACGGGTGAGTTTTGGCTTATAAGGGGCTCTGTCCCGGGTCAGCGGCGCAAGGGATGGTCGGCCACCTATGTCTCTGCTGAGCGTGAGAGTGACAGCGCCATACGGGGAGAAGAGGATGTGTATTAGCAGTTAACACCTGCGCCCTGCAAACTAAGATATGTTTATATTTTGTCATTGATGTGTTAAACATGTCAACAATATCTTTATAATTATTCCTTAATTTTTGTTTACGGCAGTGGCGTGCAGACTATAATGGCTGAAAGTGCCTACCCTAAGAAAAACAAACCATATAATGAAATTAAAAGATAATAGAGTGGAAAATACTCTCAGTATCACTCTGATGGGTGACAGACCGCCATTCAGAATTGAAACGTTGCTTGAAATGGTTTTAGCCGTGTTTGATGACTAGATCTGAATAGCCGGGTACCCCTTATCTTCCTCATTAGCGTCTGCCTCACAACATACCACATTTGGGGATGCCTTAGTCTCACTGGCTCTAGACGGTTGGGAGCAGTTAGGTCACTTGCGCGGTATTCACTTAAAATTAAATTTGTAACAAAATTGCCACACGTTTCTGATGAAAATGTTTCTTTCTGCGAATTTGGTAATGGACTTGTACTCTCAATTATTTATTTCGCCACAACAATCAGCGGAATATGGTAATAAAATGATAATTTGAAGTATTCAATACACAAATCATACCCGGGCTTGAAAAACTACACACAGCCTACTTTGGCCATGGAGCAATATGCATGTCACTGGTATACAGCCAACAGGAGTATACAATTGTGACATAGTGTTGGAGTTGTCACAATAATGAGGTAAATAATGCTGATTGTATAATGATGGAAGTGCAGTGATGCAATGGATGTGTTGTATTGTTGCAGATGAGCTAATGAACCAGGCAGCCAAGCGGCAGCAGGAGCTGAAGGATCCGCAGATGCGGGACGACCTCGCCTCCGCCCGGGCCGTGCTCAAGAAGCATTCCACCATGCTGCTGACCGCCTCCAAGGTCTGTATAGTCTCAGTCTTCTTTCATCTTTACCTCTGATTTTCTCTTTGCTTTCTACATATAGTTGCCTGGCTCTCTATTGAATTGATTTGATCTCTCTTCCAGGTGTACGTGCGTCATCCAGAACTGGCTGCGGCCAAGGCTAACCGCGACTACGTGCTGCGCGCCGTATGCTCGGCCGTGGGCGCCATCGCCAACGTTGCGCAGGGACGCAGCGCGCCCATCACGCGCCCTCAGGGCCCTGGAGAACTGGCTCACGCACTGGATGACTTTGACGTAAGTTCCTTTTTTTACTTAACAAGCTGGAAACTCAGACTGTGAGTCGTGTAACCCAGCTGAAGAATTTGCTGATGCGGCCACAGCCAGACGGCAGAGATTCCGATGTGTGAAGAAATATTAACACGTGCAATGCAGTGTGCATTTATTAACTCAATATTAATGAATGATTTAGGATCTTATCGTCTAACCTAAATACCAGTATTTTTTTTCTGTAAATGTCGTTTTCATAGTTAAAGTAATTTTCAAAGTCTGCCAAATCGCTTGAAATCTGGCAAGGGTATGCTTGATGTAATACGTACATAGTTTTATCAGTTAGCAGTGAGGCCTTTTCCGCACGGGTCGGTGTGAAATCAACAAATCCCATAAACTTTTGAAATAATTTGTATACTGCAGTCGTGACACATACGTATGTTCACGCAGCTATAAAACGCGCAAATTTACCCGAATTCTTAATGCTCGCAGCCGTCCGAGCCGTGAGGGAGCGGTCTAAATTCTGCCAAAACCCGCCGAGTAATCACAGGGCGCCTCTTATGGTTTTAATCGTTTTTATTTAAGGGTTTATTAGTTCTACATATAATAAATAATATGTAGTAAAACTTATACATATGTTCCGATAAAATTAACGTTTTTGTAAAAGTGAATAACTAGGAACTCATTTCAAATTTACGTAAAGGCAATGGTTTAACCCCGCTGGCGAGAACTCGTCAAACTTGACCAATAGCTTCAGGGCAGTCGCGCCGGCAGGTACCGTGGGTGTATTGCTGTCTCATTTACGTGTAGTTCTATATAAACTGAATGAGAGAGTGACTTCTGAGTTTCGCGCGGCGGCTTTGCAATGGTTGTTTACCTCGTTTTAAGCCGATTATCACGCAGTTTTATGATTGTAATAATAAAATATTAACATTGCAGTAAAATGTAGATCCAGGTAGTCATGTTTTGGGTTTTAGCCATAATTCAAGTAGGGTCTGTAAGCAAAACTGACACAAAACCGGGGGCCAATTTTTTTTTAATCGTGAATTCGGGGGAATATTTGTATGAGAATGTATGGAATATACTGGGACCGCGACTTTTGACGTAAATACAGGGAAGAAGTGAAATTGGGGTGACGTAAAACCGTTGTTTTACTGTATGTATATCAGAATGAGCATTTGTTTTTTTGTATGAAATGTTTTTAAAAGCAATAATATTTTTCACAGTAGTTCTTTATTATAAAAAAATATTGTAACGCCTTTGAAGATTGCCTTGGTGGTAACCAACTACCGGAAAATACTGCTCTAGTGGTCTAGTTGCTATTGTTTTAATATTGATTGTGCTACTCTTGCAGGAGCGTATGGTGATGGAGCCTCTGGCCTATAGCGAGGTGAGGACCAGACCCTCGCTGGAGGAGCGTCTCGAGTCCATCATCTCCGGAGCTGCCCTGATGGCCGACTCTTCGTGCACCAGGTATGTGTTCGACAATTTGTGATTTTTTGAGGTCACGAGTGCCTCATCTTGGTTGGACATTCTAACTGAGTATTTCTGAATGTTATTACTAAGGATTGCTATCCCGCACAGTTTTCAATCTTACTGGATACACGCAAGATCTTTTGAATCCCGCAGGATCCTGCCGATTTGGATTTTCGATGTACAGTCTGCAGTAAAACTTTATTTTTACGTTTTTCGAGGGAACGATAAAAAAATGTGTTAAACTGAGAAAAATTTCTCTCTTTCGATTTTTCGAATTTTTGAGCCATATAAAATTTAATGTGAATAAAATACTCAATTTTCGAGCCATTTAATGTGAATAAAATGTAGAAGTTTCCTACTTTGAAAAACCATAAAACCTCATTTATTGTCATTATTTTGATCTTGATCTGAAAAACTAGTTTTGAACTAGTTTCGTAACTTTAACCGAATAAAAATTTTTTTTGACACTCAAATTTCCTACAAAACATTATTTTAAGTAAATTGAGGAAATTTTTACATATTCCCGCGGAAATCGCAGCTTATTCAAAAACCTGAAAATTGTTATTTATTTTTTATTTTAAATATGACATTATTTAAATATTCACGCGTAAACTGTTGAGATCGCGATTGTCATCGATACGTCTGTCAAATTCCGATTTACGAAGTAATGTTTCAAAAGAATACTATATTTTCCACGATATCAATATAATAACGGATTTTTTTCACTAAACATTGGTTGAATCGCGTTGAACCGGCAAGGGCTGCGACCTGTCAAACTCGACATCGTTAGATAGGTACGCTGTTAAAAACGTTAATAAATGAGATTTGCAAGTTAATAATGTTAAGGGGAACGGGTGCGGTGCCTGTTTCATACAAAACTGAATTTTGGATTGGAGAAATGAGTGTGAAAAATATTGAAATTCTGATGTAAGCGTAATGAGTAAGATTAAGGAAGGGAAGCTTAAAGGGTTTGGGCATGTGGAGCGAATGAACGAAGAAAGGAGTGTAAGAAAAGTGACGCGAATGTGAATGGAATAAGAAGCCGGGGACGCCCGAGGAAGACATGGCACAATCAAGTGAATCAAATACTTGAGTCGGGCCATGTCAGAAGTCGGAATAATAGAAGAGAATGTGTGAGATGTTGTATGAATGTGAATGAAGTAAGAAGTGTATGCCAAGATCGAGTTGTTTGGCGGTCCGTCCTCTCTGCCTACCCCTGCGGAGAAACGGCGTGATGCTTAGTTAGTTAGTTAGTTAGATCGTTCCGTTTGAATGGGTATTTTGACCTCCAATCCAAAATTCAGTTTTCTATGAAACAGGCAGCGCAGCCGTTCCCCTTAAAAACAAGTAACCATTTAAATACTATTAAAAACAGAAATAAAAGGTATGGAAATTTATATAAATGTTAAAAATAACATTTGAACATTGACCAAATTCGAATAAAACATATTTGTTAAGACATTTTTGTTCAAAAACACGCATTTCGAGAAACTATTCTAGTAAAGTTAACGTTTTCGAAAAGGTGACTAACAAGGAGTTGTAATTTCTTCAAAAGATTGGTTTCACTTTGTGGCGTCATTATTAATAAATTAATTAAATAGTATACTTTGTATTCACCACTTTATTAATACACAGATAATCTACATGTTTCGAAAGCGATGCTTTCTTCACCGGGAGATTATTATTTATTTTTATTTATTTATTATTATTATTTCGTCTCTCTTCATTATTATTCTATGTGCTCCTGGTGAAGAAACATATAGATATCTGAATCCAAATTATGCTGAACTAACGTATTCCATTTCATTATTGTCTTTGGGTCCTAAATTCTTTAATATCATATTTATAACAATGGTTTTTGCTTTGCTTGTCTTTAACGCTTTAATTTAATTTAATTAATCCGTTTCTTTAATTATGTTTTGTTTGGTATTCCAGGGACGAACGTCGCGAGAGGATCGTGGCAGAGTGCAACGCCGTGCGCCAAGCGCTGCAGGATCTGCTGCAGGAGTACATGACCAACGTAAGCATTAAAATATTCATTACATATCTACTTACTACTTGGGTAATGCAGTGAGGCAGGTCAAGGAGGGGGCTGTAGGAAGAGGCCCGGATTAAACGTAGGAGGAAATGCAGATGCTGGTGGCTAGTTCTACATTAGAGACAACTTACATTAAAATGAGTCGACGAAACGACTGTGAACGGGTGTTCCGCTCGTGTCCGACGAGTATCATGCTCGTGCACTGGCGCGGGGGGATCAACGCTCCTAGCTCCTTCGAGCAGGCTCCATTGAAATGTTTCTAGAACAGAATGAGCATACCTACATTGCGTCTGTGCATTAGAGATGGCAATCGGTCTGTTAATAACGGATTTTCAATCAGACGAACCGCCCTCCTTTGCACAGAATCAATCAGGTTTATCAAGTATTTGGGATCTCCAGCCCAGAACTCCAAATACAAATGTTGATCGTACTTGTGATTTGTACAGGATTAGCAGCTGATCACTATTGAAGAATGTGCTAGTCCTATACAAGACGGCCAGTTTCTTGAAAGCCAGATTTATTCGGGCTTCTATAGAGTCCCAATACTTGAGCTGGTCTGAAATACTTACTCATTTTTTTATATAATGGAACATTGTGTAATTGAGGTGATTTTCACATGAAAAACGGCGCTATAGAAGTACATAATCCAATCATTATTATTTAATTACTGATCATGGTTTTCATGTCAAAAAAATAACCGACTATAAATTGCTGACTTCCTCTTCAAGGACCTTGGGTAACGATTTGCAAATGAAACAGTGACTTCACAGAAGTCGTCGAACAACTGGCTCATTGGACCAGTACAGGAATGCATGGGTTAAAAAAGGAACAAAGAAACATATTAGCAAGAGTGTCATCACGCCGAAAATTTATTACTTGTGCGAGCAATTTAATCTTGAGTTTCATTGTTGTATTGAGGAAAAGCTATACAAAAATATGCCTTGCCATATTTTGCCACAACTTTATTTGTTTTTTTCTTGCAGGCTGGCAACAAGGAGCAGTCGGACGGGCTTGATCGCGCCATCGACCAGATGGGCCGCAAGACACGCGACCTCAGGAGGCAGCTGCGCAAGGCCGTCGTGGACCACGTGTCCGACAGGTACGACCACAGACCAAACAATATATAGAGATGCCGTTAGGGCATCATAGATGCGTGTTAATGTAAAGTAAAGAAACCAAAATAAGGGGGACGAGATATGAGCTAGGCGTGCTGCCAATAAGGCCTCTCTCTGACGATCCGGTAGGGAATCTACATAAACTGGGTGCAGCAAAATTGCAGAAAATGTTTCACGATATTTCCTTCATCGACTCTCTGACGGGTCTGCAGTGATTTGTAGCCGGCGATAAATTGTTGGTACTGCAGATTTCTGTTATCACATATACCGCCGAATGTCATCGGATTCAAAGTCAAAATCGAAAAAAGTCGAGTGAATCAAGTGAAGATATGGTATGCTATTTACTCCTTCGAACGAGACAAAAAAGTAGGAGGTTTTAGGTCCTCCCCTACATCGAACGTAACATTCATTGTAGGTTATTTATTGCTGCCAAACTGTTCAGAGATGATGTCGAATTTCGGCAAATGTACGAAATGTCAAAAAAACATTCCAAAAACTGGTCCAGCACGTTACTCCATATATAAGAAGTCTTCTTATTGCACACCGAGCTTTCTCCGTTGTCCCCTTTACTCTATATGCCAGTAATTTATAGTTAGTTCACTAGTTTTATAGTTAGTCTCACTAGTTTTAAGTCACTAGCTACAGGTCTAAGTTGTAAGTCGCTATCTATATAAGTCTTAGATGTAAGTCACTAATTATAAGTCTGAATTAGGTATTTTCTAGTCATAAATCTTAGCTGTAAGCCATTAGTAATTAATCTAATATGTAAATTATTATATATAAGTCTAAGTGATAAGGTATAGGTTAGATAAATTATGTTGTAAAGCGCCCTTGAGGTGATTTTCTCACGAAAATGGCGCTATAGAAATAATCCATTTATTATTATTTATCATTTATTATTATAAAGGCGTGCATATTTGTCTACCTCCATTATTAGCTGAAAATTTATACCCACTCCATGTTTGAACTCAAAGGATGAATGCCGTGTAAACAATCGAAACGCAGTGCATAGATTTACTGGATGCGTGTTTACCGAGTACCTAGAGAATTGTTGTCCCGCTTGTGGTATAACAGAAGTACGTCCGCTTCCCCCCCGAGTGGTGAGCTGTCTCCCATTGAAATGTATGGCGCAGTGCCCTGTTGGTATCACGCGTAAGGCTTATGTCGATTCCCTCCCGGACCGTCAGAGAGTGGCGCTGTTCTTAAAAAAGAAATATTTTTTTAGAGTATTTAATTTGACTCTTTTATAAATGTTTTATAATTTGCTTACCTCAGTTAAAATTGCGCGTAACAGATGTGGACGGCAGTAAAGTACGCTAGTGCTAAAATGGGTGTCACGCAGTGGTGTGCAGTCCATAAAGGCTGAAAAGCTGTTCCTACCCTAAGAAAAGCAACAAACTATGAAGAGATATTAAAAGAATACAGAAAGAAAAAAAAATTATAAATTTCTAAGAATTAGTTAACAACTTACGCTCTTTTATTCAATTGGTCACAACAATCAGCGGAAGATGATAATCAAATAGCCATTTTCATACATTCAATGCACAATTGTACCCGAACTCGAAAAACTAAACGCAACTTACTTTTGGTCATAGAGCAATGCACGCCACTGATGTCACGTGATCTTTACCTCCAGCCATCAAGAGTCGAAAATCGTGGGTTCCCTTTGTTTGCGCGCAATTCGCGAGTCTGGCCACCACGAATCTCGTAGCGGTACGGGCACAAACTTCCTCTTTAAATCGAGACTGAGATGGCGGCGCCTTGTCTATTTTTAGTCAAGCTATTGACTTTCGACAGAATTGCCTACCCATACCCAGCATCGATTTTAAAGACATTTTCGCATCAAAAGATAAGAGTGTTTAATTTACTAATATTCCACAACAAAGTGTTTAATTCTGTTTGTTATTTGCCTTTGCAGTTTCCTGGAGACCAACGTGCCGCTGCTGGTGCTGATGGAAGCAGCCAGGAATGGACAAGAGAAGGAGGTGGAAGAGTACGCCATCGTCTTCACCGAGCATGCCAACAAGCTTGTTGAGGTATGCACTATGCACTTCTTTCGTTCTCTGCGAAACACGTAATGAAGACAATTATGTATTTCATGTTTTTAACTTTAGTTAATTAGTTCTTAAAAATTCGACATGTGCATCATAAAATTTTGTAAATCTGAATCGCCACCCCGGCTGCAATTTTTCGATTTGCACATGAATACGTCGTATTCTTGCAAATTTACCTCGAATATCTCAACTAAAAGTTGGCTGCATTTCGATTTACTCTGAAATATGTTGTATCTATACGAATTTACTTTGAATACCTCCTCAATTTGATGGGCCGACCGCGGAACTCGACTTTTCAAGGGTTTAGTTTTTATTTTAAGTTTCGAGTTATCTGGGAATTTGCTAATTTGTAATTTGGTTTTTCGGGTTGCCGTGGTTTTCAAATTAACAGGGTTCAACTGTATCATGTATGTACATAATTGAACAGTTTTTTTTTTATAATAATATTTCTATATCCCACATTCAAAAAGCAAAACCTATCGAGTCAAAATATGGCATTAATTCAAATAAATTTTTCAAGATTCATAACCACTGGAGAGATGAACCGGTAGAAGTGTTCTGTGGGCGGTTTGTGCGCCCGGTGTGAGGTTAATTTTTTCTTGCTTCTGACAAAATTGATTACGTGTACATTTTCAAACGCTGATATTCTTTTCCAAATAAATAATCCATTTCACTGGTCTATCCGGTGTCTAGGGATTTCAAGGTCTGCGGTCGAAGTCGGTAAATCGGTGTTCTGTCATATGATTGTCGGTGTTTGCGCCAGCAAGTCCTCAATCTGGCCCAGGGTTGTAAATCTTGGACTTTATGGATGGATTGAATAATATCGCGAAAATCTTGACACAGATGGGTGGGTGATTGTTAACTCGCTAAATGAAATCACTATCGTTTTTAATACTTTTGTATATTTTTGATGATTAATACATTAATGTTCTAGCGAGGCTTGAATCTCTCTACGGCAAGTTAATGAAGGCTGTTTTTTTACTGAGAATTTCGTGAGAAAAGAAGAATGAATTATGCAGTTGATGTTATTTATATTTTTGACGCTTTAAATCATAGAAAGGTACAATGATTTATTCTACCGGTATTTCAATGGAAGATGCTCTGAGGAACTAAAGTCATTGATCCCTTCGGCACCGGTGCGTAGTCAGGAAACGCGTCAAACGCGCGCGCCCGGTTGTCATTTGTCACATGAGAACGGGTCGTTTTTACGACTCGTTCTCGAGTTCATCAGCTCGGCTGTGGAACGATTTGCCGGTCTCTGTGTTTCCTCCACTCCTACAACATGGATCTCAAAGATTCTTCACACAGCGTCCTCAAAGATGACATAGGCCCTGAGGGAATTGTTTTCCCCAGGGCCTCCTGCGCGGAGTTTGCAATGAAAAAAAATGCTCGAGTTTGGAAATTGTCTATTTTTTGCCGCGTTTGCTGCAACGACTTAATAACTGATATCTGCTACAAGACTCTACCCACATTCATTAAAGTGATTCAACAAACAAACAATAGTATTGGACTGAAAATACTAATTTGTTATTAAAATGATAATCTTGCTATACATACTAAACAGTTGGCTTATTTGTTTGTTTGTTTAGGTGGCCAACCTTGTCTGCTCCATGTCCAACAATGAGGACGGCGTAAAGATGGTGCGTCATGCCGCTACGCAAATTGAGAACCTCTGCCCGCAGGTAACACCTCCCTTTTCCCGGAGAATCATACATTTTTGTTTCTTAGCTTGAATTTTGTGTCTGTATGTACTAGCAATGAGTCTTTCATGAATACTTGTAAACCGTACCACGGCCCTATTGAACCGTGACTCTTTTTGACAAACCTCGGAACCACTTAAAAAAGATTGTTTATTTATATAAAAAGATAAACGTAACTCAGATGTTCTTATGCATTTCGAATTTTAAATAAGGTCCTTTGTACTAATTTGTTTATATAAAATCATCATATACGTGTCTAACTTCTACAAGGTTAAATTATGGCCACGACTGTGGGACTTCCAATTAATATTTGACGCCATGATGTATCTTAAAGCATTTTTCTAGGGTTCACACATTCGTGTGTTGTGATCAAAATAATTACCGCATTTACACGCGTGTAGGCAGTAACAGTACGCGAACTGCGCCTGACAGTCTGGCATCTGGACGTTATGTACCTACACCTATACGCTGGGAGTAGTAATCGAAGGAGCTGGGAGTCGTGGGAGCCAAGACCGCTCTTAACATGTGCCGGCTCTTGAATAAGCCGTCGCTCAATTGAGTCGTACAAAAATATTGTGCTGTTGCCGTGACTCCCGCTCTTAACAAAATGAGTCGTGACCCATTGCTAGTCTGTGTGAATAGAATAAAAATTTTTTTGATTCGGTTAACACGTTATTAGGTTAAGTTCGTTTGGATAATGACGTAATGACCAAGTAATGACGTTCTAACTTAAATACCAGTATTATTGTTTTAATTTTTAAAGTTTTAATTTTTCAAAGCCAGTCAGTCAAATGTCAAAACAAGGATGACCTTTACCGTACATATTTTTATATTCTATTCATAGTAAACCCTAACTAAACATAAGTAATAAACCTAACTAAACATAAGTAATAAAATGATATAATACATGGTAAATGAAGTATGATATCGGTGTAAATGGCATAAATTGAACTGGTCTCATTAGCTAAATTGGTTAAACGGTTACCCCGGATAGTAGAGGTCCTGGGTTCGAGTCCCAGATGCGACTGAAATCTTTTTATTTTCTGTTGTTTTTTCGGTTTCGTGGTTCATTTGGGATGTGTTAATGTTATCTGCTTCAATGATTAAATATTACAATGAGGTTTACAAACTTCGATAAGTTATAGAAAATAATTTGAAACAATTATAGAGCTTAAAGTCACCCAAGTTAAGTTTATACTTCGCCAAAATTAAAAAAAAATACGCTTTCAAAATACAAAACAAAATCGACAAATATAAATTTCCATACAAATCCAAAACCAGGATATGCGCGGCCGAGACCTGTGATGAATAAATGAATAATTCTTTTCCGTCTTAACTCCAAAAATGTTGACATTTGTCACATGAGAACGAGTCGAATGATTTGCCAGCTCACTTACAACCAGTTCACTCTTCCCTTTCTCCAAAAACATACCTATTTCACTCAGAGCTTCCTGTGCGGAGTAAATATTTAAAAAAAAAAATTCACATTGCAATGCCACTAAATAATTTTGTTGTTTGTTTGCATCAGGTGATAAACGCGGCCCGCGTGTTGGCGGCCCGCTCGCGCAGCCGCGTGGCGCAGGAGAACGCGGAGGTGTTTGCACGCGCCTGGGAGCTGGGCGTCAGGCTGCTCACAGAGGCCGTGGACGATATCACCACCATCGATGATTTCCTGGCCGTCAGCGGTGAGTTTCTGCCTTTATTTATATGTTACAGGCGTTTCATAAATAGCTAAAGCATTATCCAGCATTATATAGCAGACATATAAGTTACAAAAACATTCTATGATACCTAAGTTGTGTACTCGCGTCGCAAGCAACTTGTCGCGCACGGTCCGTACACATCGCTACTGTAATTATGATACTATTATTATATATATTCTATATATTCCTGATGAGGAAAGCTTCACTTTCGAAACATGTTGATATGTATATATTAATAAAGTGATGATTATAAGGTAATTTTTAATTCATTTCTATATTATTGTTTCCGCAAGCAATCTTAGTTATTAATCATATTGAAACTGACTGTAACTTTAACCCGTGCCGCTTTATGTTCCAGAGAACCACATTCTGGAGGACGTGAACAAGTGCGTGGTGGCTCTGCAGGAGGGAGACGCTGACTCTCTGGACCGCACGGCCGGTGCCATCAGGGGTCGGGCTGCCAGGTAACATTCGTACTCTTACTATCCTATCATTATTGATGAGAAGACTGTTTCGATAGGCCGCTAGAACTAAGCTGGTACCAAAATAGATGTCACATGATCTTTGCCTTCAGCCGTCAAAATCGTACTTGTGACAAGTCCAACAATTCTGATGTCAGTGGTTTCACAAAAGTTGAACTTTTTAATTTTTTTTTATTGTATAATATTTATTATATACAGTGGGAACTTATACCCGCTAAGCCACTGCAAGTAGCTTGTCAGCAGGAGTTTAGTTCAACAATATTATATAATACAACAATAAACAACAATCATACAAATGCAGGGCAAACTGTTTTTAATGATTATCCATATTTTTTTCTCTCGGAACAGATCCCCAAGGCCTATGTGTGATAGCACTATGTGTCATTCACCCTCTGAAAAATGTTGACATTCGCAAAATAAGGCTGATGTGATTGTGAGGAGTAAGATTAAGAAAGGGACGCTTAGATGGTTTGGGCATGTAGAGCAGATGAACGAAGAAAGGAGTGAAAAGAGAGAATATGATCCCCGAGAAAGACATGGCACGATTAAGTGAACCAAATATTTGAGTCTGGCCATGTCGAGAGTCAGAATAGAAGAGTATGTATGAATGTGATTGAAGCAAGGGGTGTGTGCCAAGACCGAGTTGTTTGGCTGTCCGTGCTCTCTGTTACCGTCTCATTGTTACCTAAATGATTGATTGAACTTACCACGACTTGTTCTCTTTTTCCGTCCAGGGTGTGCTCCGTGGTGACGCAGGAGATGGACAACTACGAGCCGTGCATCTACACCAAGCGCGTGCTGGAGGCCGTCAACGTGCTCTGCGACCAAGGTAGGAATCTATAAGTTATTGCGCCTACGCCAAACTCTCTCTATGAATCGTATGGTATTGCCGAGACATTCTGCGAATCTTTCCCTGGGCAAGGGAAGCACTGTGATTATTTCATTCTTGTATTGAAAACAAATGGTCGATTGTCCAAACACATATTATGACCGTTTTTGCCTTCGTCAAAAGTATTCTTTTGCAGCTTTTTATACCCATAACATTTATCATGAATTTAAAAATGTCTTCCCTCTGGAATAGCACTGAGAATTCTCAGTGGAATTCGACCTTCTGGCATTCTTAACACGTGCCCAAGCTGCCTCAGTTGCGAATTTTCTATGAAGAGTAATAGTGGTTGGACGTTAAGCTCCTCCTGGATCATTGAGCTTCTTATTCGATCCCATCTCGTGACTCCTGCAACTCCTCTCATAAATCTCATTTCGGCGGCTTGGATATATTTAAATATGTATTTAATTTCATTTATATAAACATGCATTTTGTGGGTTAACCGTAAGAAATGGAATGTACCTATAATTCATACATATCCTTTGTACAATAAATTTTTTTGAATTTATGTGTAATGCGTGTCGAGGGACGATTCGTTTGTGTTAGTGCCTGAAAAGCAGTGCTTTTCGGCAATGCAAGCAAATGTAGCAAGCAGTGCCATCTGTTATTACATCTATTAATTAGAACAACTTTACTAATAACATCGTGTTGGGTTTCTTTCAAAATATTATCTGTGTTTCTTTAGCGGAAAAAAAATGGAAACTTTTATATCAAGTAATTGGCTTGTAATATGCATAAATAAAGTGATTATTTGGATATTTGATCTGCTAGATAATCCCTACCGACATCGGGTACAGCCAGCAGCTTGGCCATTCGTAGCGAAGACTGGCACTAATAAATTCTCTGTTTTTCCTACTGGCTTCCCCGATTACAAGCTCTGTGCACACAACTGTATGTACAGTCTGACATTTAATAGCGGAAAAAAAATGAGGGTGCTGCGATCATTTAAAATAATTGAAATGGTGTCGCCAAGATGACTCATGGGAAAATAATTATAATTTTATGAAAAGCGCAATGGTCCAAGTACATATTTTTTACTTTAACCAAATGGTGTTCAGAAATTTGTGGTACGTTCCGAAAGGAGGTGATTCTACATCGTTCTAAGACAATTTTATTTTTAAACTTTTCAAATTTTTTAACACTTTGCAATGGAAATGCGATTTTTTTTAGAATTTCTGAAATCTATGTATCAAAATGAGCGTGTATTAGATGTTAAAAAAATAAAAATAAAAACAAAATCAAATTCACAGATCAAAATTAAGAATTTAAAAAAAAGCGCGAAAAAATAATTTGTTTCTTTAAAACGAACCGTGAAAATTTTTTATTGTGAGGAAACAAATTTCAAAGACTTAGTTTGATATTGATATAGTAATGTAAAAAATTTGTTCCACTGTATTAAATATCTACATTTTATTGCCAAGCTATATGATATGATTGATACGATGCTGCTGAATCTGAATATGAAATTAATAAAAAAACAACAAAATGGCATTTGGCACAGTTTTACGCTAGATAGATCTTCTTCCTCTTGTCTTATTCTGGTCGGACATGCAACATTTCCACAAGGCACCTCCAGACATCCCTGTCCTGGCATCCATCCATTGCTGGTCCAGATTTTTTTTTCCCCGTTTTGGGTATTCCATTGCTCCGACCACTTAGTTCTCTTGTGTAGTATCAAATTACAAAAATATCCAAATAAAACACCTCTGTTCAGTATCAGAATTCATTACACATAGTTAAAATTACATAAATAATTGCATTATATAAATGAACACATTATAAATAATTCTATTATTAATTCAACCACAAACGGTTCGTATCTTCGCTAAACAAGAACGATTCCACCGCCATCTATGGTGAAACAATATAAGCTTTATCTACGATAGTTGTTTTATTCAGGCATTATTTGGTGCGGGGTCGTGTTATCCGTTGCATGGGTGTCAGGGTATCCGTCGTTTAGTACTTCTTTGTGCCAGTCTTGCCTTCTTGTTGCCTGATGAACTCCAGGGAGCGCAGGATGTAGGCGGGGATGGCGGGAATGTGGTCACCCTGGTGGGAAAAATTATAAACAGATTAGTTTTGTATTCTGACAATAGATGGCGGTTGATCCACTTTGCGTAAAATTTATATAAATTTCATATCTTTTGTATGTAAGTACAAAAGTTGTCCACAAGTAACACAGTTGCCCACATATAAGTGACAAACTTACCTATAAGGAACGCAGTTACTTACAAGCAACACAGCTGCCTATAGGCTACCTAGTTGCTTATAAGTAACACAGTTGCCTATAAGTTTGGTAAAAAAAAACACTGGTTATCAGGTTACTTAGAATGAGGAACAACTATTCCAGTCACCGGAGAAGCAAAATAATGCATTTCAATTCATAAGGCTCGGTAAAGTTTTATGTTTTTGTTGCACAGAAGCAACACAGTTTCCTATAGGCAACGTAGTCTCCTATAAGTAACACAGTGGCCTATAAGTATAGTTAATTGCTTGGTAAAAAAAAAACACTCGTTATCAGTTTAATTACAATGAGGAACAACTATTTCAGTCACCGGAGAAGTAAAATCACGCATTTAATTCATAAGGCTTGCTAAAGTTTAATGTTTTTGTAAGGTTTTTAGGTTAGTTTAAAAAAAAAATTTAAACCCCAACTAAGAACCTAAAAATCTGTTTTATATGTCATTAATTATATTGTGTTATATATATAAAATAGGTCTAATTTTCCCCATAGTTTTTTCAAACACTATTTTGATATACGAGTATGTGCATAACCCGGTTGACAAAACATAATGGAAATATGCATTCTTGTTAGATTTCTCCCCTTTTCCATTGGATGTTATTCTCTATTGTTTTCTACGCAGTATTCTGTCGAGCGTAGCCCCCGTTCTGGATGCTTACCTTGGGCTGGAATCCGTTCTCATCAGCGACGTAGGTCAGGGTGATTTTCTGGCCTTCGGGGGTGATGTAGGAAGATTCTCCGGTCACGACGGCGGGTCCCACTTCTCCCTTCTGAAATTAGTTAAATAATAAAATATTTATATTTATTTGAAACACAAATTATTTATCAAAAGATGTTAGAAATCTTTGACTGACCAACCAGGAACAAATCCTGTTGTAGGACAGTCAAATTAATAAGTTTAGTTCATACGAAGTGACATTATACGAATATGGAAGGAAAAAAGATAGTATTGTCATAGCATGATAATATATATAGAGAAAAAAATAATACGGATAAATCATTTACGTATATCAGATAATTAAGTATAGTATAATAGAGAGGAGCCTCGCTTCCGAAACATGTTGATATTTATATATTAATCTTTGGTGCGTCAGCATGTTCAATAGGTAATGCAAAATTTATATCCGTTGAACGCCAGCGTGTCCGACTGGTGACACAAAAAACGTACTTTCTTTTTGTGGGATTTTTGAACTTAAGAAATGTTCATAGCTTACTAAATTAAATCATATTCGTTTGCCAACAAAATAATAAATCATACAACAATTCTTGCTATTCGTTTTTTGACATGCCGCTCGTCTGGAATTTAAAACAATATAACGACTGACAAGTTTTGCGTCATTCTATGACGCGTAGTTCATTTTCGTTTTATTATGCAAAATCTTATAAAAGTGTAAATATTAAGTGTTTCGTATTTTCGTATATTTTTATATCATTAGAGAGATTTATTTTTTCTCCGAATACTGGTGGCTATTCTGGGGAAACTATCAAACTAATGATAGAGATATACACAATTTTTATAAATGTATAAACACGTGTGGTAAGACAGAACAATTTGCAAAAACATAATTTTGCAAAAAAACATGTAAGTTATTATGAAAATAGACTCAGCCGGTGCACGGCGGGCCGCGCGCAGATTCGCCCTCGGCACACGACGGAATAAACAGAACATAGAACTCGGCATTCCAAAGGTTGAACAGTGGTGTACACAAAGTATTTCTCATTAATTTTATTAATAATGATACCGCAAAGTAATTTTACTTTTATTGATGAAATTAATATTAGAGATGAGAAAAAACAAATGTTATAGATTAATAAATTATGTATGTTTGATAGGTACTGGTTAATGCTATGCGTTAGTGCTTAAAATTTATATATTTTTTTATGTTTCACGGATTTTGCAGTCATACTCTAACAGTGATACTTTTTTATGGATGTGAAAAAATGGCATATCATTGCACAAGCAATAGGAAATCAAATATTGCCAGGTTATTCGTTACCCAGACATTACATTTACTCGAAAAAGTAAATCAGTGATGAGGGTCCCGCATTATTTACATACTTCGAATCCCTCAGCGCGCACCGATCGTCGAGTTACAAAATCTCACCTGTGTCTGTCTGAAGGAGCCGACTTCCTGTGCGCTGATCTTGTTCTCCGTGTCGAAGGCGAAGTTGTAGTTGCCCTGAGCGTCGGAGTCCACCTGCGTCTGGCGCAGGATCTGGGCGTGCTGCTCGGGGTGCTGCAGGTGGGAGACGTCGGCGCAGGCCGCGGCCACGAGGCACAGGACAATCAGGAACTTCATCTGGAATTATACATTGGCAAAAATTTTGAAATTACAGACGGGGGTGCTCTTGTAAGGTGTCACATTAAAATTTTTTTTTTTTTGCGTTTTTAGTCCTATAGGAAAGCTAGAAATTTGCGAGTTCTCAAGTGGAAAATCACCAGAGTTACTGTAATAAGGTTGAAATTGCTACGTGGGAAATTTTATGATTTTTGCTCTTTTTGATCTATAGATGGGAAAAATGTCTATTGTAGCCTTATACTGATAGAATTATTAAAACTTAATCTGGGAATAGTGGCAATAAGGTCAATATTGCCATCTGAGAAAAACAGATTTTTTTACCCAAAAGTATGTGAGGCTTGATAACTAGAGCGAACGATCTTCAACTATAACCGAGATGACCAATAGTAAAAATTATGAAACTGATAAAAAGGTCAGATATTTCTGGTCCTTAGTCCTATGTCGGTAAAACAACCAGAAATATGACCAGGCGACGAATAGGAAAATTTGGTTGCCGCGATATTATGTAACTCGTCCCCACATTCAGCAAATGAATGCCACAATTTTCCCTATGGACAGTCCGGCAGATTTAAACAGGGCATGGTGTAAGGATGGGAGGCCAAACCACTATAAAGGCTCTCTACAATAAGCCTTCTGAACGAAGGCGTGTTTAGGGGTCAAAACTAAAAAAAAGTGTTTTGAGAGGAAGATCTTAAGAAGAATCAAGAATATTATGTTTGAAGGACAAAGTACAACCAACTGTTCGAAGAGCTGTCAATAATACTATATGTAAAATTGGGCTGGGCATATCACAGGGATGGTATTTAGGACCCTTCCAAAAGAGACTTCCTTATAAATAAACTTTCAGAACAAACGAGTGTTGGGATATTTAATAGTCGATGGATGAACGGTGAGAATGCAAACACCATATTCTTCGATACAATGAAATAGAGGTAGGCAATAGGAGACAATTAGGAATGGAAGAATTTCTGGGAAGAGGATAGAACAGGACCCTTCCAAAAGAATAGAAATAAGTAAACAGGATAGAGAAGTGTAGGAAGACTAAAACTTAGTTGGCTAGACGTTTTTGAGCTACACACCGTATCTTTCGACACAATGAACTAGACGGGAACAGTAGGAGACCACCAGGAATGAAAGCATTTCCTGAAAAATATGCAGGGCATTCCACAAGGATCGACAAGGACCCTTCCAAAGGTAGTTAATTTAGAAATAAGCTTACAGGACAAAGGAGTTTTGGGAGGCTAAAACTCAGATGTCTGGGCAGTGTGAAGGCTAATACAATGAACTAGAAGGAAACAGCAGGAGACCGACCAGAGTTAAAACATTTCTAATACATGACAAGGATTTTCACATAATGGAAATCAATATTTTACCTTTATTGATACTGAATTCACAAACTTCACAATGAAACTGTACCCTCTAGAAAATGTCATCCGAATTTATACCCAAAATCTTCCTTCAGTTCCATTTAATTTATGCTACTTTAAAAAATAAAACCTGCTATTGAATTTTTTTCGGACCAGAACTACATATACATATGTTATAATTAAAGAAATGACAAATTATTTTCATTATTCGTTTTTACCACTGATCGCATAATTCCTAGAAGTATATACTTTTTTTTATTTTTAATGTGAATATCACATGAGAGTCCCAACTGCTCCCAGCTGTCCGCAGCCAGTGGGACTATGGCATCCCCAATTGGGGTATGCTGTGAGGCTGAAGGGAAAGAGATGGGGTAGACGGAGTTGAGGAAGTGCCTGGCTATTCAACTAAACGTTACGTCGTTTCCTGGAAGGGGCAGGCAGAGAGGATGGACCGCCACACAATACACTCCTTGCTTCATTCACATTTATATATCGTCTCATACATACTTTTCAGTTATTCTGACGCTTGACATGACCTGACTAGTATTTCATTCAACTTGATTGTGCCATGTCTTCTTTAGGTGTGCGCGATTTCTTCTACCATTAAATTCCGTGTTATATATTCTCCTTACACTCCTTTCTTTGAATAAACCATCTAAGCGTCCCTTTCTTAATTTTACTCATAACGCTTACATCGGCCTTGAAGTCTTTCCGTATCTCCTCATTTTTATCACGGTTATACAAAGTTTTAGCACACATACACCTCAGAGATCTCATTTCTACTGCATTCAGTCTACTTTCATCCTTTCTCTGCCAGTTCAGAATCGAAATATTGCTTGAAGTGGCTTTAGCCGTGCTTGGTGACCAGATCTGAATATCCAGGCACTTCCTAACCTTTTTTTTTTTTTGTATGTGAAAATGTATTGATTTCAGCAAAAACAGTGAAAATTGAGCTCACTTTGTGAATACTCTCACGCCCAAAACTCACTTCCATCTGTTCATCTCTTCACTGGCTTTTATTTTTTTCTATAATATGGCAGTTGACCTTTTGACAAAGTTAATTTATTGCTTTTATTTTATGTTTTTATTCTTCACATTATTTTTAATGAATGAACGTGAAAACGTCTACCTTATAAAAGGAAAAAAAAATTACCATTCACAAGCTCCATGTGAAACCGGTTTACATATTTTTAATAAATCTGGTGATTTTTCTGATTCGACCTGTTTGAAATATGTCTAATTCGAAATATGTATAAAAGTGAATGGTAGAAAGAGTCGGGTACGTCGGAGAAAGACATGGCACGAACAAATTAATCAATATGATTTTTTTAAATTAAAAACATTTGTAACTTTCTTCCACTCGTTTATTTTCGACCAGATCGGTTTCACCCTATCACGGGCATTTTCAGACAGGCACAATTAAAACTAAATCAATGGTATGTACTCGTATACCATCAATGTCAGGAGTAAGTCCCGTTGCTTTCTAATATTGTTTTATTTATGTCTTGAAATTTGTTTTGTTGCTGACGTTCGGGTTGGTTTATTACCGCCCAGAAGACGGATTACATTGTGTTTGTTTACTGAATCTGTGGGTTTTAAAAAAAAATTATATAATGTGTATCGCGTCAGCTTTTATTTGACAACAGATGATTTTTTCTGGTTTTGTTTTTACCCCGTGATTTCCGTCTTGTTTGTTAAAATGAATTTTATAGCAGTTTTTGTCCTGTAGTTACTTGAACTAGGGGTAACCAGGTACATTTTAATGTAAAATATTTTAACATCCATCAGGGTAATATCCTTCTTAGAGTTCGCCTTGGATGTCTGCGACAAAATTCCCAGTTACATTTTACCCTGGTATTTTATTATGTGTTTCCTATTTACATTCATGTGTTAGATAAATCAAAGAAAAATTCATATTAAAATGAAATTCCACCATGAATTGACAGTTTCAAAATTAGATAAAATTAATCAAATGATAGGTCAGGGGCTGAGTTGGCGTCGTGTCTGTGTCCCACCCAGGTGTCGTGAGCTCTATTCCTCCGCTGGCTAAGTCCTTAAACCAACATCTTCCGCTTACTGTGATGGTGGTGGGAGATTTCCAAATATTGTAGGTTATTCGTAACAAGGGAATGTTTGTATTTCTTTAAAAAGAAAACAATATACATATATATATATATGTACTTGACTCGGGCCATGTCAAGAGTCAGAATTGACCGGTCAGGGGCTGAGTTGGCATCGTGTTTGAGTCCCACCTGGGTGTCGTTAGTTCAATTCCTCGGCTGGCTAAGTCCTCCATCACGACACAAGTAACATCTTCCGCTTACTGTGATGGTAGTAT
Organism: Halesus radiatus; assembly: GCA_022606495.2. Taxonomy (NCBI): domain Eukaryota; kingdom Metazoa; phylum Arthropoda; class Insecta; order Trichoptera; family Limnephilidae; genus Halesus; species Halesus radiatus. Next base: position 333,396 of record JAHDVE020007295.1, on the reverse strand, counting down.
GAGATTATCAAATATTGTCAGGTTATTCGTAACCTGGGAATGTTTGTCTTTCTTAAATTTTTTTAAAATTAAAAATGTATTCTATACACAGAGTAAATAATATAAAGGGATGCCCTAACATGTGGAGAAATAACCAATATAAGGGAGGGTGAGGGACGAGCTAGGAGTGCTGCCAATTTAAGTAAAACAGCAAATAAGTAAAAGCGTTTGACTTGTTTACAAAAATTGAATTATTTACTTAAATCTTTTTTATAAATGTTTTATAATTTGCTTACCGCAGTTAAAATTGCTCGAAAGAAAATTGAATAGCAGTGAACTAGGCTGGTGCCAAAATGGGTATCACGTGACCTTTGCTTTCAGCTGTCGAAATTGTACTTAGGACAGGTCTATTAATTCTGACGTCAGAAATCGCATACATTCTAACATGGCCTCACTCAAGTATTTGATTCACTTGATCGTGTCATGTCTTCCTAAGGCGTCCCCGACTTGTTCCATTCACATTCGCATTATATATTCTCCTTACACTTCTTTCTTCATTCATTCGCTCTACATGCCCAAACCATCTTTGCGTCCCCTTTCTTAATCTTACTCATTACGATTACATCAGCCTCTCATATTTTGCGAATCTTAACATTTTTCACACGATCATACATAGTTTTACCGCACATTCGCCCCAGATTGGTAGATACTTTCAGTATCACCCTGGGGAAAGATTACCATTCGGAATCGAAATGTTGCTTAAAAATGGCTTTAGTCGTGTTTGGTGACCAGATCTGAATAGCCAGATACTTCCTCACCTTCCCCTTCCCCATCTCCTTCCCTCCCCATTACCTTCAGCCTCAGAACATTCCCCAATTGGGTATGCCATAGTCTCACTGGCTCCAGACGGTTGAAAGCAGTTGGGACTCTTGTGCGGGACTCGCATTAAAAAAATAGTTAAACAATCATTAGGCTGTAATATACGATGTGCGCCCGTGGTAGCATCGACAGATTTCTTACATAAAAAAGAGATCTCGCTTCTACAGCATTCAGTCTACTTTCACCCTTTCTCTGCCAGTTTCATGCCTCACTGCCGTACACCAGGGTTGGTATCAGCACTCCATTGTGGACTGCCAGTTTCGCTTCCTTGAACAAATTTTTGTTACAATGTACCTACGACAAATTTGATTTCATAAGATTTTTTTTAATAATATTTTTGTCGCCCTCGCCCTTTATTGCAGACCTTCATCGCCCCTGAATCTTTACAATGCCCCCTTGTAGCCTTTCACCGTCCCCTTGGATCTCACCAACGCCCTCTTGTCGCCCTTCACCGCCCCCTTGTAGCCCTTCACCGCACCTTGTAGCCCTTCACCGCATCCTTGTAGCCCTTCGCCGACCCCTTGTAGCTTTTCACCGCCTCCTTGTAGCACTTCACCGCCCCCTTGCAGACCTTCACCGCTCCTTTGTAGCCCCTCACCACCCTCTTTTAGCCCTTAACCGCCCCTTGTAACCCTTCACCGTTCACTTGTAGTCCTTCACCGCTCCTTTGTAGCCCTTCACCGCCCCCTTCTAGCCCTTTACCGCCCCTTGTAGCCCTTCACCGCCCCACTTTGCGGCGCTACGCGCAACCCTTCACCGCTCCTTTGCCAGCCGCTTCACCACTTGCCCGCCACCGCCCCTTAACGCCACCGCCCCTTCCCCAGCCCTTTACCGCCCAGCCCCTACACCGCCCCTTTGCGCCCTTCACTGCCTTGCTTAACCCTTCACCGCTCCTCTGTAACCCTTCACTGCCCCACTTGTAACCCTTCACCGCCCCCTTGTAACCCTTCACCGCCCCTTAGCAACCCCTTCACCGTTCGCAGCAGTCGCTTCACCGCTCCTTTAGCCTTCCCTTCACCGCCCCTTCAGCCCTTTACCGCCGCGCAGCCTTCACCGCCCCTTTGTAGCCCACGCTTCACCGCGCAGCCTTCACCGCTCCTTTGTAACCCTTCACCGCCCCCTTGTAACCGCTTCACCGCCCCCTTGTAACCCTTCCACCGCCCTTCACAGCCTTTACCGCGCAGCAGCCTACACCGCCCCTTTGTAGCCCTTCCTGCCCCTTGCCAACCCTTCACCGCTCCTCTGTAACCCTTCACCGCCCCCGCGCAACCCTTCACCGCCCCCTTGTAACCCTTCCACCGCTTACTTGCTAGCCTTCACACGCCCCCTTGTAGCCCCTCTCACCGCCCCTTTGGATCTCTCTAGCCTTCACCTTAAGGGGGGCGATTATCTCCACATCGAGGTCTCTGGTGTAAAGCGTATGTGTTTTCTGTAGAGTTCCCACAGCGGTCACATTGTATTATTAAACGACTTTCTGAACACCTCGCGCACAAGCCGGGGTTTTTCTCTGTCAAACCTTGAAATAGAAGACGAAATACATTAAATATCTCTGCAATATACAGTATTATACAACGTCTTCATGCAAACTTTTTAATTTGGAATAGCTTGATGAAGCTCATCAGCCTCAGTACAATATTCTTATATCACTGAAGGGTGGGACAGATATACAAATAAAAGTATTACTGTGTGTGTGTGTGTGTGTGTGTGTGTGTGTGTGTGTGTGTGTGTGTGTGTGTGTGTGTGTGTGTGTGTGTGTGTGTGTGTGTGTGTGTGTGTGTGTGTGTGTGTGTGTGTGTGTGTGTGTGTGTGTGTGTGTGTGTGTGTGTGTGTGTGTGTGTGTGTGTGTGTGTGTGTGTGTGTGTGTGTGTGTGTGTGTGTGTGTAATATTATTATTATTAATGTGTGTGTATTAATAATGTATGTGTGTGTGTGTAATAATAATAATAATAATAACTTATGTAATAATAATAATATTAATAATATGTAATGTGTGTGTGTAATGACCAATATGTGTGTAATATTAATATTAATGTGTAATAATATATGTAATGTATAACTTGTAATAATATGTGTGTAATAATGTGTGTATGTGTGTAATAATAATATGTATTATTAATAATATTAATGTGTGTGTGTGTAATGTGTGTGTGTGTGTGGCCAATGTGTGTGTGATGATATTATTGATGATGATGATGATGACTGATATTGTGTGTGTGTGTGTGTGTGTGTGTGTGTGTGTGTGTGTGTGTGTGTGTGTGTGTGTGTGTGTGTGTGTGTGTGTGTGTGTGTGTGTGTGTGTGTGTGTGTGTGTGTGTGTGTGTGTGTGTGTGTGTGTGTGTGTGTGTGTGTGTATGTGTGTGTGTGTGTGTGTGTGTGTGTGTGTGTGTGTGTGTGTGTGTGTGTCCCTCCATTGATATGCTTGGTGTAACCCTAAGTGACCAGCTCGGGTATGGGGGCTCCATCGAAGCCAGAGTAAAGTTAGCCTCTCAGAAGCTATTGTACTGTAGTACAGGGCCCGCAGATACTGCAGATAGTGCACAACTGCTGATCATGTACAAGTCGCAAGTGCGCCTCACTGTGGAATTTGACAGCCACCTCGAGTTTGAAGCCCCAAAATATCTGAAAAAACCCTCGATTCTGTGCAGTAATGGACGATCCGTTTGATAGTTTCACCTATCTTAACAAACGGATTTCAATCTTTGGAGCACAGACGTCAGGTGGGAACGCTGTACTCGTTCGACCGGTATTTTAATGGAAGATAACACGCCAAACGCGCGCCCAATACGGTTGACATTCTTTATTTAATGAGAACGGGTCGCTTCTACGACTTAGACAATAGCTCAGTTGTGGAATGATTTGTCGGTCTCTGTGTTTCATCTCTTCTACTACATGGGACTCTCCACGATCCAGGTTCACTCCTTCCTGTCCCCAAAAAGACCATTCACACAGCATCCCTAAATATGACATTATTCAACAAAAACCATAATAAATTAAAAAATCCAATAAAACTCTGGATACGTTACATAGGGAGATCTGAAATAGAAATATTAACACCAAATACAGACTAACACCGAAACCACTCAACTGCACTTAAAACACCTCACACAACAATTATTTTTTCATCAAGCACATCAATCTAATATTATGTATTCAATTTTAAATTATTAATTATTTTTATTGAGATTTAAAAACCTTATTTTAAAATAGTCAATAGATGTCTGATGTGAGGTGATTTTTCACTAAAACGGCGCTATACAAATCATTCAATTATTATTATTATGTCTCATATAAATAAAAAAAAATCGGAGATTAATCCGAGACACTGTCTAGTTTGCAATTCTGTTCCTTAGGAACTTTGTAATCATCATAAAGATAGCTGCCAATAATGAGTTTAAAAATGGAAAATAATATTGGCAAATCTTGAATTTGAGATATGATATCGATGAAGATGGCATAAATTGAACTGGTCTCATTAGCTAAGTTGTTGAGCGTTTCCCCGGATAGGCAGAAAACCTGGGTTCGAGTCCCAGATGCGACTGAAAACTTTTTATTTTCTGTCTTTTTTTTCCGGTTTCATGTTTCATTGGGGTTGTGTTAATATTATTTTCTTCAATGATTTAATATAATGTAATGTAATATTTAGTAAATGAAATCCTCAGCACGGGAAATGCCATTATTTGTTATAAAAAAGAAGATAATAAAACATTATTATTGTATTATTCATCCACAAATTCTTGTAAGATAAACAAGCGTACAAGTTCCTTCGCTATTTGTATACCAAACAATTTTTAATATGAATTATTTCGATGGTCAGTTTTTTTTGGGTAGGCACAGCTTTTCAGCCTTTATAGAATGCACGCCACTGGGCGCCACAAATATAGGTAATAGAGATAAAATCGCTTGGCAAGCGGAGTCTAGAAATTTTGTTGTAGGCGCAAAAAGGGTTTTTTTTTTTAAATCTATTTTGCGAATAATTTTGTAATAAAGAAAAAAAAAATATCAAGGGAATCCATCACAAATAATCTTAACTATATAATATTTTTTTAAATCGTTTCTTGCATGCGTTCATAATTTGCTAATGAAAAAATAAATTGTTTAGTAGTTTACGTCAACCAAAAAAATGTCAACCGTGTTGGGCACGCGCTTGTCGTGCTATCTTCCATTAAAATACCGGTCGAACGAGGACAGCGTTCCCATCTGACGCCTGTGCTCCAAAGATGGCAGTCCGTTTTTTGTGTAAACAAACCAACAATTTTCTTCCGAGCTTGATGAAATTTTTCACACTTGACTTTCGAAACAAGAGGAAGGTCACTGTCTACACGAGATTTCGAAAAACCACCCCCTTCCTCATTTCTCACCCTTTAAAGCACAATTTTGAAACTTCGTGATGAAATTTCAAACCTTTGTTCAGAGGAAAACTACTGGGTAGCTGTAGCGGTAGGTGAACGGGTAGGGGTAACACATCACAACTTCAAAACTTTCCCCCGATCCGTTGACCACGGGCAACGCCGGGTACTTGAGCTACTGTGTAATGATTAAGGTGACGATATTTTAATAATTTCGTGTCCCAGTCAGTAAAGATTCTTCAAACACCTTTCCAAATTCTATTCATTTATGAATAAGTGTTACTGAAATACGAATATTATTCAAACATTATTCATCACGCCTTTGGAAATAACATTCGAATGTCGACTTGTTTAAGTTGACATTGACATTTTAAAGCAGAAGCGATCAAATTAACTTTGGATTTAAAAACAATCATTTAATTTCCATATTTATAAATATGTATCTGTGATAGTTTAAAAATAAATAAATTATTTACTAATTTCAACATTTTTCACACGATCATACATTGTTTCGCACAGATAGCACAGATTCGCCTCAGAGATCTCATTTCTATAGTATTAACCACCGTTCTGCCCAACCCGCCCTCCATTTTGCTCCAATTTACATATGTATATCCCGTTCCAACTATAGTTTGCATTCCCCAATTCAACGCTTACACAGTCTTGGTAACAAATACTTAAATGACGTGGATGTATTTGACAATAATCTGAATTTGGCGAATTTTAAAAAAAAAAGTATGAACGAATTATTTGTACCTAGTCAATTGGAGAAAAAGGCTGACTCTCCTCTAACATATCCGTTGTATTTTATCCTTACTTGCATGCATTAATAGTAGTACTAACACATTAATGCAAATAGGAAATACATATAAAATACCGGAGTGAAATGTAACTCTGAATTTTGTCGCAGACATCTAAGGCGAACCCTAGGAAGGATATTACCCTGAATGGGAATATTTATTTTCTTAAAATTAAAATCAGTTCTCGTCCTTAATGGAACTTTAAGAATAACCTTCACGATTAGTTTCTGGATCATTGATAATGATATGTAAATACGAGACACTTTTATTGCTATTAAAAAATTAGTAAAAAAACACAAGTCAATATGTATCTTAATTATTTTATTGCAATTTTATATACAATTTTTACGACCTGTAGTATATGATACAAAACTGGACATATTCAAAATTAGCGTTTTTTTATATACATATAATATAATACATATTTATAATACTAGTACATATAACATACATGTAAATAGTTTTGATATCAAGTGTCCTTTTGTAGAAAACTGAAATGAAAAAAATTGCAAAATTAAACAAAAAATGAGAGTTTTTGGTTTTATTTCAAGATTTTTTTGCTTTTTGTTATTAGATGTTTTCACTTCTATCCTCTTTTGTAGTTTTACGTTGGTGTTGAAAATTTTCCAAATTGTTCTTCGACATCTTCTGCGCAATTTTCATTAGTCCGTTCACAGTTTGCTTGGTTTTGCCAGTGTTGATTTGGAGGACGCTTAGGGCTTGATCTGCTCGGGGTGGGCTTGGTTGTACGCGATGGACCTCAGGATGTAGTCTGGGATTGGGGGAGGAGTGGGCAGATGGGATCCCTGAGAAATAAAGAAAAAAACACAATTAAATTACATGCCTAAAAATACACGATTAGAGATTTTGACTGGGCTTTTTTGGGTAACAATCAGTTTGAACCAATCATACAGTGTCCACCATCACCTGGGTGTATTGTTATAATACTGTTCACCGATGATGGACGCTGCAAGCCTATTTGAAATGTTGGCTCAAGTAGGTAGACTTTATTTTTTATGTTGGCTTTCCACGTGGCACCATTCTTGGTCCATCTCATTTACTATCTAACATCAATCTGTCCATGATATTTTTAGCAAAAAACTAGGTTATTATCACATCTAGAGATCATGTTAAATACGATTCGAAGTATTTAAGTATGATATTAAATATTTTAACCTTATTTAATTAAAAATTGCTTCATTGACGTTAAGTTCAGTTTTTGGCATTCCACAAGTCACCATTAAGGGTCCTCCCCTGTCTTTTGCGATGTAATCAAATAATCTTTTAAGCTTATTTTAACTAAATTGTGGTTATTTGGACGCCCAGACATCATTTCACATACGATTTTAAGTATTGAAGTATAATTTTTTCTATTTAATAAACATTTGATGCAGAGAGAGCTACTGCTAAAATACTTTTAAGGGTTTGTTCTAGTCTCACCTGGGGTTGGTATCCATTCTCGTTGGCCACGTAGGACAACTGTACTTTCGATCCGTCAGGAGCGGTCCACTGGGCTGATCCCTGAGCGTTCTGGGCCTCTCCGTCCTACAACGCAAATTATACAGTTAGTTAATCATGCGCTATGGAACTATTATATAAATATTCATATAACTGGGGTTTGTAGAAATATTGGAATTGATTAAAAGGTGAAAAAGATCTTAGTGGCTATTTTTTATCTAGCCAATAGCAACAATGGCGATACTTCTGGGCCTCAACATCAATTTTTTCACACATTCGGTTCAATATGCGCCAAGGAGCTATAAAACAAGGATAATATGTACAATACAGTAGTTGCATGTGGACCATGATGACTGTTGTTGCATATTGGCAAGAAACATTCTTTTGACCCAATATGAGCAGGACGATGGAATCATTTTAGCATTTAAAAAATACGAACGATTTCCAATTTCGACATGAATCGGGTTAACAACAGTTAACTTCTTTGGGGATGCTGTGTGGAAGGAATTTTTAAAAAAATCTAGAAGTAGTGAACTTCGGTCTTGATGAGACCAATATTTTAGGGAGCCAGTAATTGACATAGGCGTTCTCATAGAGTATTAATTGGTGCCTAAGGGATAAATGGCGCTAGGGAGGAGCACCTTCCGGTGAAATACCAGTAAAACAGACAGGAAGCACTACTCACGGTTCCGGGGTTCTTGAGCTCGCCCTGCTCCTGAGCTGCGATGCCGTTGCCTGTCTCGTAGGCCCACTGGTAGGTGCCGCCGGCGCCGACGTCGATGGTCTGCTTCAGGATGGGTGCCGCGGCGTCAGGGTTCAGGTGGGACACGTCGCCGCTAGCGACGGCCACGCACACCACAAAGAATACGGCGAGGAAGTTCATCTGGAGGAGGTCAAATTCAAATTAAATTATTTTGGGGCCTCTTCTCGGTCAAGCTATGATAAAACTATCGAATTTACCACCCACCAATGCATATTAATTTATCTATAAATTCTACACGGGTAGTTAGGAAAATTGTATACGGTTTCCAATCGCACGCATTTCATAGAATTTAAAAGATTACAGTTTCAGGATAATCGTCATTGGAAACCTTAGAAATTTTCCTAACTACACTAACAAAATTTACAGATAAACCATTTGTTGTATTTCTTGTGTTAGCAACCTTGAAAGTGAGGATGGTCGTCCTGACAGCAAAAAAAAATTGCAAAAAACCCGGAAAGAACAGAACATTAATTTTTTGGCCACCCTGTTTTTAAAGCGAATAAAAATCAATTAATTAATTTTAAAAAATCGAGTTGTATTAGTGTCATCTTTAGAAGTTGACCTTAAATGTTGCACTGTTTAAAATGAATTTCAGATTATGCAATGGTAATTTTATTAGAATATGTTTTTTCCTCGCGTTTAACTTAATGTCTTAGGACGAGCAGATTGGGTGGATTAGCAGTAGTATGGAATGACCTACCTTGGAGGGAGAGTAGATTCAACTGTACTTTTAATATTTTTGGTTCCACTATTTATACTCTATAATCTCGGAGCTAGGATACCGGGGAAATCACGTAAAAAAATATTTAAAAAAAATAATTGATTTTCCGTACGTATTTAAGAGGTATTTTAACTTTGTTTATTTGTGTTTTTTGATTTATTATTAATTAGATAAAGTACCCGGCGTTGCCCGGGGTTATGCGTAGTTTAGAGTCAAGCTTTGAGGTTATAATAATAATAATAATATGTTTATTGTAATTAAGTTTGACTAAAATACATGTAATTTATTATACACTTTAGTGTACAGTTGTGTATAAAGTAGATATATAAAAAGTAAAATAGAAAATAATATAATAACAGTAGGTAATATGTAAAGAACAGACATGCATAGTTATAAGTTGAAGTTTCACATAACCCGCCTCACTAGGCTAGCCTGTGTTGAGGCAGTAATTTTGCATATTATTATATAACACCTAGGAATGTACACTTATATTAAGATATGTTCTGTAAATGGTTAAATCAATAACTTAGGATTAGGGTGAGTGCACCGGTAAATGCCCTATCATTACTTTTAATCGTATTTTTTTACGTTGTGTTTGATTTTTTTTGTGAATCAAATGTTTTTGGAATGTTGAAAATTCTTATCGCAAGGTACCTAAAATTCTGTTGCTCAAAAGTGGTATGAGTTACAGGAATTTGGAGTAAACCTTTGTTAGTATTTCCAGTAATGCGAGTGTTTAGTCTTTTTTCATAGTATTTATGTTTGTTTGTATAAAGATGAGTGAGGATTGTTTTAACGTAAGCGGTTGTGATGCGTTTCATATTACCCGTCTCCTTCCCTTCTCCACTACCTTCAACCTCACAACACACGCCGATTGGGGATGCAATAGTCCCACTGGCTCCAGGCAGTTGGGACTTTTTTGAAAGAATTCATTTAAAAAAAATGGTATATTTCGATTAATTTGCTTTAGCTATTGGCCCCAAAGTGCGCCAGCCTGGCGGGGGTGTGTGTCTCAAGCGCTTACAGCCAAACCCCGCCACCGTGGCGGTCTAGAAGTAGGCCGGCCTAAAATCGGAAAAAGGACGCACCAGTGACATCGATGAATCAAATTTAAAATGCCAATCGCTCTGCAGATGATAGAGGTTTCATTTCGTATTATTGGCAATAATATATTTATGAAGTTTTTTCCTGATTTTTACGTACGAAGTTTTTTAATCAGCCGGCGGCCATTGAATTTCTTCCATATGCCACTGGGGATGCAAAAAATGCAAGTGACCTTCCACGCCCCGGAGCGCTTTGATGACCGATCTACTAAATATGTTTTTTTTAGTTCAAATTGTGTCTATTATATGTAAAATAAACTTTTACCTATAAGAATTAACTATGTTTAATTTTATTGAAAAAAATGTGATTTTTGATATTTAAAAAGCTGTTTTTACATAACACAGTTAAACATGTAATTTTTTTTTAAACTAAAATAATAATATAATATGTAAAATGAATGCCTCAAAACACAGGCTAGCCTAGTTAGGCTGGTCATGCGAAAACTCATCTCATAACTATGCAATTCTGTTGTTTACTTATTACCTACCGTTATCTATTATTTTCAATTTTATTTTTTATGTATCTACTTTATAGAGCACTGTACACTTTATTGTACATGTATTTTAGTTTTAGTTGCAAACTTTATTACAATATTATTAATAAAAACATTATTTTTTCCATTTTATAAATGTACATGTTTGTTGATCGGTTTCGGTTAATCTTAACCTTCTTCAGGACCGTAAACATATAAATTATATTAAAATACAGAAATACGTAATATATGATATTAGCGGTTCCATGACAGTTGATCCCCCGACAGTTGATCCCCCGACAGTTGATCCCTCCGACAGTTGATCTCCTAAAGGATTATTTCTGCTTTACGTCCTCATTTGTAAAGTAAGTATGCAGAGAGGATATGCGGCTGTATAACAAAAGTCGATATACTTATATCTGCAGGCATCTTGAGTGGAAATCCGCTACATGAAATATTTTTACTAACAATAATGTCCAGTACCCGAAGGAGTCTGCGGTGAGAATATACGGAATACTAAAATACGACATTCTTATTTATCGACCTTTCTTATACGGGCGAATATCCTCTGCATACTGTATCAATGTTTTTTTAAGCCGTAATATTTTCCACTAGAGGTCCCTATTTCAAATTGCTAATTGCAGATTGAACGCATTGAATTTTAGTTACTTCACCAACTTTCGTGCACCTTCATACAGAGCTGTAGATACTCTCAGTATCACCCTGGTTCCAACACTGCCATTCAGTTTTTGTATAACGTTGCTCGAAATGTCCTTAGCCATTTTCGGTGACCAGATCAGACCAGATAGTCAGGTATTTCCCCGCTTCTTCAGGATTGAACGCGTGACGCCTGGGTATGAACCTATAGCTCTTGCTCACTCAACTACAACTGGTCTATTTAACTATTTTTGTTTTTTTATTACATTTATTTATTTATTACATGTATATATGAACATTTGTTATCGGCTAACGAATTGCCCATCTCACTAGGTGTGAAACGTCTGTGTTGTGATGACAATTTACAGGGGTGGTTGTTCAGCTAGGATATTTAGATGGCAAATAGATTAATATATTACAATTTAAATTATTCTAATTTGAAGGTAAAAACGAATTTAGCAGTAGACAGGTTTATTGGAGGTGATCAATGATCTTACTTTTAAATGAACTTTTGTTTTGCGTATTTCTGATATGACTAGGGACAGGTAGGGAATTGAATAACTTAATAGCACTGTATTTAATACTTCTTTGTCCATAAGAGGTGACACAAACTGGAATATTAAAAGATTTTACATGTGATTGTCTTAGGGCTCTAGTGCTTGTTCTTTCTTCAAACATATAATATTTTTTCATTTATCCAGCAGGATATTTTTAAATTTATACAGCAGGATATTCTTTAATTTATCCAGCAGGATATTTTTAAATTTATCCAGCAGGATATTTTTAAATTTATCCAGCAGTATATTTTTAAATTTATCCAGCAGGATATTTTTTAATTTATACAGCAGGATATTTTTAAATTTATCCAGCAGGATATTTTTAAATTTATCCAGCAGGATATTTTTAAATTTATCCAGCAGGATATTTTTAATTTATCCAGCAGGATATTTTTAAATTTTCCAGCAGGATATTTTTTAACTATGTTTTTCTTAAGTTGGGAACATTTAGTTTCTTACAAATAAAATCAGTACTCGTCCTTAATGGAACTTTAAGAATAACCTTCATGATTAGTTTCTGGATCTTTGATAATGATATGTAAATGCTAGACATTTTTAATTTAATTAAAGAATTAATAAAAAACACAAATCAGTATGCATCTTAATTATTTTATTGCAATTTTATATACAATTTTTACGACCTGTCTTGTATATGATACAAAACTGGACATATTCTAAATTTGGATTTTTTTTATATACATATAATATAATACATATTTATAATACTAGTACATATACATATAAATAGTTTTGATGTCAAGTGTCCTTTTGTAGAAAACTGAGACGGCAAAATTTCCAAAATTAAACAAAAAATGTTAGTTTTTGGTTATTTTTCAAGATTTTTTTGCTTTTTGTTATTAGATGTTTTCACTTCTATCCTCTTTTGTAGTTTTCCGTTGGTGTTGAAAATTTTCCAAATTGTTCTTCTCAGTTTGCTTGGTTTTGCCAGTGTTGATTTGGAGGACGCTTAGGGCTTGATCTGCTCGGGGTGGGCTTTGTTGTACTCAATGGACCTCAGGATGTAGTCTGGGATTGGGGGAGGAGTGGGCAGATGGGATCCCTGAGAAATAAAGAAAAAAACAATTAAATTACATGCCTAAAAATACACGATTAGAAATTTTTACTGGGCTTTTTTGGGTAACAATCAGTTTGAACCAATCATACAGTGTCCACCATCACCTGGGTGTATTGTTATAATACTGTTCACCGATGATGGACGCTGCAAGGCTATTTGAAATGTTGGCTCAAGTAGGCAGACTTTATTTGTTATGTTGTTGGCTTTCCACGTGGCACCATTCTTGGTCGATCTCATTTACTATCTAACATCAATCTGTCCATGATATTTTCAGCAAAAGGTTAGGTTATTATCACATCTAGAGATTATTTCTAATTTTGAATTATTTCTAATTTTGAAACTGTCAATTCATGGTGGAATTAATTTTACATCTAAAGATCATGTCAAATACGATTCGAAGAATTTAAATGTGATTTTCAATATTTTAACCTTATTTAATTAAAATTTACTGCATTTACGTTAAGTTTTCGGCATTCCGCAAGGCACCATTATGGGTCCACCCTTGTTTTTTGCGATGTAAACAAATAATCTTTTGACCATATTTTCAACTAAATGATGGTCATTTGGTCGCCCAGACATCATTTAAAAAAATGAAGTATTATTTTTTCTATTTAATAAACATTTGATGCAGAGATAGCTGCTGCTAAAATATTTTTTGAGGGTTTGTTCTAGTCTCACCTGGGGTTGGTATCCATTCTCGTTGGCGACGTAGGAGAACTGTACGTTAGATCCGTCGGGGGCGGTCCACTGGGCTGATCCCTGAACGTTCTGGGCCTCTCCGTCCTACAACACGAATTATACAGTTAGTTAATTATCCGCTTAACTTCTTTGGGGATGCTGTTTGGAAGGAATTTTTAAAAAAAATCTAGAAATAGTGAACTACTGTCTTGAAGAGACCAGTATTTTAGGAAGTCAATAATAGACATAGGCGTTCTTATTGAGTGTGCATTGGTGGCTAATGGATAAGGGGCACTAGGGAGGAGCACCTTCATGTTAAATACCAGTAAAACAGACATCTAGCACTACTCACGGTTCCGGCGTTCTTGAGCTCGCCCTGCTCCTGAGCTGCGATACCGTTGCCTGTCTCGTAGGCCCACTGGTAGGAGCCGCCGGCTCCGACGTCGATGGTCTGCTTCAGGATGGGCGCCGCGGCGTCGGGGTTCAGGTGGGACACGTCGGCGCTAGCGACGGCCACGCACACCACAAAGAATACGGCGAGGAAGTTCATCTGGAGAAGGCAATTTTAAATTAGATTATTTTGGGGTCTCTCTTCGGTGAAGTTATGATAAAACCATCGAATTTACCACCCACCAATGCATAGTAATTTATCTATGAATTCCACACAGGTAGTTAGGAAAATGTATACGGTTTCTAATAACAAAGTTCTTAAACTGTCAGCTTTTAAGTTTTATATGAAATGCTTACTGAAATTTTAAGAAAAAAAATGTTTTATCGCCCGCATTTCATAGAATTTAAATCGAATACAGTTTCAGAATAATCTTCATTGGAAACCTTAGAAATTTTCCTAACTGCACGAATAAAATATACAGACAAACTATTTGTTGTATTGCTTGCGTTAGCAGCCTTCAAAGTGAGGGTGCTCGTCCTAAACCAAGCAAAAAAAAAGTGACAAACCGGAAAGATCAGAACATTATTTTTTTTACCTCCCTGTTTTTAAAGCAAATAAAAATTAATTAATAAATAATGTCCATCGAATCGAATCGTATTGGTGTCGTCTTTAGAAGTTGTCCTTAAATGTTGCACTGTTTAAAATGCATTCAGATTATGCAATGGTAATTTTATTAGAATATGTTTTTTCCTCGCGTTTAACTTAATGTTTTAGGACGAGCAGATTGGATGGATTAGCAGTAGTATGGAATGACCTACCTTGGAGGGAGAGTAGATTCAACTGTACTTTTAATATTTTTGGTTCCACTATTTATACTCTATAATCTCGGAGCCAGGATACCGAGGAAATCGCATTCAAAAAAATGTTTGAAAAAAAATGATATTCCCCACGTACTTTAGAGGTATTTTAACCTTGTTTATTTATTTTTAAATTTATTATTTATTAGTCGAAGTACCCGGCGTTGCCCGGGGTTATGAATTGTTGATAGTAAAGCTTTGAGGTTGTGATGCGCTTCATATTACCCGTCTCCTTCCCTTCTCCACTACCTTCAACCTTACAACATACGCCAATAGGGGATGACATAGTCCCACTGGCTCCAGACGGCTGGGAGCAGTTAGGACCTTTGTGAAAGAATTCGTTTAAAAAAAAGTATATTTTGATAAATTTGCTTAACCCATTGACCCCAAAGCACGCCAGTCTGGCGGGTTTGTGTCTCAGCTGCTTACAACGCGGCGGTCTAGAAGTAGGTCGGTCTAAAATAAAAAAATGGCCACACCAGTGACATCGATGAATCAAATTTGAAATGCCAATCGCTCTGCAGATTTTATTTTATTTTTGTTTATTTGGGAGACCAACAGTTTACACTAAAAAAATGAAGAATGAATAAGTGATGCGAATTTGAAGATTTGAAGTTGGTTGAGGTCACAGTGGGATTCTGACTTTATCCTGCCAGTCGATACTTGGTTCAGCACAGATGTCCCATGGGGAAATTGATGAAGGGGACATTCATACGATGTGTTCTGTTGTTTGAATATGTCCACATTCACAAAGTTCGGAATCTTTTAGGCCCCATTTATGCGTCGTATACGCATAACGGCTGTGACTGCACCGGGTGCGGTTTAATGAGGTCCACGTCTTCCGAGGGAGAGAGAACCCTGGCAATTTAATAGTAGGGTCTGCAACAAGCTGCTTGTTTTTCGCGTCTGAGGTCTGCCACTGTTTAAATGTAATTCAATATTTGGAACACCAAAGTTTGGTGCACAATTAATTCTGGGATGAGGGCGAATGCCTTGTGTATATCTTGTCCATAGTTCGCTAGTGTAAAAGCTCATGCAGTATGTCTAGAATAGTTGCTTCTTTACCGGAGGACTGCACCTGTTGAATCTCCTGGCGAGCATGTTGGCTCGCACACTCAGTGCTCTTGTTTGGCGTTCTGTCATATTTATCATTTAGGTCATCAGTGATGACGTGCCCCAAATATTTTATTTTATTTTATGAAGTCATCCCGTCCGCTCCGACATCCCACGGCCCATATGTCAAACTGTTAGATAGTTGTACCGCCGATAGTCCAGCCAAATGGTTGTTCGTCAAACAAAAAGAATTACGCAACGTTTTTCATTACTTTTTAAAGACTTGACCCCAGAGTGCATCCCAATCGCCTGCTGTCCAAAGGAGACAATTTTCTTTTTTATTTATTTATTATGTTTCTTTTCAAGTTTTACCAACCGGTTTCGCATGGAGTTAGCATCGTATATACTTTTATTTACACGTGCACGCTAGGATGCTTCTTATTTGAGTCACTGCTGGTCATTGAAATGAAATATTTTTACATATTCGTAAAAAGCGTTTATTTTGTGACTAACTAACTAACTAACTAACCATCACGTCGTTTCCCCGCAGGGGTATGCAGAGAGGACGGACCGCCAAACAACTCAATATTGGCATACACTTCTTGCTTCATTCACATTCACATGGCCCGACTCAATTATTTGATTCACTTGATAGTGCCATGTCTTCCTCGGGCATCGCAGCCTTCTTCTTCCATTCGCATTCGCGTCATATATTATCCTTACACTCCTCTCTTCGTTCATTCGCTCTACACGCCCAAATCATCTAAGCGTCCCTTTCTTAATCTAACTAACTTCTAACTGAAATACCAGAAAATTAGAATTACCGTACATATTTTATATTCTATTCATAGTAAACCATAACTAAGCGCGAGTAATGAAATTATGTACCTTTTTAGAAATTTTAACTCAACGAATAGTAATAGTCCGTATTGACAATTGGTTTGCCGATGGATATTCTTATTTTATTCATTAATTACATTTTTTTTATTGAATAACAATTATAACGGTTAAAGTCAATCAAATTAAATTCCATTTTTGCCAAAACCAAAAAAACAACAAAATCTACAGATAAAAATGTCCCGAATGCAATGGTACCAACATAATAGAGATTTAATGGGATGATTTTTTATTAACTTTTAATAATGTGTTTCCCCGTGTTTAAATGATAATAAATGTAAAAACATCACAGAATAGAGAATTTGAATTATTTTCTAACTAAATCGGATTTACCGATAATAAATCATTATTTTAAAGAACCCGTCCAAATTAGAATGGGGTGGGAGTGAATAAAATCATGTAAGTAAGTCGTCACAATGTGGATTAACCGCAGTTTGAAAATGGCATTGAACGCCGGAACAATAATAAAACTAAAACTGTCACAATCATAAAACTAAAAATACTCGCAGAACTTAATAATAACATTATTAAATTTGATCAACACGGGTTTGTTGTACGATATCATTGTACATTGAAAGCTTTCCGTCTCCAAATTTAGCAGCATTCGTACGGAAGGATTGGGCGCATCAGACTTGGCCGAGCTGAGGGTGAGTTGCCTCTGAGTAAGATTGTCCCTCACGCAGAGATCAGTCAAGTATGATGGTGCTAGCCCGTTCATTGCCTTGTATACCATAAGACAAATTTTATACTGGCTTCATAATAATAGTTCTTTATTCCAGGAGGTATGCAGGGGTAGTGCAATGCAATACTTCCATAAGTGATAATAATGCAAACAAATAAATAACAATAGCTACCTAAAATAAGAGGTAGAAAAAAAAAAGAAAAACGTACAAAAAGATTACTCAGTAAAATATGCAAAATAAATTTATGCTAGATTTTTGTTGGTCTCCCGTCCCCAAAGGGCCATCAAGGGAGACTCCATCCATATAGTCGTAGCAGTAATGATGGTATTCTTGCATTGCCGTACTCTGCACCACAGGCTTCCCATGCGGTGGCGGAGAAGTGCCCTGAAGGAGTGCACTCGTCCTTCCAGGAACATTTCTGTAGCGCTGCAGTATCTTGGTAGACGGAATCGTTAGCGATATGCATTATTGTAGGTGACTTTTATTTAAATTATTGGCTGTAGGGAAGCTTTATAGGACCCTCCTCAATAATTCCGTACTGTTGTTGTTTTAGGAAATTTTGACGATTACAAAAGTGTAAAATGAACTTGGTTCCTTTCCGCTCCGAATGCCCGCTAATTCAGAAAGGTCACATTTGGCCGGGACTGTATTCTGGGAGGCTGCGGCGTATGCAGCATCATCTCGGTTTTTGGCAATTCTAATCTGTAGCTTATTGTTTTCCAAGGTCATCACAACACCTGCGTACATTCTCAGGTAGGTAATTCTCTATTGATCATCGAAGGAAGATATAATATCAACAAATCTCAGTGAGGACATGAAATTAAATTGAACACAATTAAACAGAAAATAAAAACAATGGGATTCCAATCTCTGGGTCTAGGATTTCTCCAATGCTCCTTGGGAGGGTGATATCGCCCATGTTGGAAACCTATCATATATAATATGGATCAACAGACGCCTATTCAGAATGGCAAAATGGCAAAAAATAAAAACATTTTTTTTTTCACTAGAGTTCATTATTCTTAATGAAATGTGAAATAGACGAATAAACAGAAAATAAAAAGAATGGGATTCTAATCTCTGGGTCCCCCAGCCTTACCGCGACAAGTGCTACGAATTGAGTTATCGAGACAGTTACTTTTTTTTATTTTCTGTTTATTAGTCTATTTCATATTTTATTACGAATAAGGAACTCAAGTGAAAAATTTTATGTTTTTATTTTTTGCCATTTTTTTCTCGCCATTCTTTTTCCCTTCTCACACCTACAAACATATTCACACATACACGTATACGCTACGCATGTAACCCGGTAAATACATGTATACATTAGAAATTACAAGGAAACATATCATAGGTAGCTATTTCGTAAAATTATTTTCTGTAAATTGCTTTTCACTGTAACAAATGTACTGTTTTGTTTCTATAATTAAATAAATAATCACGGATCAGAGGTTTCCAACCTTTTTTGTCTCACCGCCCACTTTTAGACTATGTTTTACATTACCCTCCTCTGTTTCTTCTTACGCGACAATGCTAATGAAATCTAAATACATACACTGTGACTGAGAGATGATAATTCTCATTTCCGCGGTGGACTCTATACCCCGACACGATTCTTTAATCTCCCCTGTTCTTCATTATGACAGCGTTTTGCTCTTGACAAATATTTATGTGTGCATTTTACATAATGCATTATGCAGTACATTATTGTTCACCTGACAACAGGTCCCGAGAAATCCGGTTACGTATTATAACACCATAAAGAAAAAGACCAAAAAACTATTAACCCTTCCATAAATCAATACAACAATTGAGCAGTTAATTTTTTTGCGTGATTCTTTTATTAATGTTATCTACGACAAATTTGAATTCATAAGAAAAATTTATTTAAAAATATTTTTGTTGCCCTCTTTCCCCATTTGTCCTTGAGGTCACCGCCTAGGATCTCTCCAATGCCCCTTGGGAGGGTGATATCCCCCATGTTGGAAACCTATCATATATAGTATGGATCAACAAACGCCTATACAGAATATATTATATAAGTTTTAGTATATATGTAGAATTTTATTTTTTTTCTTTATAAGTACCTACATAGAAATAATATAAATAGATCGTCTGCAAGTGGCTTCTCCACAGTTTGATAATGCCTTCGGGAGGCGAAACAGCTGTCACACCTAATAATAATTACATAGCAGAACTTTTTTTATAAATGAACCGTTTTTTAATTGAATAATAATAGGTATTATTAAATTAATTTTTTTAATGGATAATTTTTACCTAGGTCGCATTGGGAGAGATAATTAAACGAGTTTACTCATTTGGTACTCTAGGGCTAGATTGACCAGTGGCAGTTCGTGGCCTATCTAGTTGCGAGTTCAATTGGATATTAACCGCCCGCCCTTTGGGTTATTATTCAAAAAGCAGGTACAAAAAACATCAATTTTTTTCTCATTAGATTTCGCAATAACAATACGTCTGACTAGTGACGTAACTTGTATGGGAGAGACGAAAATACCCGAACACATCCGTTAGCTTCGCCTGACCTCGAAATACTAAACGAGATGAGGCAGGAGCAAACTTGACGTATACGAATGTTTTGTGGGTTTCGGGTATAGCTTTTTTGTACCTGAACGTACGGGAACGGCTTGTTGCGTTCGGGCGATAATATAACGCTCGTATGGGTAGGGCGGTTAAAAAAGTGAGAAAAAAATTCCCTCCATATGAAAAAAAAAATACTGTGTTGATCTTTTTCAGATTATGTACATTTGTCCCTAGATCTAAAGGAATTTCGTCATAGCACTGCACAAGAATTCGGCTATTTATTAAAACGTCAGTGCCTAATAAAACGCTTGTAACGTCACGCGGTCACCGCTCGTATTCCTGTCGCTTTGGTGGGCTTCAAAAAATCAAACTTTGAGAATTAATTCAACTATGAAAACGAATTTAAGTAATAATAAAAACTGGTATTTGAGATGGAAGGACTTCAGTTTCTTATTTTAACAGAAATACTCCCAAAAAACCAACTACGGCCACACTGACACGCCCGCGACATATTTCTATCGGTTAATTTTGAATTTGTCTTTGTCTACAGACATGTGCAATCAATCCTATGTGTATATATATTTTTTCTCTTACCTGAAAGCCTATTCTGGCTCTTTTTAAGGAAAATTCCTTATTATTTTCCTTGGGCTTAAATACTTCTTGCTTAACTGCGGTTCCGGTTCTCTCGGATGACAACTGTCAGCTGAATTCAGCGAATGAAATTCATTAAACATATCGATATTTGCATAGTTTTAACACGAGAAAAACTCAATTTTGAGTATGTTACCAACTAGGTTATTATCAACTTTACACATTATTAGCTATTAAGCTTCACAATTACAAATGGAAATATAAATGCAGGCGGCAAATGTCACTTTTAGAAGTACTGACAGAATAAACAGGTCATTACTATCCAGTGCGGTGGGTACCCTTTTACAAAACTTTATTCTTCGTTAATGGCCTATTTATGCTAATTAAAAATTAAATAGAAATGGAATAGCAGTCCACAATGGAGTGCTGATACCAACCCTGATGTATGGCAGTGAGGCATGGAACTGCCAGAGGAAGGACGAAAGTAGACTGAATGCTGTAGAAATGAGATCTCTGAGACGAATTTTGAGATTCGTAAAGACTGCAAGGCTGATGTCAGCGTAGTGAGCAAGATCAATAAAGGGACGCTTAGATGGTTTGGGCATGTAGAGTGAATGAACGAGAGGAGTGTAAGGAGAATATATGACGCGAATGTGAATGGAAGAAGAAGCCGGGGACGTCCGAGGAAGACATGGCACGATCGAGTGAATCAAATACTTGAGTCGGGCCATGTCAGAATTCGGAATAACAGAAGAGAATGTATGATACGTTGTATGAATGTGAATGAAGCAAGAAGTGTATGCCAAGATCGAGTGGTTTGGCGGTCCGTCCTCTCTGCCTACCCCTGCGGGGAAACGGCGTGATGGTTAGTTAGTCAGTTAATTAGAAATGGATTAAAATACATTATAATATAATATAATGTAATTGTTTTTAAAAGTTTTGGTTCAGAACCTTGTGCAACTTGGAGATTTCATCAATTTGTGTTTTCAAATAATCTTTTAACAATCTGTTTAGGATTTTTTTACTATATCTCTCCGGAATTCCGCAGTTAAGCGATAAGTCTTTAAGCTTAAGGAAAAGGACGAGGAATCTTCCTTAAATATAACCAGAATTGTGCTCCAGGATTATAAAAAATCATAAAAAAACATCATTTGCAAAATAACCTCTTTTTAAACACCTAAACTATATATTAATTGTTTTTGTGTTTAATTCGTAGAACTCCATTTTTTTTTTTTTTTAATTTAACGTAAATCAAATTTAATAATGTTATTATTAAGTTCTGCAAGTATTTTAAGTTGTTATTATTGTGACAGCTGTTTCGGCGTTTAAGGCCATCTAAATCATATAAATAAGTCGTCACAATGTCGATTAACCACAGTTTGAAAATGTCCCTAAACGCCGAAACAGCTGTCCCAATAATAAAAACTAAAAATTCTTGCAGAACTTAATAATAATATTATTAAATTTGATTTACATTAAATTAAAAACAAAAACCTAAAATATCTAACAATCTAACATCTATATGATATCTATATTCTTATAACGTCTCCTTTAATGGAAACAAGCCCTCCATTGATGTGCTTGGTGTAACCCTAAGTGACCAGCTCAGGTATGGGGACTCCATCGAAGCCAGAGTAAAGTTAGCCTCTCAGAAGCTGGACGTATCGTACAGGGCCTGCAGTTACTGCAGATAGTATACAACTGTTGGTGACCCTGTACAAATCGCACCAAAGTGCACCCCACTGTAGAATTTGACAGTCACCCCTGGTCGGGAGCCCCACAATATCTCAAAAAAGAAACCCTCGACTCCGTGCAGAAACAGGCGGTCCGTTTGATAGATTCGCCTATTTTAAAAAACGGTTTTTTTAAATATTTTTTTATATGAATACCTCACAAGAGTCCCAACTGCTCCCAACCGTCTGGAGCCAGTGAGACTATAGCATTCCCAATTGGGGAATGTAGTGAGGCTGAAGGTATTGGGGAGGAAGGAGAAGGGGATGAGGGAGGTGGGGAAATACCTGGCTATTCAGATCTGGTCACCAAACACGGCTAAAAGCCATTTCAAGCAACGTTTCAATTCTGAATGGTGGTCTTTCACCAGGGCGATACTGAAAGTATCTTCCACTCTGGAACGTGCGCAAAAATATACTATATATTTATTATTTTTAAATGAATTAATTGTGAAACAACACAAATTAATTAAATAAAAATTACTTGCGCACGCCGGGATTTGAACCCGCGACCTTCGGATTCGTAGTCGAGAGCCTTACCCCTCGACCATGGAGGCCGTCATTGCATTGCAATCTTTGGAGCACAGACGTCAGGTGGCATTGATCCCTTCGGCACTGGTACCCAGTCGGGAAACATATCGGGTCGCTTCTACAACTCGTTCTTGTTTTCAACAGCTCGGCTGTGGAATGATCTGCCGGCCTCTGTGTTTCCTCCCTCCTGCAACATGGGTCTCTTGAAGACCCATGTTCATTCCTTCATATAATAATAATAATAAATGTATTATTTCTATAGCGCCGTTTTCGTGAGAAAATCACCTCAAGGGCGCTTTACAGCATAATTTATCTAACCTATACCTTATCACTTAGACTTGTATCTAATAATTTACATCTTAGATTTATTAGTAGTGGCTTTCAGCTAAGATTTATAACTAGAAACTACCGAATTCAGACTTATAATTAGTGACTTACATAGCTAGCCACTTCCAACTAAGACCTGTAACTAGTGACAAACATCCTCTAAAAGATCCTCACGGCATCCCGAAAGGTGATATAGGCCTTGGGAGAAGTTATACTCCCGAGGGCCTCCTGAGAACTTACTGTATTATTTTTTAAATCTTCCGTTAACTTTAAAGAAAACTTTCATTACTGTATTATTTGACCGTATTATATAATGTATGTACTTATGTCTGTCTCGATTTACTAAATTCCCAATGAGACAGACATCGATCAATCCCTTATTTGTTAGTTTTTATAAGAATCGATAAATAGAATCTTGGCTTCAGTGGCCTAGCCTTGTTGGGCGCGCTTCTATTAGCCTTTCTCATCTGAGGGGCATCTCTCAATCATTGCCTCGTTTGATGATTTCTACTTCTCTCAATTCCATATACTACTTAAATATATCTTTATTTATAGCCAACGCATTATTCATAGAAATTGCGTTATGTGCGGTTTGGAGAGCGGCAGGGTTGTCCAAAATGTTTTCCAATATTTTTCTATAAATTAATGACAATTGACATTTTAAGAAAATGTATAAAAATACATATATATATTTTAGAATTTTTTTATAGTCTTCACTAGGAGATCCTATGCTGAGGAGAACTAGGTTTTGAATAAGGGGGTTTCAGCGATTTCTATATTTCAAATTCAAGGTTTGGGTAGGATGTTTCCAGTAATTTATATGACGTTGTTTTAAGAATATTAGTCAATTCTTCTTCCGCTAATTCCTTCAGCCAAGTTTTGCTGGATTGAATTGCTTTGTTTGATACTCTATGGGGGTTTGTTGCATCATTTTACAGCTAAAAAATGAGAGCTTCTTTGTCCAAAAGTAGTATTGCACTTAGGTGCATTTAGCTTGTCTAGTTGCTTTGCTCTGGTATTATGATTTTGAGGAGTGATAGCCATTTCGTCCTTTTTAAGATGATAAACAAGAATATTTTTGCAAAGATTTTTTGTATGCGTTGTTGACGTCCTTATGATATATTTCTGAGTTATATTTAGCGGTTTTATGTAATTTGATGCAGCCGAGCCCCATACCATATTCAAATTGAGACTGGCATGAAGCATAATTTACATTGAGATCCTTTGTTGAATAGATATTTTGTAATTTATCGAAGAAGTAGATGAGTTTTATTAGCTTTTTTTAAGTTCCGTTAATATGTAAATCCCTGTATAGTTTATCATCAATTAAGATCCCGAGATATTTAATACTTTTTGCTTTGGCTATACGCGGGCAAGTGCAACGAGCTAAATTGTTTTGACATTCGTATAATTTGAGTGGGTGCCTCTTTTGTTTATTGGGAAAGTTCGATATCTAGTTTTACTCACATTTAATGTAAGTGAGTTCACTTTTAACCACTTTTGAAATACAGCCAAGATAAAATGAATAAAAATCAACGTCATTAATTTATCGGTTGGAACTTGTTCCTAGAATTTTTTCTTGTGTTTTCTTTGTACTTTTTACTGAAAGGGTTCCGTTTTATACGGATACATGACGAAATATTGTATCTTAAAACATGGAAGTAACGGATGTGAGTTTTGATATTTCTTATCTTAGCAAGGTGGTATCGCGACAAACTTATCTGTCTTTAGTATATATATTTTTACAGTAACTCCACACAGGAGTATATCGTATTTGGGGATGCTGTGTTGAGGGTCTTTTAGAGGATAGGAAGGAGGGAACTTGGGTCTTGAAGAGACTCATGTTGTAGGATTGAGAAAACGCAGAGGTCAGCAGATCGTTCCATAGCCGTACTTATTGTTATTTATTTGTTTGTATTGTTATCACTTACGGAACCCTTTGAATTGCACTGCCCCTGCACACCTTCTCGAATAAACAATTATTATTATTATTTATATTATTTAGACACACTAACGATGTTTAAATTCAATACTTAGTTTTTCTTTTGTTAAGACTTCTTGATTGCGAGTTTTGGCCAACCCTGTCTGTACCGAATGTGGCAAAGGCCGTATGAACGGACCGGTTATCAAATACTTGTTAAATGCAGTCGTTATTTCTAAATCTCCTCTGGACCAAATGTCAAGGATGGTCTGACGCTATCCTCTTCGATAGAGAGCCTGATGTCTATCCTCATTTCTTCATTATTAATAATATAATGAGTTTGATTTAAACTTGATTATTTAATTAGATAAAATATTATGTATAAACAGCGGGCGGTCCGTTTGATAGATTCACCTGTTTTAGCGAACGGATTGCAATCTTTGGAGCACAGACGTCAGGTGGGAATGCTGTCCTTGTTCTTGAACTAGCGTAATTGATCCCTTCGGCACCGGTATACTCGTACAGTCAGGAAACTCGTCTGGTCACTTTTGTGACCAACAGCTCGGCTGTGGAATGGTCTCCTGGCCTCTGTGTTTCCTCCCTCCTATATGTAACATAGGTCTCTTCAAGACCCAGGTTCATTCTTTTTAATCCCCTAAAAGACCCCGCACACAGCATCCCAAAAGGTTATTAAAAAAAATAAATAAATCTGAAATCACTTTGTGGAGTCATATCTATTAAATTAATGACGATTACTTTGTTTAAAGCCACTGTATTTAATATGTAAATATCTACATGTTTCAGGAGCGAAGCTCCCCCCTTCAGGATAAACAATATACCTACAATTTTTATTATTTTTTTATATGAATACCGCACAAGAGTTCCAACTGCTCCCAACCGTCTGGAGCCAGTGAAACTATGGCATCCCCAATTAGGGAATGTTGTGAGGCTGAAGGTATTGGGAAGGGGAAGGAGAAGGGGAAGAGGAAGGTGGGGAAATACCTGACTATTCAGATCTGGTCCAGATTTGTAGATTTGTAGATTTCCAGATTTGTAGCTAAGGATTGTAACCACCCAACCACGAAGGCCGTTGTGTAATAACATAAGTTGTCAATAGTTAAGTATGTAGCCGCCATAGCAACACAATATTATTGTAAAACCCGTCTTCTCAAAGTAAAAGCAGTTTTGAATTGTTTTGAAAAATGTTGGAATATTAATTTTTGTCGTGAACAGCAATCTAGTTGGTGTGAAGTTCGCTAGATGGCTTTAGTGTGTTTCTGTTATCGATAAATATTTTACACTTTACACCTAGATCAGGGTTTCTCCACCGTTTACATGCATACATGCATCTTCTTCCCCTCGTCCTACTCGGGTCGGAGACCCATCTCAAGGACAGGGCGCCTTCAGGCGTCCCTGTCCTGTGCTACGTCAACGGCATCCGTCCTCTTGAGCCGCTTCTTCCACCTGTACCTGTGTCTGAGGCGGCCCACTGAACGTCTTCCCCCTTTTCTGCGGAATTCAACCTTCTGTCATTCTCAAAGGTCTATATTTTGTAAATGAAATCCTCAGCACGGGAAATCCCAGTGAGGATATCATTAATATTATATTCACATGTACCAGCACCGCGCAGTGCAGAACAGTACTGTACAGTGCAGACACGACAGCAAATTAGTTGCCCACATTATCTACGAACGCCACAATATTACAGCGTACGTAAACGTAACGTATCCGCACACGCACGGGCCGGAACCAGACGAGATTATTGGCTAGAATATTTTGACGTGCTGGTTGCCGCTTGTGACGTTTGCGCCTGCGCCATGAACACATACCGTTAGAACCGCCAGAAATTGATTGATTTGGCCAGGGAATTTAGTTTATAAAATAATAATAAATATGGGTATGGTATTATAAATTCCTTAAACATGTTGTGACAGACGCTAACGTTCAGTTGATTGCCGTACTCGCATCTGTGCTGTGCCTGTACTGTACTGATCTGCTGGTGGATGTGAATATACCTTAATATGTGCCAAAGCCACCTCAGTTGCGACTTTTCTATGAAAAGTAATAGTGGTTCGATATTAAGCTCCTCATGGATCATCGAACTTCTTATTAGATCCCGTCTTGTGACTCTTACAACTCCTCTGATAAATTTCATTTCGGCAGCTTGGACCCTGGAACGTGTTCCCTCGTTCAACATCCAGATCCAGCCATAAGTAATCCTGTGGCTACACACTGCCAACAATTTTGTCCGCTTTTCTTATCACTGAGCTGTAAAGAGCAACCGTTTACTTCATATTTGATATAATTAAATAATTAACATTCTTTAATACCGTATTTAGCAATAGCTTGTACTCCATAAAAGCTGAAAAGCTGGGCCTACCATAAGAAAAACGGATCATTAAAGAAAATAATAGAATATTTTATACATTCGTTCAACATTGATATATTTTTTCTAAATCTTGAAATAACTATTTACAAATATTCAATGCACAATTCACACCCGAACTTGAAAAACTACAGCCTACCTTTGATTATAGAGAAATGTACGTCATTGATTTTTACTGACCACATTAAATAGCAGGATGAAGGTGGGTAAAAAATTATTAATTGTAATTTTTTCCACCGAATCCCACTGTAGAATTTGGCTGTCACCTCTGGTCTCTAGAGTCCCAAAATACCTGAAAAACTCTTTTGTTTGTGGTCGGCCTGATAGATTCGCCCATCATAACAAACGGATTTCAATTATTGGGAATATATGCACTCAATGCGAATACGTGAAAATATTAGAATGTTAGGAACACGTTTCAAAGACGAAGTGAGTAGCTTTTTGTTGCCATAGTAATGACATTTTGTAGTTCCAAAATTATAACTAACTAACTAACTAACCATCACGCCGTTTCCCCGCAGGGGTAGGCAGAGAGGACGGACCGCCAAACAACTCGATCTTGGCATACACTTCTTGCTTCATACAACGTATCATACATTCTCTTCTGTTATTCCGAATTCTGACATGGCCCGACTCAAGTATTTGATTCACTTGATCGTGCCATGTCTTCCTCGGACGTCCTCGGCTTCTTCTTCCATTCACATTCGCGTCATACATTCTTCTTACACTCCTTTCTTCGTTCATTCGCTCCACATGCCCAAACCATCTAAGCGTCCCTTTTCTTAATCTTACTCATTACGCTTACATCAGCCTTGCATTCTTTACGAATTTCAATATTTTTCACACGATCATACATGGTTTTACCACACATTCGCCTCAGAGATCCAAAATTATAATTATCTATAAGAGAAATTTAATTTTAATTACACTTTAAATGATACACTTATCGCTGAAGTAGAATCTATTCTAGACCTTTAACTAATACTGGATGTGAAACTAAACGTTATTAAAAAAACTAATGAGGTTATCAATAAAGCCAATCAAATGCTGGGATTTATAATTCATATTTCAAAACCTTTTCGCAACATAAATACCATACTCTATATTCCCTTTACACCGCGGATATCCGCCCTCACTTAGAATATTGCACACCGACATGGACACCTTTATACCAAGCCCATATTGAAAGAATCGAAAGCATTCGACGTAAATTCTTTAAGCATATAAATTATAAATTTAATTTACGCTTTGCAAATAACATCGAATGCTTAAAATTCCATAACTTCATCACGCTTTGGACGCGACGTTTAATATTTGATCAAATATTGTTGTTTAAAATTATGAATAATGGCCTGGACTCGCCAGAGCTCATCGACTTTATAAAATTCACATACCGTCAAGACCAACCCGACAAGCCGATTTTTTCATTTGCCCGCATGCAGAACTAACCTTAGGATAAATTCTCCTATTCCCCGTATCTGTGCGCAATATACGACTCAATTTCACGATATCGACATTCTTCAAAAATAGGGAACCAAAGTAATACGCACGACCACAAATTGATGCATCGAGAGCATCTCCTGTCCCGATCCTATCTTCCTCTTCCCTCTTCTTTCTTATTTTGTTGGCTTTATAAATAAAATACCTGTAATGTTATCCTGTTAGCAAAATAAACTTTTTTGGCTACCCTTTTGTTAAACTTCCTTGAAGTTCTGGCGGCATCTTAATAGGACCATTCTTCGTACTATCCCTTGTCACAAATAATGTATTTTGCATGGTTAATTATGAATAAAAACAAATAAGTAATTATTAATCAAATATTTTTATTTTGATATACATATATACACTTTGTATTTTTGTTTCGATATTAAATATAAAAACTATTTACAAAACAAGATATTATATAAGACGGCGGAGAAAAATCAACGAGAAGAACAAATCATAAAAAAATAATAATTGGTAAAGGTAGATAGACATTGAAAATAAATTGTTTAAAAAATATTATCACTTTATGCCTCGTGTATGACACGAGACGTTTAACTCATAAAAATATACATAAATATATCAGTTACCAATTCATCGTTTTTATACGAGTGCGAAGAGTTTAGAATCAGGCGGTTCGAAAAACCGGTCAAAATCGACGAATTCAAAATATTTTTGGACTTTTGCTTTTTTTATTGGCTGCAATGTTGTTATTTTGGTTTTGATGTCTGGAAAACCGCCAACGCAACGAGGTCTAATTAATTATGTAAAAAAATGACCTTGCTTTATTGATTCCACCAATTTCAACTTTTGCTTGTGAGGTCATGTTGGACTTCTCGTGTTGTTTTCGAGTGTTTTGAGACGTTCGTCATCTGCAATCGACTTAAAAATCAATGCTCTGTTAAACGCGCTATTTGTTTCCATGTTTTCATTGTTAAAAGTCACACTTTCATGTTTTTTTTTTTCAAAATGAAAATTGGAAATTTGTGTTTCTTCGTGGGATTCCTCAATGGTCCTTGCTCTTTGTTATTGAATCCGTGTGAATTTGGCTTGGTCATCTTTCCGCCTGGGTTTCCGTGCGAGTGTAGTGTAGTTTGGGTGAGATAAAGACTAGGGCGACTAGTTTACTTGGTGTCGGGCTTTGGGGGGTGGGCCCTGATGTACTCTAGAGCCTTGAGGATGGCCTCTGGGATGGGGGGAGAGACGGGAAGATGAGCTCCCTGCGAACAAAGAAAACAAACAAATTAATAAATAAGAAAAACAAAACATCGTCATTGAATACCATTCTAACTGGTTTTTGTTTGTGTACAATTTGTTCAACCTCTAACATTATTTAAGATCGTGAAAAGTCATTTTTTATTTGATTTCACATCATGTATAGTTTCAGATTGGTGACCTTGGATCCTCAAACGATGTTATGCAAATAAAATTACTTAAAAAGTTGAAGATAAAATATTTGACCTTTTATAAAAAAAAGTCAACAATTAAAGATAATGCAAAGAAATGAATTTTACAAGTTTTTGACTCTCCATTCATGCTCAGATATTTTTCAATCAACCGCTTTTTAACTCGTAATAAAATTAAGTTAAAATCTTTTAATCTCCTCATCAAAATGAGTTAACATTTTTTCATTGGTAAATGGAGTTGATTTTTTTATCACTTTCCTGCTCTGTTACTGTTTTTGAACTCTTTGCTAAAACCTGATTTTTTTAAACTCTTAATGTGCTTATGTTAACGTCTCTTGATTTATTTATAAATTTTAGTTAACACTTTTAACATTTACGGTTGTGTTGACGTATTTTGAAGTTGTAATGATTGTTACCTGGGGCTGGTAGCCGTTCTCGTCAGCGATGTAGGTCAGGGAGATGACTTGTCCATCGGGAGCGGTGTACTGGTTGCTTCCCTGGGCGGAGATGGCGGCATCCTGAAAATAAAACAAACAAACATAGCTAATTAGTATCTCCACTTCTAACAGTACAACGAGGTGGTATATTCCACAAATCAGCTAAAAAAACATAGCCCAGTTAGAATCTGCTCAATTCCAGGAAGAATTCCAACTGCAGCTGACTCTCCGGAGCCAGCAGTGGGACTATGGATCCATAGTATGGTACATTGCGAGGCTGAAGGGAAGGACATGGAGATGAAGAAGATTTGGAAATACCTGGCCACCAAACACTGAGACTTATCTACCATTCTGAACATGGTAAATCCAAGAGCTACGTTGTCGCTTGTAACTCATCATTTTGTTGAAAATATGCAGACTTTACGACGGAGCTATTTGTAGATTTGTGACATCTTAATTGTGTAGGCGAGGCAGAGTGTTACCCAATCCCTTTCCGTCCCTCGCCGCGTTGACCTTTCGCAGTTTAGTGCCGCTGCAACGTCATGATCGCGCATTGCGGATTGCGGATTGCGTAACGGCCGGTTATTGTACAACTATAATATTATTACTTCTAATGTTAACCATCTCAACAGTGGAGGAATAACGAAATAGTGAAATGGCGACATTTGGCATTTAGATTCGAAGAGATGGGGTCAAGCCTTGACTCGGATAGAGCTATTATGCGACCAGTATTGGCTAGACGGATTCACACGCATCAGTAGTACCCGAGCGCGGACGATCCGAGATGGAAAAGTCGCAATTGAGAAGGTTTTGCCATGTACTAAATGCCAGAAGGCTTCCGCATTAAATTCTGAGTGCGCTTCAGAGTAAAGTTAGCCTCTCAGAAGCTGGGCGTACTGTACAGTTCTCGCAGATAACTGTTGACCCTGTACAAAACGCAAGTTGAATTTGGCAGCCATCTCTGGTCGGGAGCCCCCGAATACTTGAGAAAACCCTTGACTTTGCGGAAACAGGTGGTCCGTTTGATAGATTCCCATATTTTAATTTCCAATCTTCGGAGCACAGACGTCAGGCGGGAATACTGTCCTTGTTCTAGCGGTATTTCAATGAGGAACTGGCGTCATTGATCCCTTCGGCACCGGTGCACAGTCGGGAAACACGCCAAACGCGTGCCCAACGTTAATACTCGTTATTGTGTTCAACAGCTCGGCTGCGGAATGATCTGCTGGCTTCTGTGTTTCCTCCCTCCTACAACATATCCTCTAAAAGACCCTCCACACAGTATCCAAGATGACAGGCCTTGAGGGAATTGTTTTCCTTCAGGGCCTCCTGTGTGAAGTTACTGTAAAAAAAGAGATAAAGCAACTCTTTACTGTTTATTTACATCAATTACGCCACTTTTCGTCTCGTTAAATTTAGTCGTTATTTCACTAAAAACTTTTCAGCTTTTGTGTGTCGTGTTAGAATTTTCAAAATCTACTTTTTTTAGTGGTGTAAGTCACAGTAGGGGTGCGTTGCATTTTGCCAATTTTGTTAATTTTCAACATCTACTCGTATTAGTAATGTTACAATCTTTGATTATTCAATTTATTGGAATAACTTATTGAGGCTTGTAAACCTCACTATAATACTTAATCATTGAAGAAGATGATATTAACAAATCTCAATTGAAATATGAAACAGAAAAAGACACGGAAGAGACACTATCTAGATTGCAAATATATTCGGGAAGAACTTTTATATGGGAATTAATTGTGGATAATGATATCTATAAAAATTAATTAAAATAAACGATTTTCATTAGCTCAGTGGCCAGAGTATTGTCCCGGTAAGACAGAGGTCCAGGGTTCGATTCCCAGGTGCGACTGATACCTTTTTTTTCTTGTCTTTTTCTGTTCGGAGGCAGTGAGACTCTGGCACCCCCAATCGGGGTTTTCTGTGGGGGGAGATAGGGAAGTACCCGGCTATTCAGATCTGGTCACCAAACACGGCTAAAGCCATTCAAAGCAACGTTTCGATACTGAATGGCAGTCTTCCACCAGCGCGATACTGAAAGTATCTACCACTCTGAAACGTGCCGCGAATCAAATTAATCAAATAAAATTCTCTTGCACACGCCTGGATTTGAACCCGCGACCTTCGTATTCGTGTTTCATTTGAAAAGAGGTAATATTATCTTATTCAATGATTATTTAACTATTAGTTATTAATTGTTAGTAAAGTTCATTCTCATTTGTACAATATTCTTTAAGTTAAGTTCCGTTATTCTCGAAGTAGGCTAAATTTTATCTCACTTCATATGAAATTGAGTAAATATTTTCAAATTACCAAACTATTTCATAAATATATCTGTAATATTTATCATTGACCTGTCTGGGGCCTATGAGTCGATATGTCTGACGTTTATCCCCCCAGTGTTCATAGAAATACAATTTTAGGATTATTTTAATACCTAAATCAAATCACGAAATTCAGATATACGCACTTTTACAATTATTTCCTAGATAAATCTTTTTTTTTAACCTCCCTTCATTTGTCTCGATAAAATAAAAACCGCAGATCACGACTTGTGTTTACTTCTAAGCACGAAGGTAAATTACCCTGCCAGGTAGGCTATCCAATAAAAATATTATGATTGGAAAAAACAAACACCTTGACCTCTTTTTTTGTTGGCTTCTACACAAAACGTTCATCCGTCCAAACCACTTTCGATCTTCCGAAACCGGTTTGCGATGAGCGCGACCTTCGAAGGCAGGCAAACACCCGAGATGTAACAATAACGCCGTAATTGCTGTCCGTGAAGTGAAGAGGATTTAAAAAAAAAACTCGGAAGTGGAAAAAAAACATTTACTTCCTGATATTATAATGTGATGTTAAATCTAGTATATTTAGAAAAAAAAAACTATGACGTAGTTTTAAGTCAAAACATGTCGATAATCCACTAAAATTTGTGTGAACATTGCACGATTTTAGTCAATCGCTTCCTTAACAGATGTGAATCTATTCTACTACAGTAGATTGTAGCATTTTTTTTAATAATATTTTTTTATTAACATTTTTGAGCAATTGCTTACTTTATTAGATTTGTGTTTATGTTTATAATTTGTCTATACTTGACATTATCATTTTTAGTATTCTATATACTACCGATGAAGCGGTGAATACAAAGTATATTATTTCATTAATTTATTGATACTGACGCCACAAAGTGAATACCAATCGTTTAAAGAAATTAAAAAAAACATGTTTTTTTAGAATTCCTTAAATCAAATCATTGGACGTACAAAAATGGCTAAATTAGAATCTAAGGCTTGCGGAATTTTTTTCAATTACTTCCTTAATGTTAATTCTAGTGCCTACGTACGTAATAATCTTAAATGCTCTCGGCTTGTTGATTCAATATCTAGTAACCCTCCTGTAACATGTTCTCTTCTTGTTTTAATTCCTATCATCATTACGTAATATTCGATATTACTACGCGCAATGCAATTATTTATACAAACGAGTTGAAATCTTCTGGAATTTTGTTCATTACATAATTTTTAATGCGTTGATGGTTTCGACCACAAATTAACGATACATTCGAATAATATGAAAGTTTAGCGTTATTTTTGTACGCGTTTTTAATTTTGAATTCAAATTGTGAAAGATGCGTAAATGTTATTTTAGGTTTTTATTCATTTTTACAAGGTTGGGTTAGGTCATTTTTAAAACCTGTTGTTAATTTGGGTTAATTGTGGAATACTAATGAAATTAGGTTTATTTATTTCATTAATTGACATATCGAATTAGATTATGTTTACACGACTTCAATGTTCGGTGATTTTGTCAAGTTTTAAGACATTGAACTGAGGTTAGGTCAATTCTCAGATTTTTTAAAACTTTAATTACGTCTGTTTTCAGACATTAAAACTTATGTTAGGTTAATAATGTTCACACCTCCAAAGTGAGGTTACTCTATTTTTCAACTTAGGTCATGTTTAGTGCTCTAATTTTATTGGATCTTTTAAAGCTCCACAGATCACAATGTCGTGTTATGTGTATAGTGTATATTGACTTACTTTTCCGACGGCATGGATGGCTCCCTGCTCCTGGGCGGCGATTCCGTTGGAGGTCTCATAGGCCCACTGGTAGTTGCCCTCGGGGCTGATGTCGCTGGCCTGCTTCAGGATCTGAGCCTGGGCGTCTTGCGACACGATGTGGCTGACATCGGCATTGGCGGCGGCTGCGAGCAGCACGAAGCAGAGGAAGAACTTCTGAGGGAGCAAAGTTAAATATACTGTAAGGGTGCGCGAGGATAGCGAGTGCTCCCAGTCAGTCCCGAGAGCGAGATTAATTGTGGTATGTTGCGAGGCTGAAGTTAGGGGTGGTTGGGGGGTGGTTTGAAGTCTTTGGAAACAAAAGGTTTTGATGTTCCCTTGTCGAAAATAATCAGATATAAAAGTATTTGTAAAACAATTGATGTAGCTCATTATTCAAAATAAATTTGGAATGAAATTATTTTTACAAAATTATAAAAAAAAAGAAATTATTAATTAATCTTCCCTTATTTATTATTTTAGTTCAATGGGGGCGTGAATTAGGAAATTTTATGTGAAATTTTTCTAATATTAGAATATTTTAAAAATAAGATCAAAAACTGATTTGTAATTATTTTCTGAATTTATTATAAATATTTTATATTATTGGTTTGTTTCTTATTTAAATATATATAATAATGTAAAGGACTAACCATGATTGTTTGTTTGTTAGAAGCACAAGACACTAACTGTACCATCCTCTGTGTGGACAGAGCTTTATATAGCGTTTCCAGTGAGATCCTAACCTTACGAACCCACCGCACTCTTTCCAGCTAAACCCCACGAAAATCGCTCGAGATTCATACAAAATGTTCACCAACATAGCTCAAAATCGCTTACCAGCACGACGCGAATTTACGACTTTTTGGATTTTGATATAAAACACATCTGAAATACATTAAAAAGCCGAAATCGCTTTTCAATTCATACCACTCCTTGGCAATTATGATTCAAATTAGCGCGAATATGATTGTGCACTTAAGACGTTCTGTTTTCGCAATGTGTTTGAGATCTTTAACAGAATTACATAACTGTCGATGTTGACGTTGCGCAATAACGCGCTCTGTGCCAATGGGCATAAAGGTTATTTTGGCCTACACGTTCGCTAATTACATCATGCTTTTCATCCGTTTATCTCAGTTCGTAGTCTGTTTCAAAACCGGTCATGTTAGTTTTACGACGCGAACGATTGTGGTCGCTAAAGACCAATCGAATTGAGACGTTTTTACGGTGGGTTTAGTTTTCACGATCTGGTGATTTTTATTTCGTGATATTTGATAAAAATATTTATAAATTTGTGCGTGAAAATAATTTTTAAGATAAAAAAATTTCACGTCACTAGAACGAGTTAGTTAACATGCGATTTAACACCTTCGCGGTCGATAAATCAATAAAAAAATATTTATTTATATTATTACCGTTAAAAAACACGGAATGGGTATATATTTAAAACTACCTGATGTGTACCCGGCTTTGCTCGGTTTTTTTTGCAATAAAGTTACGAAGTTGTGGAGTCTTGCTTGTCGTTTGGGTGCCAAAATTGATTTGACAACTATTACTATCTTTGAACAAAGAAACATTCAAAAGATTGGTATTCACTTTGTGGCGTCGTTATTAATCAATGAATTAAATAAAACCCTTTGTATTCGCCACTTTATTAATATACAGATTTCTCCATGTCTCGAAAGCGATGCTTTCTTCATCAGGAGTACACAGAATACTAGTATTACCTGATGAAGAATAATAATAATAATAATAATCGGATGATTTTTATAGCGCCGTTTTTGTGAAAAATCACCTCAGCATCCCTTTCGAAACATGTAGATATATGTCTATTAATGAAGTGGCGAATACAAAGTATATTATTTAATTCATTTATTAAAGAAACATTCATTTGAAAATATTATTTCATTCCAAACATTTTTTTAAAAATATATCTAAATAATAAAGTTCTTAAGTAGGTACCTACTTGTGATTTCCATTTTAAAAATTTTCTACCCAGACAAACCTTCTTCTTTTGAATATGTAATCTGTGGCTAACCAGAGAGGTATATCTATGGGCTAACTGCAATGCACCATGGCGGTTTCAATGCTTTTCATACTAATTTTAAAACGTTACAGCAACAGTTTTACGTATTGGATTTCATTAAAATTACCCTCTAAACCTTCCCGGCACGAATAAGAACAAACTGTGCAATTTTAAGCGAAATCGGTCTAGTAATTTTCGAGAAAATCGTGGACAGACATACAGACCGACAATCATTCATTTTTATAAATAGAGATTTAATTGCTATTATGTAATTGGAGTCTGATATCACTATAACAAAACTGTTCTACTGTTTTCATATTTTTAAAAAATCTACCTGTGTACATTGATCACAGCATGCACGCACCTATATTGTTCTAATGTTGCGCTACATTTGTATGATGATTGTTATTCATTGTTGTATTATATAATATTGTTGAACTACAGGCCACATTGAGACTTACTTATATGATTTTATTTACTCCCACTCAATTTTTATTTGGATGTCGTTTAAAATGTTTTATTACCGGTAAAACAGATTTACTTTGAAAATCATTGTGATAATTAACAAAATATCTATTCTTTGAGGTACTTACGGTTGAAAGTTGTTTTCCCCACATAAAGTGTTTTCTTAATTGTTTTATAATGACGTGAATGCTATTTAACTCAATGAATTTGAATTTGTTTGGTTCTCTGTATTTTGTTTAGGTATCGTGAATATATTTAACAGTGGGGAATATGTGATTTTCCTTGTTTTATTAATTAGGGTTATATTAGGAAACAGACGTATAAATAATTTAAAAAAGCGAATACTTGCACAACTTAATAATATCATTATTAAATTTGATTTCAAATTTTATTTAAAAAAAAATAATTCAGTTGTACCAATTACATACAATAACACTTAATAAGAAGAACTTTGTATACACAACTGTTTTTAATATATAAATATCTGCACGTTTCAGAGGCAAAGCTACCCTCATCAGGATAAACAAGTATAGACAATAATAAACACATAGGCAATTAATAAATAATTTATTTATTTCTTGGACAGATGTGTAATTGTATTGTGACGTCATTATTAATATAAGTAAAGGTATACTGTTTATCCTGACGAGGGAAGCTTTGCTTCTGAAACATGTGGATATGTATATATTAAAAAGAGTGGTGAAAGCAAAGTACATATTATTAATTATGTTTATTAACTAATTAACTATTTTAATGTTTCTTTAAAAAATAAAAACAATTCCACGAGTAAACTCCGCCATCTTCAACAAATAGTTGATCTATTTTCGGGTTGTCTTTTAATTAATTATTTAAATAATTGTAAAATAATTGTGCTGCCCAACGGAACGGGTTGGTTGGTTGATGTCCCGAATGTCAAAGTTCGCCCATCGCCCAACTTTACCATTCATTATATAACACGCCATCTGTTGTCCCCTCACAATGAATGGGTGGATGACATTAAGATTATATACGAGTATACGTATTCTGTAATATCTAAAAACTATAACACGATAAATAATCACTTTTCATAAAAATTGTGTTTTCGGGTTTCGTTGCTGACCTTTCGTTGACATAATTCTCTATGTTAAACTTTTATTTCCGTTTGGTATTCGGATTTTAAAAATGATTGTAGACTTAGCAATGAGATCTCTGAGACGAATGTGTGCTAAAACCATGTACGATCGTGTCAAAAATCTTGAGATTCAAGGCTGATGTAAGTGTAGTGAACAAGATTAAGAAAGGGACGCTTTGATGGTTTGGACGTGGAGAGCGGATGAACGAAGAAAGGAGTGTAAGGAGAATATATGACGCGAATGTGAATGAAAGAAGAAGCCGGGGACCTCCTAGGAAGACATGGCACGATCGAGTGAATCAAATACTTGAGTCGGGCCATGTCAGATGTCGGAATAACAGAAGAGAATGTATGTGACGTTGTATGAAAGTGAATGAAGCAAGAAGAGTTTTTTTTATTTTACTACATAACACAGGCAATATGTCCAAAACTGAATGTTTATAAAGTATTAATAATTAATAGTAAGTATAATAAACAACAATTATTAACTGTGTGTAAATGATACTAAAGCAAATGATAAACAAGTGAAAGATCGAAAACATGTTATAAGTGTGTGCTAAGATAGAGTTGTTTGGCGGACCGTCCTCTGAGAAACGGCGTGATGGTTAGTTAGTTAGCCCAAGTTGTG
The DNA here is from genome assembly GCA_022606495.2 of Halesus radiatus. NCBI lineage: Eukaryota > Metazoa > Arthropoda > Insecta > Trichoptera > Limnephilidae > Halesus > Halesus radiatus. Next base: position 294,362 of record JAHDVE020007295.1, on the reverse strand, counting down.
ATGTGTTGCCCCTACCCCTAACCCTACCTCCACCCCTACACCAATCCAGTAATTTTCATACCACGCGAGAGTCTCAGCTGCTCCCAACTGTCCGTAGTCAGTGAGACTATAGCATCCCCACTTGCGGTATGTTGTGACCCTGAAGGTATTGAGAAGGAAATCCAGATGGGCAAGAGGAAGGTGGGAAAGTATTCGGCTATTCAGATCTGGTCACCAAACACGGCTAAAACCATTTTAAGCGACGTTTCGATTCTGAATGGAAAATTTTCACCAGGGCGATACTGACGGTATCTATCATTATTTTAAATGAACCATTTGTTAATTAACACAATCTTATCAAACAAAATTTACTTGCGCTCTCCGGGATTTGAACACGCGATCTCCGGATTCGTGCAAAATATCATCAAGAAGTACCAAAATTCTGCTTTAAGGGATAGGAAACGGGGATGGGGTTGTTTTTTTTAAATCTCACCTTCCCTTTGTTTTGAAAGTCAAGTGCATAAAATTTCATTAAGAGCCGAATAAAACTGTAGATTTGTATACAAAGTAATCAAACACCCGCCGCACGGGACATTATCTTTATTGTTTTAATTTTATTTTTTATAATTTGTGGACAGAAGGTTAATGAGGAGAATTTACTACTACTTTCTCTAGTATAATGGATAACAATCGGCGTGTTTCACTAAAAACTCCAACAATGAGCTGCGGCGTCGGGAATTTTGCGCAACTTTTAGATCATCGCAATATTGCCATTGCGATTTCTATTTACATTTAAATGTTTAAATAAATATATATTTTCGGAATTCGCCAATCGTCTAATTGAAAAAGATCATTTTTTTTTCTTGGGCACTAACTTTGTAACAATTTCTAGACATTTTGTTTTGACAGTTTTATCTAATATGTACTTTTGTTACTTAATTTTATTACTTTTCTACCGGTTTTGACACATCCGTGACAGCCAATCTAGTTATTAATTGTATTTGTGTTTAATTCGTAGAACTCTATTTAATTTATTATTTTTAATTTAATCTAAATCATATTTAATAATGTTATCATTAAGTTCTGCAAGTATTTTTAGTTTTTATTATTGTGACAGCTGTTTCGGAATATAGAGAATAATTATTTTCTAACTAAAACGGTTTTACCGATAATAAATCATTATTTTTAAAAACCCGTCCAAATTAGAATTGGGTGGAAGTGAATAAAATCATATAAATAATTCGTCAATGTGGATTAACCGCAGTTTGAAAATGGCCTTGAACGCCTAAACAGCTGCCACAATAATACAAAGTAAAAATACTTGCAGAACTTAATAATAACATTGTTAAATTTAATTTCCATTAATTTAAAAAAAAAATAATCATTCTAATTGATTAAAAAATCAATATAAAACTTCTTTATGCCGGCGACTTATCTTTAAAAAATCCCGCATATTACCAGATAACATTTCTGCAGCATTCTACACTAATTCCAAGATAAGAAATTTAATTAACAACAAGGACATTTCCAATAAATCGGTAAAAGGCGGAATATACACTTGAATATAGAATGTAATGAATGTGATGCATAGTATGTAGGTATGACTACTAGAAATTTAATTAACAACAAGGACATTTCCAATGAATCGGTAAAAGGCGGAATATACACTTGAATATAGAATGTAATGAATGTGATGCATAGTATGTAGGTATGACTACTAGAAGTTTTAAAACTAGAATCAGAGAACATGAACTCTGTTTACGAGTTTGCTAATCATTTATTATAGAAAAAAAAACTTAGTTTAAACATTCAAATATTAATATGTATATTTAAAATTGTGCGCCTTAGAAACATTAGAAATAAAAAAAACTAAATAAATTAGTAAACAAAATAATAGCACCCTGTAAAAGACCTTTATCCATGTTTCCTAGTTATTTTGACACTTACATATCACGACTCCAGCTCCCACTACCCTCACCTAATAATGTCTAATTATTTCTGTACTTGCTTAATTTATTAATAAAGTCAAAACATGGCTGATAAATCTGAGTGATTATGAACTAGCAAACTACATAAAATCAAATCAAGATAATGGATAATTAGTAAAAAAAAGTGCAGGCCGCCTCAGAACAGTTCTCCCTAGTGAGGAGGACTTGAATGCTGTGACTTTGTACTTTTATTATAGCTTACTTACTTACTGTTCTTATAATTATGATTTATACATAAAAAAATATTACTAAAGTCACATACATTTAAAGCCTTTAAATAGAAACTAATAAAATATTTTTCTATATTATATTTTGTATAATGTCTCACCTACATGTACGTACAATCTATGCATTATTGTTTATTTTTATTTTCCCCTGACGAAGCTTGGGTAAGCGAAACCGGTTGGCGATGAAATTAAAGTAAATTAGTAGGTAGTTCGAAACAGTGTTTACTTTATTTAAACAATATTTCCAACTCGATATGTAACTTCTATCATGAGCTATGGATCTTTGCAATATCCATTTGACTGACAATTTGTTACATATTTTTCAGCTTTAAAAATTCTTTAACGGTGAGGCCTGGCATCATGAAATTTTCACGTCCTTTTTGTCGGAAATGTCTAGAACAACGTAATTGTTTTCATCGCAGGGTTTCATTTGCATCATGAGTTATGGAGCTTTGAAATTTAGATTTTTAAGAAGTAAGACGCTACGCTATATTTTTAGGTACCTTTTTTATTCTTAAATAAGAAAAATGATTAATTTTTTTAATAAGTAACTTAGCCCTACAATAGCAATAGGCAGCCCGCTCACTGGGTAGAGAAGAAATCTCCACATTTATACACCTCTAACCACAGTTGACACAGGGAGAGGTAGAAATATTCCCTGGCACTGTACACAAAAAAATAACAATACGATATATAAGTAACTGCTGGATGTTCTGCATTAAAAATATTATTTTTTTTGTAGAATATTAGTTATATACAGTGGGAGTAGCTTGTCAGCAGGAGTTTATTTCAACAATATTATATAATACAACAATAACAATCATCATACAAATGCATCGCAATAATAGAACAATATAGGTGCATGCATGTTGCGATCAATGTACATAAGTTGGAAAAAAAAATTTAAAAAAAAAATAAATGGAAAAAGCATTACAGTTTTGTTATTGAGATACTAGAGTTCAATTTTATAACACCGATTTAAATAATATTATAAAAATATCAATATCATAAAAGTACCAATTTTATAAAAATATCAATATTAGAAAAATATCAATTTTTTTAAAATATCAACATTTTAAACATCAACATTATAAAATTACCAACATTGTAAAAAATATCAATATAATAAAAATATCAACATTATAAAAACATTAATATTACAAAAATATAAATATCAGAAATATCGAAGTATCGGCAAGTATTAAATAAATTGAGAAATAAAAAATAAATAAAACAGCCGTACAGGTTGGTTACAGTGAGGATAGACTTAATATAATAGTAACACAGTAACAGTAAATACAGCAGATATCGAGGAGCTATACAACCAAGGAGATCGTCATATTCGTTACCATCAATACACAAGGTTACTTTCCAAAAGCCAACACTTTATCATCAGTGATAATTTCATCATAGAGCAATTGTTTTTAAATTCGTACGGCAATTGTTCAAGGGTTCGTTGACTATATTTATTTTGAAATATTGGCACTGTCATTCCTATATTTTGTGTGAAACGTGTATTGTGTACATGATCCACCACTGCCTTATAACATTATATTGCTAAATCTGTTTAAAATTGCTAAGAATATTGTTTTCATTATGGTTTACATGACCATCTTAGATCATACAACGTACGTCTTGATAACTTGAACATTACTTCACTTCAAATTAGATGGCAATTGATTGATTTAATATCTTTACGTAAAATAATTCACGGTCATCTATGTACCTAATTCCCATTGTTTAAGACCCCATAGCACATTCCCCCTGAATACTTTCAGAAATAATATTGCCTACTTTAGTCCTCTGCCTCAAATTTGACCACTACGGTGTGAAAACATGGAAGCCCTCGAAATGTGGTGCTGGAGGAAAATGCTCAGGATTCCATGGACAGTCAGGCGCACAGACACGTCGATTCTGGAAGAGTTTGGCATTCATATAGGCTATCCTCAGATTCTTTGGACATGTCCCTCGCCGAACCGAGAACTCCGCCCTGGAGAAGCTCATGGTTATTGGCAAAGTGGAAGGCAGGTAGGTCACTGATGCGTTCGAGTGATCAAATCTCGCAGGTGTCCGGAACGTCGGTGTCCTTGGCTCTCCACGCAGCGCAGGATCGCGGGGATTTGAGTAGTCTTGTACACGAGGGAGATTGGAATGGGGGTCACGATCCTCAGCTATGAGGAATCGACTAAAGAAGAATTAGATAGAGCGTGTTGATGTGGACATTTTTATCGGTAATTTGTAGTGTCAGAAAAAATGTCCCGCTATTACTTAAACGGTCCACTAATAAACGAATGAATAATTGACTCGGGTAGAGGGGACTCTAAAAATTATTACTTATTGTCATTCTAATTTATTCATAATACACTTAACAGATAGATTGAAGAAAAACAATAGTTACAGAATATTACATCATGCATAACTGGAGCATTTGATTCCTTAGAACAGTGTAACCTCTCCTCCGGCTATTGTTCGACTTATCTCTCAGTATTCGTGGATGAATCTGATGTATGAAGCACGGGGAAGTGGGATGTATATCATGATACTAGTAATAAAACCCTATTTAAAGGAAAAACACAATGTTTATTGGCTCCATAACCAGATTGTAATGTTAGAGGAAAAAAAAAGTAGAGAGGAGGATTAATTTTAAAACGAAACCATTTCCAGAATAAAGGGATGGCTCTTGTGGACGGATTCTTATTCTCAGCATCAGGTAAGGCCGCTACAGTCCTGATGTTCACCGATTCTCACGATCACCATCCGCGAGGTCTATGACGACTCTCGGCAGCGCCATCCGCCACAGCATCTTCCGTGCGGTCCAGACAATAATAGGGGAGGATGCTACCTTTTTGTCCTGTATGGTCGTCGATATAGCCCGTCAATCCTCAGCACGGATTCTTTTTCTAACTTCATCACTTTACGGAATTGGCCATCCGTAATTAAAAAAACATACCCACTTCGGGTAAATAGGGTAGACGCTCCCTGGCGTCAAACAAAACAGGAAAACTAATACATAAAAACTCCACTTCAATCACGTCGAGCTCCACCGCCCGTGTCAGGTTATGTCCGGCGCCATCTTGTCTTAGCTCTGCTCCGTCGGATGTCTCCCATAGACATTTTCTCACAAATCTCTTCCGTAGACAATAATAATAATAATAGACGCGGGGTCAGTATTTACGTTACAACAGGCAATCTGCCTAGCTGGGAACTAATATCGACTTGACAAGACATTATAGCACTTGTACACATTTTAATTATTTTCAGTTGTTTAACCACCCTACCCATACAAACGTACGCGATACGGCCGCTATATTATCGCCCGAACGCAACAAGCCGTATCCCGTACGTTCAGATAGAAAAAAACTATACCCGAAACCCACAAAACATTCGTATACGTCAAGTTTGTTCCTGCGTCGTCTCGTTTAGTATTTCGAGGTCAGCCGAAGCTAACGGATGTGTTCGGGTATTTTCGTCTCTCCCATACAAGTTGGTATATAGTAAACACACATTGGTATTGCGAAATCTAATGAAAAACAAGTGATGCCTACTTTTTGAACAATAACCCTAAGAATGGGCGATAAAATATTCTCAATTGTCATTAGTTATATAAACAATATTAGTTACCATATTATGTTTCTCTTGTTTCTATTCTATTATGTATCTCTGAGTGTTATTTTATTTTTTACTCCGCACAGGAGGCCCTGAGGGAAATTATTTTCCTCAGGGCCTATATCATGTTTGGGGATGCTGTGTGGACGGTCTTTTAGAGGATAGGAAAAAGTGAACCTGGGTCTTGAGACCTTGGGTCTTGAGGGTCTTGGGTCCTGAGACCCATATTGTTGGAGGGAGGAAACACAGGCCGGCAGATCATTCCACAGCCGAGCTGTTGAACACGAGAACGAGTCGTAGAAGCGACTCGTTCTCACGTGACAAATATCAACCGTGTGCAAATGTTGGGCGCGCGTTTGGGGTGTTTCCCGACTGCGCCGGTGCCGAAGGGATCAATGACGCTAGTTCCTCAGAGCATCTTCCATTAAAGTACCGGTAGAACAAGGACAGCATTCCCACCTGACGTCTGTTCTCCAAAGATTGCAATCCGTTTGTTAAGATAGGCGAATCTATCAAACGGACCGCCCGTTTCTGCACAGAGTCAATGGTTTTTTCAAGGCGGCTGCCAAATTTTACGGTGTGGCGCACTTGCGATTTGTACAGCGTCAGCAGTTGTGTACTATCTGCAGTATCTGCGGGCTCTGTACAGTACGCCCAGCTTCTGAGAGGCTAACTTTACTCTGTCTTCGATGGAGCTCCCATACCTGAGCTGGTGATACACCTAGCATATCAATGGAGGACTTGTTGGGAAGATTGCTTCCATTAAAGAATACTAGATTGTCATTTCGATCCCCTTTAGACGTAATCAGACATGATTGAGTCTTTGAAACATTAAATTCGACAAACACTTTGTCTGGGTATTTGTAATTTGATGTAATTTATGTATAATAACAGTATTTATAAGTGGACTGTTCTCACCTAAGTGTGAACATCTGTAAAAACGCTGTATAATTAAATAAACAAGCAACAGAATCTATTTATATAATATTTTATTACTCGGGTTTCGTTTGTGACCTTTCGTTGACATAACTTTCGCGATGGAAACTTTCGATTCGATCGTTTTAATTTTTTTTATTGTTCGATTTTTTTTCATATCGGTCCTGTTGCCGAAAGCACCGTTGTACCTTACAAAATATATTTCTGTTATATGAATGGTTCTGTTGCCGAGCGGCTTAGTTCCTAGTCCATTATTTCACAAAATGTTATTAAATGCCACTATTTAGCATTTAAAAAAGTGCATTCGTTGCCAAAATGAGTTAGATAGCACGTAACATAATAGTACGAACACTCCAATAATTAACTCTAGTACAATTTTTTACTCCCTTTTTTATCAGTAATGAAGTTGAAACATAAAGACCAGTATTTTTTATTTATTTTTTTCTAAAGTTAAACTAAGTTTGAACTTTTCAAAGGCCGCCAAAACGCTCCAAATTTATGGCCGGTCGGTTTTGACCAGTTTTGAGGTTATAATATCAAAAGTCAAACATAATTTGATATTCTATTCATGGTAAACCATAACTAAACGTAAGTAATAACATTATGTGCCTTTTCAGAAACTTTAATTCGAAGAGTAATAATAGTATTGAGCATTAACATTATCATAATATCTATATTGACAATTTGTTTGCTCGTTTTATGAGTAAGATTAAGAAAGGGTCGCTTAGATGATTTGGGCACGTCGAGCGAATGAACGAAGAAAGGAGTGTAAGGAGAATATTAGACGCGAATGTGAATGAAAGGAGATGTCGGGGACGCCCTGGGAAGACATGGCACTATCAAGGGAATCAAATACTTGAGTCGGGCTATGTCAGAAGAGAATGTATTATTTTTTTGTATTTTTTCGGCGTTCACTAAATAGCAATTTCTAGATATTTTGTTTGGAAGTTTTATTAATCATGTACTTTTGCTATTTTTGATTTATTAATTTCGCTATCGGTTTCGACACAACTGTGTCATTCACTAGCGTTCTTAAAACTAACTTAAATTAAACAAGTACAGAAACAAATTAGTCACCATTAGGTGAGGGTACTGGGAGTGGTGATTTGGAGGGGGGTGGGCGGTGGGATGAGTCAAAGCTACTAGGAAACATCGTTAACAAATGTGATTTACAGGGAGCTCTTATTTTGTTCACTAAATTAATTTAAAAATTTTTTTTTGTTAATATCTAAAGTTTCTAAGGCGTACAATATAAATTATGTATTGATATTTGAATGTTTAAACTTAGTTTTACCTCTATTGAAGCTATGGCCTGTCTCTAATAAATGATAAGCAAACTCGGAATAGTTATTATTTCGTAAACAGAGTTCATGCTCTATTCCCTGATTCTAGTTTTAAAATGTCTAGCAGTCATGCCTACATACTCGTACTGTGCGTCATTCATTACATTCTAAAGTGTATATTCCGTTTTTTACCCATTTATTAGAAATGTATGAATGTGAACTCTGCCTAAACCTGCGACGAAACGGCGTGACGGCTACTTATTTAGTTAAATTACAAAATACTCCAAAAATGTGATGATAAGTGAATCTAATTCTAGCATCTTTACCGTCTAATCTTGACCCCTGACATTATACGCATGTAGCCATCGACCACCGGGCCGGCCTTGTGGAACTTTACACCATCGCAGTCACCTTGATCAATTCAATATAGTTTGATTCGTCTGCCTCCGCCGTCTAACCAAATCACCTTTCCTAGCCGTCCTTTCGATAAGGCGCCAGTTAAGAATGTCTTCTTCCTTACATTATTAATTAAATTAACTGTACGTGTGTGTGTGTGTGTGTTTTATTATGATAAACTTACTAAATAACACATGTATGACAAACCACGTACAGGACCAACCTTAGGACAAATTATCTAAATCCCCTAATTCGCTGCATTCATTTTAAAATATGCGTTTGAAGAAAGAACAAGCACTAGAGCCCTAAGACAATCACATGTAAAATCTTTTAATATTCCAGTTTGTAAAACCTCTTATGGACAAAGAAGTATTAAATACAATGCATTCCCTCCCTAGTGACATCAGAAATACGCAAAACAAAAGATCCTTTAAAAGTAAGATCTTTGATTACCTCCAATAAACCTGTCAGCTTCTAAATTCCTTTATGCCTTTAAATTAGTGCACTTTTGAAAAAAAAATTGTAATCTAATATAATAATTGGATGATTTGTATAGCGCCGTTTTATTATGAATAATCACCCCAAGGGCGCTGTACACATATTATTTCCTGTTCTCTATCTAATTATGTACAAACAGATACAGAAAAACATACTTCCCTGCAGCTTCAGATGAACGCAGTTTTAATAGAAAATTTAATTTTAGAGAAGATATGATTTTTACAGTTGCTATTTTATCCTCCCTTTCTATTGATGTTACATTTATTAGAAGATTGGTGGCGCAAGAAGAGTTGGTATTTATTTAAAATATTTATAATTCTTAGAACTGGAGAATATTTGTAAAATGACCCCAAAAAAGCTTAAGAAGTTTTTAATAGATATTAACATTTTTTTTACACATTTAGTTATTTTCAATGTTTCGGGATGTGGACGCATTTGCGCACCTGTACGTGAAAAAAAAAACTTATTCTATAAGTGACTTTAGGTTAGCACTAACCGGCTAGCCTAGCTAAGCAATTTACTGGTGCATTTCTTTCATTTATGCATATGATTGTCTGAAAAGACAGGTTGTAATCTATTAATCTATTTGTCATCTAAATATCCTAGCTGAACAAGCACCCCTGTAAATTGCCATCTCAACACACTGACAGGCGTTTCACACCTAGTGAGATGGGCAATACGTCAGCCGATAACAAATGTTCATATATATTTTATATTAATATATTAATATTTGTTATAAATAAATTAATTTTGTGCAATTTAACAACATCGACATTCTTCACAATAAATACCCTTTTGAAATATCAAGAGCATCTCCAGTCCCGATCCTATCTTCCTCTTCCTTCTTATTTTTTTTACGCGGAAGCGTGCAAACTTTTAGGAATCTGTCAGGTGCATGGCTGCGCAGCGGCTACGGAATCTGTTCACTTCAAATTTGTACGAAATAGTATTTTGCAAAAATCAATAGATTTTTTTCTGTCATCGTTATATTTTAGATTAGTATTAAAATAAGTGACCGATAATTGTCCGGTCAGAGGCTGAGTAGGGTCTCACCCACGCGTCGTGAGTTTAATTCCTGGGCTGGCTAAGTTCTCCATCGCGACACAAACAACATATTCCGCTTACTGTGATGGTAGTATGAGATTTTCATATATTGGCATGTTATTCATTATCCGGGGATATTTTTCTTTCTGATAAATAAAATAAATGACAAAAAGAAATTATTTACCGAAGGATTTTACGTTTTATATTAAAAAAGTTCAGTTTATGTATTTTAATTGTAATTTTCGTATTTAAAACTTTTTTTTAATATCTGTAACGTAAATACTGACCCCGAGTCTATGATTGGGATAATTGTCTACGGAAGAGATTGGTGAGGGGATGTCTATGGGAGACGGCGGACGGAAGGGAGCAACTCAACATGGCGGGCGACATAACCTGACTGGAGCGGTCGTGATCGACGTGTGTTTTTTGGGAGAGATTATGTATTTGATTTTCTATTTTGTTTGACGTCGGAGGGCGTCTACTGAATTTGCCCGAAGTGGGTGTGTTTTTTGTTTTATTGATTGATCGATGGCCGGATTGTGAGGCGATGAAGCCAAACCGCGCGTGCCTGCTGCTGTGGTGAAAATCTCGGAAGAAGTGATGAGCGGACCAAAAAAGGACATAAGGTAGCATCTGCATATTCCATTGTCTGGACCCCACGGAAGAGGCTATGGCGGATGGCGCTTCAGAAGAGTCGTCCTAGACTTCTTTTTGGAGATTACTACGATCGGTGAGCATCTGGACCCGGAGAGGCCTTCCATGATGCTGAGGAGAGGAGTCGGACCATGAGAGCCATCAATTATTGTTTGAACCTTTTCGTGTTGGGATCAATCCTTCTCTTTACTCTTTTCTTTGCTAAACCATGATAGACGTGGTTATAGAATCATTAAATTTATGTTCTTTCCTTTTCCAAGGGTTTTATTTACTGTATCAATCAATACATCCCACTTCCCTGTGCTTCACCATCATTCTCACCCACGAATCTTGAGATGAGAGAACATTAGCCGTCGTATCATTTTTACGCTACATTATGGCGCCTCAACGTTTTTTTGTGAATAATATTTAAGATATTATGGACACGGACTCGGGAATTGATGGGTGAAGTTCGTGTGGTGTGATGTATGGATTGATACAGAAATATTATTAATTATGTCATAATATTGTTTATGTATATGTGTGCATACATGAGGTCAGCGATCACGCCATTAGAAGGTGGGTAAATATTAATTGTCGTAATTTTTGGCATATTTGTGACATTGTTATTCTTGAAAGAAACGGTAATTATTTTTGCGACACAGGCATTTCCTGGCGTCGGTAACTAAAACTAATGCAAATAAATTTAAATAAATGAAATTAAAATGATTCATGATTTTGACAATAGATGGTGTTGCGTGTACACGATTGTTTGCGTCTCGGATAATTTATAAATACTTATAAGTAATTTAATTCTGTTTACAATGGAGATTAACAACATTAACAGTTAAATTATTCAACAAGTGGCGAGATAGGAGTTTACAAATGGGATTTGAAATATGACGGAACCTCTGACGTCAGAGATTTCTTGTATAAGATAGAAGAATTGTGTAGAAGCAGGAGAACAAAAATAGAGGATGTTGTCCTCGGATTTGGTGATTTGCTGGAAGGAAAAGCAGCTACATGGTTTCGCTCTATATGTAAAGACAATCTGACGTGGAGAGATCTGCAGCAATTGTTACTAGCGCGTTACGAACGTGAAGATGCACAAGTGCAGGCGTCGCGTAACTTGTACAATATGCGACAATCATCGGACGAGTCGGTAGCAGATTTTGTCGCGAATTTAAAAATAGCTAACTATAAACTTGTTGACAATTTATCCGAAATGCAATTAGTAAAACTAGCCAAGCATAGTTTATTAAACAAATATGCAAGTGTACTTGCTTCAAGTGACACTTCCGACTTTGATAAATTAGTTGCTGTCTGTGAACAACTAGAAATGTTTACTGCGAGGCCAGCAATAAACAACACGCATAAGGGAAATACTAACACCGCTTATTTTCATAAGAGAATTAATAATCAATCTCCTTCTTCTTTTCCTGGGAATAGAGCCGATTTGAAATGCAATTTTTGTAATATACCGGGGCATACGTGGAATTTTTGTAGGAAGAGAAAATTAGGCAACAATTCTCGTAACAATAGTTCAAAAAACTAAAGTACGGTTTTCACCATCTTGCGTACGAAGATGGGGGGAAATCGGCTGAAGTTTCTGGCAATCTAAGGTGTTCAGGAGCGCAAACGATGGACGCATCTATGCCTCTGGAACACAATAGAAATGACACAAGGCCTCATGTTAATATTGTTATTTCGAATAGAATTTTTTCATGTCTTTTTGACAGCGGTGCTTCTGTAAGTTGTTTTGGTGGAAACACTTACAAATATTTTGTTAATTTAGGATTAAAAATAATTAGTTGTAAATCATTCGTCACAACTGCTGATGGTAAGCGTCAGGATATTATTGGCACAATAGAGGTACCAGTAACTTATAGGGAAACAAAGGAAAAAATTATTTTCTTCATAATTCCTTCTCTATCAGCTACGATTATTTTAGGGGTCGACTTTTGGAAACAATTCCAATTAGCTCCGCAATTGTTCCCAAGGGTGGACAGCAGTAATTTGAAGAATACGGTGGGTGAGATTCGAAAAGTTACTGCAGCCAATTTTCTTACTTCCGGAGATAATCGTAAGCTGCAAAAAATAATTAGACAATTTGAAAACATCTCTTTTGAAAAATGCGGATTAGGACTTACGCACCTAGTACAACATCATATCGAGACCACGGGTCAACCGATAAAACAACGATACTATCCTTTGTCTCCAGCACGTCAACGCCTATTAGAAGCTGAATTGAAAGATATGTTAGCTTTGGGAGTTGTGCGTCCATCACGTTCGGCTTGGTCTAGCCCGGTTCTGTTGGTAACAATGAAAGACGGTTCTGCGAGATTCTGCCTAGACAGTCGTAAAATTAATGGCGTCATTCGGCGAGATTCATACCCACTACCTTATGTATCTCGGATTGTAGATAAGCTACGGGGTGCGCGTTTCATCTCTTCTAGAGATCTCTCGAAAGCGTTCTGGCAAATTGCTCTAGATGAATCTTCAGCTCCTGTAACGGCATTTGTTGTTCCGGGGTATGGTCTTTATGAGTTTACGCGTATGCCCTTCGGCCTAAAAAATGCACCTAGTGAATTGCAACGTTTAATTGATAAACTGTTTGGCCCAGAATTTGATGATAACTTATTTGGATATGTAGATGATTTAATATTAATTTCGGAAAATTTTGAATCGCACTTAAAGCTTTTGCAGAAGGTTTTCTATCGTTTAAAAGAAGCCGGACTAACAATAAACTTAAAAAAGAGCGAATTTTGTAAAAAGGAGTTAAAGTATTTGGGATATATTGTAGATTCGGAAGGACTGAGAACAGATCCCATTAAAGTAGAATGCATTAAAAAGTACCCGATCCCGAAGAACTCAAAACAAATAAAGGCTTTCATAGGATTATGCGGTTATTATCGTCGTTTCATTAAAGATTTTTCCACGATAGCAGCTCCTCTGACTAAACTTACAGGATCAAGGAAAGGAGTAAGCAATTTTGTATGGTCCAAGGCAGCGGAAAATTCGTTTAACCAATTAAAAGAGGCACTGACAACAGCGCCGGTTATTAACTGTCCTGACTTCAAATTACCATTTGTAATACATTGTGATGCTAGCGCAGTCGGGATAGGCGGTGTATTAACACAAAATTTTAATGGTGAAGAACACCCGGTAAGTTATTTTTCGCGTTGCTTAAACGTTCATGAACGTAATTATGGTGTTACGGAGCGCGAGCTACTTGCGGTTCTAGACTCTGTCACTCATTTCAGACCGTATGTTGAAGGAACACACTTTACTGTAATTACGGACCACTCGAGCCTACAGTGGTTAGTTTCGCTAACAAACCCCACAGGTCGTTTAGCTCGTTGGTCAACTCGTCTTTCTCAATTTTCTTTCGACGTTGTTCATAGAAAAGGTAAACTAAATACGGTACCGGACGCACTGTCGCGCATGGAGGTAGCATTAGTGACATCAACGGATATACCTACCACGATTCATTTAACAAACGATAAATGGTACAACACATTATTTACAAACTGTAAAAATTCACCCCAACGTTTTGTCAATTTTCAAATTAGGGGTAATGATCTCTTTAGGCATAGCAAAACTCGTTTCGCTCTTTGTGAAGATACGGCGTGGAAGCTGGTTGTTCCTTTTGAAAAGCGAACCGAAATATTAAAACAAGAACACGAAGCGGATCTTTCTTGCCATCCGGGAGTATTTCAAACTTACAAAAAGGTGCATTTACATTTTTATTGGCCAGGAATGTACCAGGATGTTAAGAATTTTGTTAATCGATGTAAGACATGCAAAGCACATAAAATCAATACATCTGCGCCAGCGGGCATCTCTTCAAATCCTAAGATTGTAACCAGACCCATGCAAATGCTTTCAATAGACTTAGTCGGTCCACTGCCACGTAGTTACTCTGGGTTTATGTATATATTGTCAATCGTAGATGTGTTCTCTAAATATACCTGGATTTTTCCGCTTAGAAATGCTACCACAAAAAGTATTGTAAAAAATGTAGAACAGCACATTTTTCTTGTTCATGGCGTTCCACAAACATTTGTATGCGACAACGGTAAACAATTTATATCTAAAGAATTTAAACAGTTACTTTCTGATTATAATGTGCCTCCACCCTTTTACAACGCATTTTACACACCTCAAAACAATGTCGTCGAACGCTATAACCAAACAATAGGTACAGCACTGTCTATTTTGTCCGAGTCTGACCAGCGTAATTGGTCCAGATTTCTGCCACATATTCAGTCAGCCCTAAATAATTCGGTAAATTTTGCAACAGGTTATACGCCTTTCTTCTTGATGCACGGTCGTGAACAGGTCATTAATGGTAATTTTCACAAAAATTATGTCTCGACAGGCGTATCGGACTCAAGTCTAGAAGAATCGAGAGAAAACTTTGCTAAGAAATTAGAGGACTTGGCTCCTATATATGAAAAAGTTTCAGAGGCTCTGTTACAGGCTTATAGAAAGAATGCAAAGCATTATAATTTACGTCGCAAATCGGTAAATTATGAGGTGGGAGATATTGTGTGGCGGAAAAATTTTGTCCAGTCCAGTGGACCCAATTTCTTTTCGCATAAATTAGCTCCGAGGTTTGTACAAAATGTTGTTAAAACCAAAGTCTCTAACTTAGTTTATACCCTTGCGGATATGCAAGGCAAAGTAGTAGGTAATTTTCATGTTAAGGATATAGTTCGTTTAGATTAAGTATTAGGTTAATTTTCTTGTAAGAAGCCAGTGTGGTAGCATGTGGGACTACCAACCCTTCATGTCGCTCACTTGTTTCTTTAAAGGTGTTATTGTGGTCACATGTACTGGAGTTTGGTACCTTCAATACAGGTGCTCAGAATAAACACAAATTCTAATTTATTGATGATATTTTTTTGACACTTATCCTCATTAGACTAGAATAGAAACATATTATTTGTTTCTCTGATCTTTTAGATCAGTGGCGCCCTAACAAAATAAACAACAAAAAAAAAACGGGGATTGATTTTTTTTTGTTGTTTTTATAAATTAAATTAAACTTAAGAATTTTCATGATATATACATATATATCGGATATTATTGTTGTCGCTACGGTATATCGGTTAATTACCTCTAATAATTCCGAATACTCTAAATGAAAGTTAAATCGGTTACCGGTCTGATGGTGTGTTACCTGACAATATGTATATATTTATAGTAGGTATTCTTTGTATTTAATTTGTTTAGCCGTAGGTAAAATTATGCTTTTGGAGTGCACCGGAGTAAAAGTTAAATTAGAATTTTTGGAGATTACTACGACACACTCGAAAAGGATAGTTAATATATTCTGTCTGGGAGATTTTGAGCTACTTTCTTTCACACAGATAATAAAATAGTTTTAATTGTTAATTAGTAACTATAATGTTTAATGTATATTCTAAGTTTATAATTATGTCTAAAGTAAGTTGGTATCTCTTTCCTTAAAGAATATAGTATAGACATTTAGAAAGTATGATTTTTTTGTAATAATATTAGTATTAAGTATCAAGTGTAGTACTGCTAATGCATGCACACAACAAACAAATATTTACCAATTTGGAGTAAACATCTTCTGCCTCCTTGAACAGGAGAAGATGATTAGTAGATAGTTTAGATCTAGTAATACCACTGTTTATAATATGTTGATAAGTATTTTTAAGTTGATTTGTCCAATAGGTTTAGTAAATATATACTATTTTTACACTGCTAACACCAGCGTAAATTTATCAAGTATTTTTGTGTAACCAGTGTCGATTTTTGATTAAAAAAAAAATCGAGCACCAATTTGAAAAGATAGGAAGATGTAAAATTTCGAGAGAAATTGTACTTTGCAAGTTTATATATATAGATATTGACAAATGTACTTGTTTGAAACCACACGAATAGATAGGTATTGTAACATGTAAACCCTCATCTTTATACTATTTAGCAATGGCTAAATGACAACCAAATAGTTCTATAACTATACGACGAGGAAAATTTTTGGAGGTGAATACGCAAACTATCCAATGGATATTGGTATACTGTGTCTAATTCTTTAGATACATAAACCCTGTTGAAACTGCATGGTAATTGTAATTTTTTTTGTTAAGAGGAAGAGAGGATTAGTTAAGTAGGGTATTATTAATAATAAAAATAATTTTTTGAAAATTTTGAAGTGGGAGCTTGAGTTCTCCAAACCTCACAAGTGTTAACCTAGAGAAATTGACTCTCATAAAGTGAGGAAGTGTTTGGTTCATGTAACTTGTTTATTTTTATTTATTTTATAAGTTGCTTGAGGATTATAAGTATGAAGTGTTTCCTTGCTTTTCGGTTATGCTTAACCACCAATGTATCACAACTTGATTTTTTTTGTGTATTGTCATACTAAGATATACCATTTTGTTTGTCAATTTTGACTTTTGTTTTATATTGGTTGTTACTTGTTTTCTTTGTTTTCAGTTTTTTCTGTAATTGAAAAGAGTAGAGAGGAAGGTTAGGTCAAATTTTACTTCACTTCGCGGCATAAAATTTTTACGGGGAAGCGGGGAATTGTAACGTAAATACTGACCCCGAGTCTATGATTGGGATAATTGTCTACGGAAGAGATTGGTGAGAGGATGTCTATGGGAGACGGCGGACGGAAGGGAGCAACTCAACATGGCGGGCGACATAACCTGACTGGAGCGGTCGTGATCGACGTGTGTTTTTGGGAGAGATTATGTATTTGATTTTCTATTTTGTTTGACGTCGGAGGGCGTCTACTGAATTTGCCCGAAGTGGGTGTGTTTTTTGTTTTATTGATTGATCGATGGCCGGATTGTGAGGCGATGAAGCCAAACCGCGCGTGCCTGCTGCTGTGGTGAAAATCTCGGAAGAAGTGATGAGCGGACCAAAAAGGACATAAGGTAGCATCTGCATATTCCATTGTCTGGACCCCACGGAAGAGGCTATGGCGGATGGCGCTTCAGAAGAGTCGTCCTAGACTTCTTTTTGGAGATTACTACGATCGGTGAGCATCTGGACCTGGAGAGGCCTTCCATGATGCTGAGGAGAGGAGTCGGACCATGAGAGCCATCAATTATTGTTTGAACCTTTTCGTGTTGGGATCAATCCTTCTCTTTACTCTTTTCTTTGCTAAACCATGATAGACGTGGTTATAGAATCATTAAATTTATGTTCTTTCCTTTTACAAGGGTTTTATTTACTGTATCAATCAATACATCCCACTTCCCTGTGCTTCACCATCATTCTCACCCACGAATCTTGAGATGAGAGAACATTAGCCGTCGTATCATTTTTACGCTACATATCCTACAAAATTATATGAGCCATCATGAAAATTATTCTTAAAGTCTCAGTAAGAACTAGCTCTGACGAAATCTTCAACAAACTTAATATTATGTCAATAAAACAATTATACTCTAAAATAACACTACTTTACATTCATAAATACAAAAAACAAGAAATATCAACAATCACACATATTAGAAACACTAGATCAACAATAGTCAAAAACACATACAACAAGGAACCACAAACACAACATTTGGACACAAAACTTCTTATACTATGGTACTAAACTCTACCATGAAATCCCGCTGTCCTTCAAAAATTACAACAACCATAATAAATTTAAAAATCAAATAAAACACTGGATACGTTACACAGGGAGATCTGAAATAGAAAATATATTAACACCAAATACAGACTAACACCGAAACAAATTATTCGTCCTGTCGGCGACATTTATCTTGTCTCGGAAGGTTTTTTCAATTTGGACGAGTGTTTCAGGATAAAAATCTTGTCTTAAAAACTTTAGTTTATCAATTAATATTATTTTTTAATTAATTTAATGTAATGTAATTTAATGTTTTGTAAATGAAATCCCCAGCACGGGAAATCCCAGTGAGGATATCATTATTTGTTAATTTGTTATTAAAAAAATAAGTTATTAAAACGTTATTATTATTATTAGCACGTTCATTAGCCACGGACGTTTTAATGAATCGTTAGATTGTTTCTTGCTGCTAGGTCGCTAATCTCTGGTGCAGCTGTTTGATGACCTTCTTTTAGATCTAGGGACAAATGTGAATAATTACGGAAAAGATCGTCATAGGATTTACAAATGTATCAATTTTTTTCTTCCTTTTTTTTTGAATCTCCGATTGAACTCCCGATGATAAAGGCCATGAACCGCCACTGACAGTAGATATTAAGTATATGCAATCACCATCGTATGATAAATTCTCTAAGGTCATTTTGCACTTTTTATCGGTGGAGAAGAACCGGTGCATAGAACGATCGTAATTAATTTTTAATCTGCGTTACGATACCGTGAGCCTTTTACAGGGTGTCGGGAAATAGGAAACAATAATAATAATAGTCATAATATTTGGTTGATTTGTTTAGCGCCATTTTTGTAAAATTCGACGGTTCACAGTTGAGTTGGCTTCATGAGAACGGGTCGTTTCGCCGACTCGCTTTTATGTAAGTCTGTGGAACGAGCAAGGCCCGAATTAACAAATCCCTTCCTACAGCTTCCTCCTTGGCCCGCCTCACAACTTTGTCAAACCCAGAGTGGTAGATACTGTCAGTATCGCCCTGGTGAAAGACCACCATTCAGAATCTAAAAGATGCTTGAAGTGACCAGATCTGAATAGCCAGGTACCTCCCCCACTTTCCTTCTTCCCTGTCTCCTTCCCCACCTCAATACCTTCAGCCTCACAACACACCCCAATTGGGGATGCCATAGTCTCACTGGCTTCAGACGGTTTGGAGCATTTGGGACTCTTGTGTGGTAACACATAAAAAAAACCGGGTGGCGATATAGTTCCCATTTTATTTAAAAACATTAAAAAATGTGTATTCCGTATATATATATTTTATATTCATATATATTTGAACTCCCTGTATTGTATATGTAGTGCTGGTTTTTGATAGTTTTACCTCGAGTACACTTTCCATTAAATAATCTATCCTAAGAAATATTAATAATAATGCGGAAGTGACCGGAAAAGTAGTCGCGGACGTCCTTGGAAGTCATGGCACGATCAAGTGAATCAAATATTTGAGGCGGGCCATGTCAGGAGCCAGAATCACAGAAGGGTATGTATGAATGTGAATGAAGCAAGATAAGACCGATTGTGTTGTGTGAGGGTCTATCCTCTGTTCTCACCACTGCGAAGAAACGGCGTTATGGTTAGTTCGTTAGTTAATTACTCACAAACTTTTAATTTTTACTTTCAGACAGGCAAATCTCTAAGTATCGCTCTGGTGAAAGGTCGCTTGGCTTTAGCCGTGTTTATTGACTTAATTTCTTTTAAAACTTGCCGCAGGGGAAGGCAGAGGATAGACCGCCACACAACACACTCGGTCTTGGCACACACTCCTTGCCTCATTGACATTCATGCATCGCCTCATACATACTCTTCTGTTAATATGTTTATTTCCTGACACCCATCTCTGCATTTATCCACTCAATATCGTCACCCACAACACAAACAAGCGTAGCTCATATTTAGCAACTTTCCAGGAGAGCCAAAAAACTTTTAATTTTTTTTACCGGATTCTTACGCATTTTATTAAATATTTCGCTAATAGGTTAAAAAAAATACTTAATTTTCGGTTTCAATTAAGAATATTTCTAGCAATTTTATCGAGTTTCTTTATTTCCAAGGCCGAACACAAAAAACGCAAAACAATGAGGCGTTACCGCACACATTTCTGTGTGCATACACAACGTTTTTGCTTTCCTTCACGGATGGAAAACATTCCTCACGCGGGGAAGAGGGGAATGGTTTGTTTCTTTCCTTAATAACCACCGCGCGGTGCGTGTCTATCTATGAGTCCGATACTTCGTCAGTCACGGCATGAATCGGACGGGTTTTTTTAGGTTATGTGTACCGAGCGTAATTATAATATATTATTATAAGAAGTTTGCTTATGTACCATATCAGTAATAATAATAATGTATTTAACTGTTTGTATTCTCTTTGTTTGTCTGCTGTTTCTAATAGCATTACAGCCCTCGTATTCAGAACCTTTTAAAGGACACATTGTCATAAACATTCGTTGATATTTTACTCCAACCTATAAAAGTATGTGGTACATTCACAAGATTGTTCTAGAACTCATCTTGTCGTCCACACAAAATGTTTTGTTTTTCATCCTAACAAAGATTTAGTCCAGATTCCTGTAACTCATACTACTTTTGGGAAACGAAATTTTATGTATTTTGCGATAAGAATTTTCAACATTAATTTCTTCGAGTTGGCATCAGAAAATCTGATTCATAAAAAACACAATGTAAAAATTTGGATTAAAGGTAATAATAGGGCATTTACCGGTGCACTCACCCAAATTCGAAGTTATTGATTTAACCATTTACAGAACATATCTTAATATAAGTGCATATTCATAGGCATTATATAATAATATGCAAAATTACTGCCTCAACACAGGCTAGCCAGGTACCTAGTGAGGCGGGTTATGTGAAACTTCAACTTTGCAGGAGTGTAAGGAGAATATATCACGCGAATGTGAATGGAAGAAAAAACCGGGGATGCCCGAGGAAGACATGGCACGATCGAGTGAATCAAATACTTGAGTCGGGCCATGTCAGAAGTCGGAATAACAGGAGAGAATGTATGAGACGTTGTATGAAAGTGAATGAAGCAAGAAGTGTATGCCAAGATCGAGTTATTTGGTGGTCCGTCCTCTCTACCTACCCCTGCGGGGAAACGGCGTGATGGTTGGTTAGTTCAACTTTGCATTTCTGTTGTTTACATATTACCTACTGTTATTATATTATTTTCTATTTCCCTTTTTATATATCTACTTTATAAACCACTGTACACTTTATTTATTATACATGTATTTTAGTTATAATTAATTACAATTACAATAACGATATTATTATTAACCAAAACGATACATTTTAGGAGAAGACGGAATGTGTATGAAAACAAATGTTTTTGTGTTATGTTTGAAAAAAAAAACACATTCTCACGAAAACCCCCCTGTCAATGCCAAAACCATTTTTGTGTAGAATGCTACGGTGCTGTGACTACGGGTATGATCTTTTTCAATTAGGCGGTTGGCGAATTCCGAAAAACCATGGCTATTTAAGGCTCTGCAAAACAGAATTTATATGGATATATTACAAATATCCCTTAAAAACTGGAGGTTTTATGTACTTAAAAAAAAAAATTTTTTTTCGAAGATAATATCTAATCAGTCAACGGGCTGAAAATGTAATTATATGAAATTCCCTCGGTACAAAAAAAAGGTAAACTATACTCAGAAAATTAAAAAAAAACGGGTTTGTTTTGTTATTTAACATGTTATAGGTTTGAAAAAAATCACAGTGTTTCTTTGAATGCTACTTAAGACATTCGTCTTGAGAATTTTGATCTATCTTAAATATGTCGTGTTTTATTAATATTTTTAGAATTGTCACTTACGCCCATTTATTCTAAACGCTCTTCACATTGGCGCGCTCTTTCTATCTTTCGAATGATCATATCTGCCTTTCACCAGCGTCAGTCGGGATTCAGAGCCGATGCTACATACACCTCTTGCCTAAATCTAAATTCTCTGAGATTAATGCGGGGCCTTAAACATCTCGGATGTACCTTGATTCTGATATTGACATAAAGTGTTGTCTTACCGATGTAAAATGCCGAACGGTTATTACAATTTAATTTGTAGATGCCCGAGTGGCTTTGTTGGTCGTCCTTATCTTTTGAATTAATTAGAAATGTACCTATATTGTTATTTGTATAAAAAGCCGGTCTTACATCAGGTGGAAGGTTTTTTTTACATTGTTTGAAGAAAAAATATTGATATATTGAACCCTACGCCATTGGTAACCAAGATTATTATAAATTTGAGGACAGAGCCTTCGATGTACTGGGTCCACATTCTTGGAATGACCTTCCATTTGGCTTGAGGTCAGAAAGCAATTTCGAAATCTTTAAGAAAAATCTAAAAACATAACTATTTATGTACTGGACAGATGTTGTTGTGGACACCTGTCTGCACAAAACTGTAAATGTGGGACACTGGTTCCAAATACGCTCAATCTCTTCTAGGGATGCCTTATAGGGGTGACACTCTTCTGGTCTTTCGTACCCAGTGCTAAAGTGAGAGCACTGCACGAGGTTGTTCTCTGCCTGATCCTGGACCCGGCGAGGCAGGTCCCAGGATCCCCCAGGCAGAGTCCAAAGGCTTGGCGAGGCAGTAGATGTGGAAGGTTTAAGGAAAGGCGAATGCAACAGAAGTTAAACACTTGTTCGGTTCTTGGTAGACAACTGAGTCTCTGTACCAGTTGTTTCTCTATTTATTTAAAAAAAATCCATATCTGTTCCACGCTGAGGGGTAATTATTCTAAATGGGGGCAAACATTTTCAGGAAAGAAAGGCCTGTAAAACATGATAAATAAAACTATAACACAGATGACTCGATTAAAACTAATTGTAAATCTCACATGTGTATATATAAATGACTTGATTTAATCAATGCGAATTTTGGACTTGCACAGTAATAAGATCCTTTATCAAGGATGTATCATATTACGAATATGTAAGAACCCATAATTTAAAATGACTCGATTGAAATAATGCAAACTTCCCGTGTAAACAGCGATATGAATTTATGGAATTTTAGGAATGCACAACAAACCTATAAAGATATGATAAACAAAACCATAAAATAAATGAATAAATTAAAGTAATGCGATGTTCGTATGTGCACAGAGTGATAAGGCTACTCATCAAGCTGAGTAATCGTTTCATCTCAGTGGCATCAACATCTTTAAAATGTGGAATAATACACGTCTGTTACAATTTTAAGAGGGCTACAAACTTCAACAAGACGTAAATCACCCATATTATTATTTATTTTTATTAAAAAACCTTTAATTTCGACCGGACCGTTTTCACCCTATCACGGGCATCACTTCTTGCTTCATTCACTTTCATACAACGTCTCATACATTCGATTCTGTTATTCAGACTTCTGACATGGCCCGACTCAAGTATTTGATTCATCGTGCCATGTCTTCCTTTTGCACACATTCACATTCGCGTCATATATTCTCCTTTTACTCCTTCTTCGTTCATTCGCTCTAAATGTCCAAACCTTCCAAGCGTCCCTTTCTTAATCTTATTTTTTTGCGTTTCTTAACATTTTTCACACGATCGTACATGGTTTTACCAAACATTTGCCCCAGAGATCTTATTTCTAGAGCATTCAGTCTACTTTCATCCTGTCTGCTAGTTCCATGCCTTACTGTCATATATCAGGGTTGGTATCACCACTTCATTGTGGACTGCTATCTTCGCTTCTTTGGACATTTTTTTGTTAGCGCCAAACCCGTTCAGTCCTCTATTAATGGACTTTCCTGCATTCACCATTCTTTCAATATCCCTATCAGTCTTTCCATCTCTTAATAAGAAGTTAATTTCTTTTATTGTTCCAATATGATATATGACCTCTTGACATGTGCACCAATCCATTGTTACGCGGATGGCGGTACAGTCCATGATAGCTTTTTGTTTGATAAGCCCCCAAAGGGCGCACAAACTCCAACGGCTCGGAGGGCTTTGAAGTAGAGAATGGACGGTTACCTCGAGAGAGTCTCTTGGGGTAA
Source organism: Halesus radiatus (assembly GCA_022606495.2). NCBI lineage: Eukaryota > Metazoa > Arthropoda > Insecta > Trichoptera > Limnephilidae > Halesus > Halesus radiatus. The sequence continues at coordinate 270,109 of JAHDVE020007295.1, read as the reverse complement.
GGAATAACCTCGTCGAATTTAATGTTTCAAAGACCCAATTATGTCTGATTACGTCTAAAAGGGATCGAAATGACAATATAGTCTCATTTAATGGAAGCAATCTTCCCAACAAGCCCTCCATTGATATGCCTGGTGTAACCTTAAGTGACCAGTTCAGGTATGGGGGCTCCATCAAAGTATCCGAGTATAGTTAGCCTCTCAGAAGCTGGGCGTACTGTACGGAACTCGCAGATACTTCAGATAATACACAAATGCTGTACCTGTACAAATCGCAAGTGCGCCCCACTGTAGAATTTGGCAGCCACCTCTGGTCGGGAACCTCGAAATATTTGAAAAAAAAAACCCTTGAACTTGCAGAAACGGGCGGTCCGTTTGATAGATTTGCCTATCTTGACAAACGGATTGCAATCTTTGGAGCACAGACGTCGGGTGGGAATGCTGTCCTTGTTCTACCGGTATTTTAATGGAAGAAGCTCTGAGGAACTAGCGTCATTGATCCCTTCGGCACTGGTTCGGCGCCCAACATTTGCACACGATTGACAGTGACATGAGAACGGGTCGCTTCTACAACTCGTTCTCATGTTCAAAAGCTCGGTTGTGGACTGATCGGCCGGCCTCCGTGTTTCTTCCCTCCTACAACGCGGGTCTCTTCAAGCCCCTCGTTCACTCCTCACTATCCTCTAAAATACCTTCCACACAGCATCTCCAAAGATGATATAGGCCTTGATAGAAATTATTGCCCTCAAGGCCTTCTGTGTGGAGTGACTGTAATTAAAATATGTTGAGAAATCTAAAAAAAAACTAGATTTAACCGACATCAATGTTCGCTAAATGATGTCCACGGCGATGATACAACTTGTCTCTAGCCCTGAAGAGGTGGGCGAGGCTGCATTGCGAAATGCAACAGCGTCTAAATGTTAAGGCGGCCACACGAAAATAACTACGTAATGTTTCTTCGTTTCTATGAAGGAATAATTTCAACATATCATCTATAAGTTGATCAATCATACCTGGAGAAATATGATTTCAGTATTAAATGGATTAAATTATTAAAAAATAATTATTGAAGATGATATTAACAACTCTCGACCGCAGCAGCTGGGACTCGAACCCAGGTGTCTTGGACATGTCCATTTTTTTTTAATAAAGTTGTGAATTTTTGCTTGTTGTTTGGGTGCCATAATTGATTTGACAGCGAAAGTAATGCCTTGCGACGACCATTACTATCTTTGAACAGAGAAACATTCGTTTGAATATTTTATTGCATTCCAAACATTTTTTTTTAAATATATCTAAATGATAACGTTCTTAAGTACTCGTAGATACTTGTATTTTCCTTTTTGAAAATATTTCACCCAAACATACCTTCTTCTTTTGAATAAGTAATCTGTGGCTAACCAGAGTGGTATATCTATGGGCATACCTCAATACAACATGGCCGGTTCAATATTTTTAATACTAATTTTAAAACGTTATAGCAACAGTTTTTCATATTGGATTTTATTCAAACTACTCTCTAAATCTTCCCGGCACTAATAAGAACAAACTGTGCTATTTTCAGAGAAACTGGTTCAGTAATTTTCGAGAAAATCGAGGACAGACAGAGAGAGAAACATTCATTTTTATATATAGAGATTAAATATTACAATGAGGTTTATAGACTTCAATATAGCGATGGGTCATGACTCACTTTGTTTAGAGTACCAACTCTATATTTTCGTGCGACTCAATTAAACCATGGCTCATTTAAGAGCCGGTACATATTAAGAGTCTCATATCCCAGCTCCCAGCATATAGGTGTAGGAACAAAGCGTCCAGATGCCAGTCTGTCAGTCGCCGTTCACGTACGCACGTGTATATGCAGCAATATTATTATTACCCTTGAAAACAGATACTTTAAGATGCTGCATAACGCCAAATATTAATCATGGGCAAATTTCAGCTTTGTAGAATTTAGACCCGCATACGATGATTTTATGTAAACAAATTAGAACAAAGTACCCTTTTTAAAGATGCGTAATCGTAGAAATGTGTAAGAATACTATCTGTTTATTTATTTATTTAAATATGTATACGGCACAACGTGTGCCACTAACTGTCGAACATCTGAGATATGTTTATCTTTTTAGAGGAATAAACAATCTTTCTTAAGTGGTTCCAAGACTCAATTGTGCCGTGGTACGGTTTACCAGGAGTCGTACGCTCACGGCTCATCAAAATGATCCGGCACAAATGAACGACTCATCGCTACTTCTATAGTGTCTTCCAGACGATCGGGTGGCCCAGTAGTGTGGCCGACGGAAAAAAATATATTAACCGAGTATTTATTTTTTGACTTGGCAATAATAGCAATACTCCTCGTCTGCGCTGAGCGAAGCGGTTTCGAAATTTGACATTTCGCTTTGGAAATCGCGCTTTATTTAGCGTTAAGCAATTTTCAAAGCGAAATTCAATATTTCAAGACCGCTTCGCTCAGCGGAGACAAGGAGTGTATTGCCATTAGTGCCAAGTCAAAAAAAAAAAACTCGGTTATTATATTTTTTTCCGTCGGCCACACTACTGGGCCACCCGATCGTCTGGAAGGCACTTATATCATTAAATAATCATAGCATATTATTGTGACACCTGCAACACGGTATCACACTTGCACACTCCCGTTCGCCGTATACAGAACTTGGATAATAGGTATAGAGATATTGGCGATGGTGACCCGATAAAATCAATAAAAGTACGAAAAAAGCCGATGAAAAAAAAAATGTATATGTAATAATTATGTTGCGATTATAGACGAAGAAAAAAACATTAACATTTTACATATGTATATCCCGTTCCAACTACAGCTTGCATTCCCCAATTTAACGCTTACACAGTATTGGTAACAAATACTTAATACTATGGATGCATTTGACAATAATCTGAACTTGTCGAATTTCATAAAAAAAGTATGAACGAATTATTATAGTTTATAAATTATTCTTAACAGCTTTTTAAATTATTTATTTATTTTGAATATTAACATCGACTTTATGGTTATTGTATTATTTATTTGTTCTGTTTTTAGCCTTTGTGCAGTTTATTCTTATTTTAAGTGTAATTAAATTTTGTATGTTTTTTTTTTTTTTTAAATATGTGATTTAAAAAAGATGTATTCACGTAAAATCCCCCCGGGCGTTTAAATAAAATAAAAAAATAGATATCCAATAAAGGTTAAGTTTGTTTAATCATTGTGAATGGAGGTAACCCCGGAGTAAAGGAAAGCGCCGCCGAGAATAATGCCTCCGGTATGCTAATATCGCCTTTATCGATATTCCCATATTGCTTTACAGCTTCGAAAGCAGGGGTCACCAAGTAATTTCTAGTATGATCCGGATGATTTGAATAAAAATTCAATCCAGGAAAACAAAAAAAAAACTGAAATGATCCACCGCTGATTTTAGTTTTCCTTTTTGATTATAAAAATTCAATATCATTAGTTTATAATAGTTATTTTGTTGCAAAAACATATAAGTATGCCGTGTCATGCAAATAAACATGAATATTCGGCAAATCTTTGAGTCATTTCATAAAAAAAACTCCCAATTGAATTTCATTCCCTCCCCTCGAAAGACTAGCACACTTCGTTCCAAAATAACACAGGGCGTAAAGTTAGCCCCAGATCGCATGGCGTCATTTGGTCATGTCATAGGAAGTTAGAAAGGCATTACATCGCGTCACAAGCTTGAACTTGAAACTTAAGAACCCAAGAAATTTGATGTTCAAAATAAGAGGAGAATTAATGGATAGGGGTAGGGGTAGTAGGGATTGGGGTAGTCGTAGAGGAAGGGGTAGCGGTTGAGGTAGGGGTAGGGGTAAAACATGACAACCTCAAAACTTTACTCCAAACCATTCATAACGCCGGGCACTTGAGAAAGTTGTTCATAAAACGCAATATACTCGTATCTGACCTTTCAACAGTTTTATTTCTCGCTAAAAATAATATAATATGTGTCACATGACGTTTTGGCTAACCTGTCAATTTCATCATTCGACATTTGGAATTAATTCGAAGATGGACCGAGCGTTCCATTTTCAAACGCCGGCCGCTTTTTGGTCGTAGCCACTGAACGTACATTCCCTGGAAGTGCGGATCTACTCCTATACGGAATAGAAAGAAAACTGATATCGCCAATTTAAATCTAAAAACCTTTGGACTACTAAGCCTCTCGAAATCGGCGAAATTGATTTTCTGTTCTGGCTTGGAGTAAATTTTTCAGATTGTGGTGTGTTACCCCTACCCCTATCTCTACCCCTGACCCTATGCCTACCCCTACCCCTGACCCTACCCCCACCCCTGACCCTACGCCGACCCCTATTCCTGACCCTACTCCCACCCCTGATTCTACCGCTATCAATACCCCTACTTCTACCCCTACTTCTACCCCTACTCCTAGTCCTACTCCTACCCCTATCCCCACCCCTATAAGTACCAAAATTCTGATATGGGAAAGCATAAAGCATTCTGAGCAGGGAAAGGGGGTGGTTTTTCAAAATCTCACGTAGACATTGACCTTCCTCTTGTTTGAAAAGTCAAGTGTGCAAAATTTCATCAAGCTCGGAATAAAAATGTAGATTTCTATACAATACAAACAAACACCGCCCGTCCGGGACATTCTTATCTATATAATAGATTCGGCGACTGTACGAGTAAGTTGATTCTAGTATTTTCCAATATATTAGAGAAACACAAATGTGATGATTGTCCCAAAACTGTGGGACGTCTAATGTTGTTTTTCATTTGATTTCAACACTATATTTTCTTCAATCGGTTAGTTGTTCGAGCTGTCCAACGCGTCGGCTTCACTAATCTACTATCTAAGACTCCCATCATTGCACAAGCAACATTTACTCATGTACGGCCGTTACAGGCCTTTACAAATAGGTATTTACAAATAATATTGAATAGGTATTATAAAAGTGAATAACATAATTTGATACTTTTATCCATAATTAAATAGTTTCATCAAATAACCTAGCCCCACTCATGAAAAAAACCGTACGTATATTGTAATGTGTACTAAATATGTTAACTATATTTGTATTTAAAAGAAACAATCAAACTTTGTTTTAAGGCGATCCACCGGATAAAATTCCGACGAAATCACGCGCTCCTTATGCAAGTGGTGATAAGGTTGAGATTCCCGATTAACATCGGCCGCATGTTTCAATTTTCGCAAAAAAACCATCACCAAAATGCGTGTTTTATTCTTTTCTGTAAAGCTCAGACATAATTATTAAAATGTTTTACGGTCATATTCTAAAAAAAACTTAATTTACCACAGTGAACAAACAATACGACAATATCGGAAAATGGGTTCGTAAGTAGGAGATTTTGCGCTTTAAGCATTTTTTTAATGTCTGATACTTTATTTTTTTCTAGGCTTATAAAAAGACACACCAAAAAAATGGCCAGTTAAACAAAAGGCCAGGGTGTGTTCTACTTGCAGTATTTAATTAAATGATCTATGATATTTCTAGGACATGAAATTCTCAAACCGAAAACACATGATATTGCAGTACTTCCCATTGCATCGCCTTAACCACATTTTTTTTCACGCCTAGCGGTTTCGGATCAACCGTTCCATCGTCAGGGCAAAGTATATACTAAACAATATTACAAAATTATGGCAGAACATAAATAATAAGTGTCACAATGGGGGTGGGGGGCGTGACTAGGGATGAGTAAAGAAGAGTGGGGGGAGAGAGATAGAGATCGAGGGAGGGGTGAAAGAAAACGTAGGAACACGTAACAAAAGGAAACATGTTTGCTTTCACCCCGGAATAAAAATAAGTAAATAATGTCGCGGCAATGTGATGTCGCGACCCCCATTTGGAGAGGCACTTAAATTTTATAAGAATTAATAGCAGTTGTAAAACTCCCGGCAAGGTTGCCGATAGTTTAATAGTTATGAGTTAAAGGAGTTAAGGTCACGGCCGACTAGTGCGACATGTCTACTCTTCTCTCTTTTGGTTTTCCTCTTCTTTTTATAATCTATTAACATTTTAACGCTGAACAAACTAACTAAATAATGGCCTTTTTTTATTTATACCTTTTTTATCGCATTTTTATTTTATATGCTGGGTATGGTATGACAATTTATTATGCAATCATCATTCCCCACCTTCTGCCATCTTTGGGGATGCTGTGTGGGGAGTATTTTTAAGGAAACAAATCAGAGGAAGTATAAATCTATGCTTAGATGGTTTGGGCATGCAGAGCGAATGAACTAAGAAAAGGGCGTAAGGACGGTTGACGACTTCGACGGTCTCGGTGGTTGAGTGGTTACGATCCTTGGCTACGAATCCGGATCAATTAATTTTTATTTAATTTATTTGTGTAATTTCACAATTTATTAATAAAAAATAATATGTAGTTTATTTGCGGGACGTTCCAGAGTGGTAGATACTGTCATTATCGCCCTGGTGAAAGAACACCATTCAGAATTGAAACTTTGTTTAAAATGGCTTTAGCCATGTTTGGTGACCAGATCCGAATAGCCAGGTATTTCCCCACCTTCCTCTACCCCTTCTCCTTCCCCTCCCCAATACCTTCAGCCTCACAACATTCCCCAATTGGGGATGCCATAGTCTTACTGGCTCCATGTGGTTGGGAGCTGTTGAGACTCTTGCGCGGTATTCATATAAAAAAAATTAAAAAGCCGTATTTGGTGACCAGTTCTGAATAGCCAGGTACTTACCCACCTTCCTCTTCGCCTTCTCAATACCTCCAGCGTCACAACATACCCTAATTGGGAATTCCATAGTCTCACTGGTTTCAGACGGCTGACACCGACTGGGATTCTTATATGGTTTCAAATAAAAACATATTTAACAAAGGAGAATGGAAGAAAAGATCGGAACAAAGAGTATATCCGACGGTTGTGTGGCGGTCTATCCTCTCAGCCTACCCCTGCCGTTAGTTATAAAGGTATGCGGATAGCAATTTGTGGGTCAGTGCATCAATCCATCCATCCCTCACCGCTGGCTGGAGATGTCAAGGGGTCTCCCTCAATCGGCCTGGACGCCTCACCCAATGAACCGGGCACCCCTGCTAAGTCACCTGCCGTAGCGAACCACTCGGGGTGACCTATGACGGAGGTGTTGGTTATCCAATATATGTTTCCCGAAGCGGCGGTACCTAAACTGCCCAGAAGACTAACTGACCTGTTTCCAATTTGATTCTGTAAGATTATTTATGTATTTTGTAAAAACAGTTGTAATAAACACCGTTACAATGCAAAAGCGATAAAAAAAAATAATAAAGATATAGTTAGTTAGTAAAGCAAAAATAGTTTTAAAAGGGTTATAAGTAAGAACATAATACTTAGTTCGTGCTTAAAATTATTGTAGGCCACGTGAAAAATATCCACATTTCCTGCGAGGTAGTTAATTAACCTAGCAAGTCTTCCCAGAGGCATCCCCATCGGTAAGTTAGCTCTGTACCTGGGAAGAAGCAGAAGCCTCTGTTAAATTATCGGGGACATAGAATCCCATTTCAGCCAGGATGTCAGGTTTTGGTGATACACCGTTCAATAGTTTATGAGCTATAAACAGTAATGCTATATCTCTCCTAGAACTTTGGCTGCAGATACCCAGCATTGCCGAGAGAAATGCTGTTGGATCTTTCTCTCATGTAGAGGAATCGTAAGAATTTCCTTTGGATTCTCTCGACCAGACTGTGTCCTCTATCTGTAATAGTCCGATTACGGATTAAGTGATAGCTTTGTGGTGAGTGTTGCATCATCAGCATCATCGGCGTGTCGGTGTCGGGTGATGGGTGAGAGGTGAGGGATGAGGGGGTCAGGAATTAGAAAGGAGGTAATATTGTCTGTCTCGTCTGGTGTCTGGCGAGGTCAACCTGATAATCTCTAATTAATATGTGACGGATGATCAACACGTTGGCGTCCAAACATTGTTTTTATTATAATCGCAGGAATATTTTTTTAGCTTTTACAAACGTAAAATGTCACTTTGCAGGTTGCTAACGCCAGCAATACAACTATTGTAAATTCTATACTGGTAGGTTTCCAGTGACGAAATTCCTTAAAATGTAAATTCTGTGAAATACACTCCAAAATGTCAAAAATATGTGTAATTTGAAAACCATATTCCGGCGTTTTATCTACAATTTCAGTACTTTTTTTTACAATAACTCCACGTAGGAGGGAAATAATTTCCCTCAGGGCCTATATCATCTTTAGGGATGCTGTGTGGAGGGTCTTTTAGAGGATAGGAAGGAGTGAACCTGGGTCTTGATTAGGAGGGAGGAAATACATTTGGCGTGTTTCCCGACTGTGCACCGGTGCCGAAGGGATCAATGACGCTAGTTCCTCAGAGCATCTTCCATTAAAATACCGGTAGAACAAGGACAGCATTCCCATCTGACGTCTGTGCTCCGAAGATTGCAATCAGTTAAGATAGGCGAATCGATCAAACGGACCGCCCGTTTCTGCACACAGTCAAGGGTTTTTTTCAGATAATTTGGGGCTTCCGATCAGAGGTGGCTGCCAAATTCAACAGTGGGGCGCACTTGCTTGCGGTTTGTGCAGGGTGAGCACTTGTGTACTGTCTGCAGTATCTGCGGATTCTGTACAAAAGCATACGTACTTAAAGCATAATAGAACTTAAAAGCTTTCAGTGTACGAACTTTTGTCAATGGAAATCTTATACATTTTATACATTTACCCATTGCGTAGATTTTACAAATAAAACATCGGTGGTATTTCTTGCGTTAGCAGGCTACAAAGTGTGTATTTTGAGCGCCTCCTTTTAAATGTTAATTTTTTTTTATGTTCACCGGACTATTCTATATTTTGTTGTTGTTAGTTTCTTGAAGTTTTAAACCTACAATAATATTTTTTTCCGCCAACAAACAATTCATCTCAATATTTAAATATCATACTTAATCATTAAGTGCTAAAATTGTGTTTTTTTTCTTCTAAAATATTTTAATCAGCGCCGTCTGTGAGCACGTATCCCGTTTCGTTTAACCTTAAATTTAGAATGTTTCCCGGGGCCGCAAGGTGTTAACCGTGTTAAAATAACACGTAAAAATCAAATGCCAATATATTTTTTTCAATTTTGAAAATGAACATGTTTTCATATTATTATAAATATCATATTGTGTAACCTTTAGCGGGCGATTTATATGTTTTGGGTATTTTTAATTGAATTTAAATTCGTATCGGATAATGTGATTGTAAATTAAGGTATTTATACTTGTTTTATTTAATGTGAGAATATTTTTTTTATGAATGCGAGGGCATCACGATGGTATCACGTGAACAAACAACTTTAATTCTTTTTTTTTGTGCGATTGCTGCAGTCCTGGGGCCAGTGGGACTATGGAATTTAATTGACGGCCTACGTGGTTGAGCGGTTACGAAGCCGGTGGTCGCGGGTACAAATCCCGGCGTGCAAATTTTGTACTATGTATTTGTATATTTGCGGCACCACCTTTTAGAATCGGTTTAGTCGTGTTTGGTGACCAGATCTGAATAGCCAAGTATTTCCACACTTTCCTCTTCCCCCTTTCCTTCCCCTTCTCGCTACCTTCAGGCTCACAACATACCCCAATTGGAGATGCCATAGTCTCACTGAATCCAGACTCTCAGAGCGTCTGGGGGTACTCTTGTGAGGTATTCGCATCAAATATTTCAAGTTTCTTGTAAGGCTGAAGTGGGGAAGTGAAGAGGAAGGTTGGGGAACACCTGGCTATTCAGATCTGGTCACTAAACACGGCTATAGCCATTACCTGAGAGAAAAAGTGCTTACCGCTCTCCTTCGGTGATTTTTAATGCGCGTTTTAGCTCTACCTTTTAAAAATCACTACCTTTTATGCACTGTGTCCGGAAATTCGCCGTGCAAGCGGGAAACTGGTCAAACACGTAGAGAACTATAAAAAAAACATCGATCGGCATTTCGGCAAGTAAGGGTTAAAAAAAAAAAGTTTAGGTCTACGCTTCCGCGCATTTTAAAAGGCAATAAAAAGCTTTAAAAATTCCAATTTCGAACTCGATTTACACAAAAACGAAAATTTAAATTTAAAAAAAAATGATCCAAAAAATCGTCTCCAAATGTGATGTAGATTCACCAGTTTTCCGATTCTATTACTAGGAGTTTCCGGACGCCACTTATATATATCTTCCAGTTGCAACATTTGGCATAAACTCTGCACCATTTTGTGATTATTCATGAAAAACTATATATTTTCCTGATACTCTACATCATTGTGGTAGATCATGGACAAAACCTCACTTTTACTGATAAACCACCTTTGAAATAAAAAAATAACAATATACCTGACGAAACACATACTTTTAATTGATCATGACAACAATAAAAGACCATCCCCTTTATTTGAACGAAACAGAATAGCCATGTCAAAAACTTCTGAATAAAATCATAACAAAAAACCCACAACAAAACATAAACTTTCTGAAATAATAATTATACTAAAATAATAATCATGCCAAAAGATTAGTTTTTCTGAAAAAATCATAATAAAAAACCACCTTTTCTGAAATAATCACACAAAACACCACCTCTACTGAAACAATCATAACAACCACCTTTTCCAAAATAATCCTTATAACATAATACCACTTTTTACTGATGATTGTCTTTCTTGTATGTTGCAGTGATGGGCAAGTTTGCGGCGCGCGTGGAGGTTGCCGTGCAGGCGCTGGGTGGCGCGCCCCCTGGCCAGGCGCCCCCCGTAGATGAGAACGACTTCATAGACGCGTCGCGGCTCGTGTACGATGCGGTGCGCGAGATCCGCAAGGCGGTGCTCATGAATAGGGTGAGTGCCCCATCAATCAGCTGTCACCTGCAGTGTGGAACAATGTTTTTTTTTTTTTTTAATTTTTACTGCGGTATTGAAGAGGTAAATCGATGGAAGTGTGGTGTTGTGGACACATGTCTCTGTCCGAAATAAGCTCAATTTTTCCTTACTTCTGGTGATTCTTCTAAATCATACATTTAATTTTTTTTGAGCAGATAATCAATTTCATTGGTCTGTCTGGGCCTAGCAGTCGATGAGTCTAATGTTAATTGGTTGTTCAGTTTTTTTTCAACTTAGTATTGATCACACTTCTATCGATTTTTTGCTCAATGTACTACTGTGGTATGCTTCGCCAAAAGTTGAAACTGGAGAAGTTCACGGTCGCTGAAAAAGTGGAAGGCAGGAGAACCAGAGGGAGATCTGCGATGCGTTGGATTGACCAAATATCACAGGCGTGCGGAACTCCTGTGTTCTTAGCTCTCCATGCAAAATAAACCGTGGATAGTGGAGGACCCAAATCGCTTCCTTAAGGGACGCCATAGTTTATAGGCAGAGGACTACTCTTTTCTTTTGCCTTTGAAAAACAGGTGCGTTGGACTGATCTATTGAGGAGTCTTATTCATCAGGGCAATTGGGGTCACTATCGTCAGCAATGAGGTAACGACTCAAGAAGGAGGTTAAGTTAAGTCATTTTCCATACAGCTCTTTATAGCTTGATCACGAGCAAAAAACCATGTGCAGACGCAGGTCTCTTGCCACACGCAGAATGGGCGGGATTTATTAGTATTTCACTTCTCTCATAGGTGACAGTTCTGTGCTGGAATACGAAAAAGCCCGTTTTACACGTACAACTTTAAACATGTAGCAATAAAAAAATGAGACAAAGTGAATCAACTATTTGTGGATAACTTCAACTCCCAAAAGGGCAACAATTACTATACAAGAAGAAAATTATTACTTATGATTTTCATTAGGAGAAAACACACACTGAGAAAAAAAATTGACAAAAAAATCCAGGTGGTCTTAAATGATTGCATAATTTTAAATAGCCGCAGAGAGTATGGAAGAAACTTCCCACAAAACTAGGTTTTCATTGGAAGAATTGCCTATTAAGACATAGAATACTAATTGATAGAGTATTCCAGAAGAGATAGGATATTCTGTTTCAAAATAAAGAGCGAAGATCATTATATACTAAGAAAACAATGAAAATATATATAATGTCAAGTTTTACATATTTATTTACCAAAAAAATATTTATTAGAAATGATAATTTCTAAGAGTATGTAAAACGGGCTTTCCATATGACCATCCCTTTCCGCACCCCCTTCCGTTCCAGACGGCAATAGGGAATAGTTTTTTGTTTGTGGTCGAACTATAGTAGTATAGTGTTAACCATGCACCGCAGGACCGTGAGAGGAATGGAGGAGCCTGCTTCGTCACAACCCTCTGCAAAAACGCAACGAAGTTCTCCTTTTTACCAACATTTGGGTGAATCGTACCTACATCCAAATTTATATATAAGATCTACTTGTAATTTCTGGATGACAGTTTTCTCGGATGTTTAAATGCTGTGTTTTTGACCGGCTATTGACCCATTTCCACCATGCAGGACGACGAAGACCTGGACCCCGAGGACGTGGAGCTGGATGAGCACTACACCGTGGAGACGAGGAGCAAGTGTAAGGCTACCTGCTGCTGCATGTCCACTCACCACCAAGAGTTGTGTCGGCCCACTGCTTTGTCTGGGGCTAACCACTTCCATCCATTGTCATTGTTATTTATGCTATCATTATTTGTTTCGTGTACTTAATTTAAATGTTTTTTTGTGAGATTTAATGAGATGGGGTAGGCTTGTTCAAACGCTTCCAAATGTGTCCTGAGTGTGTCCAAATATGTCCGGATGCATTCAAATGTGTCCAAGTAAAGCGCAATTTATTGAGTGAATGCATTCGGAAATGAGATATGGAATGATGCTTTCTTTTGTCCAAAATGTTTGGTGAGGGAATTTTATTTATTTATTTGGAATGAGAATGGAAGCTTTTTATTGAGGGAATGAGATGGAATGATGCTTTCATGTGTCTAATTATGTATGTGTAATTGAGTCTTAATGGTCTCCGATTGTGTCCAATTGTGTCTGATGATGCCAGATTGCATCCTATTGTGTCAAATGTGTTCAATCATGTCGGATTGCGTACAATTGTGTCAAATGTGTCCGAATGTTTCAAAATGTGTTCAATTGTGTCAGATTCACAATATGATCTTTTCGCAAACTACGGATATCGTTAAAAAAGTTTAGAAGATTTAAAGTTAATATTTCTAATTCTGATAATCTACCAAATCGTACTAAAAATGGGTAATTAAAGATTTTTCATTCATAATTATTGATTTTATAAACGATTTAAAACTGCACATTCCGAAATGGTTCGAACTGGCTACGGCATCATTACGATGTACATAACGCTACTGGATGGTATGACGGCTGTCACCGACGATGGTCGGAGTGACGTCAACAACGCCGTATTCACCAACAAAAACGATCATGTCGTTTTAGCGGCTTATCAAAAATGGCACATTCTAAATCATTACAGAAAATTTATTCATGAACAAAAAAATGCCGGCATATATCGTATTGTGTCAAATCTGTCGAATTGTGCCCGATAATGTTTGATTGTGAAAAAATGTCTTGAATTATGTCCGATTATGTTTGATCGTATCCAATTGAGCCAGATTGTGTCCGAATTTGTCATTAATCAAATCTGTTCTTTGGGTGAATGATTTATGTGGAGTAGGTAATGCTATTTTATGTCCGAATGTGTCCAAGGCTTGTACCATAATATGTGTTTCACGTGTCATTAATTTACATTGTTGGAGATTGCCGAAGCAAATGTCCAAATAGGTCCCGCACGCAGCTTCTGTCCGTGTCTTGTGTGTGTAACAATAATATCCTTATAACAATGTATTTGTGTGTTTCGTGCCGTGCCGTGTTGAGGTATTCCAACATTTTCACAAATATCACCTCCTTTAGCTTGACAAAAATGCCCGTATTTCCGACGTGTAATAATAATTATTGGTTTTTTATGCGTTGCATGCAGCACAAGGGTTCCAAAATGTTGTTGGCAATGTTTGAAGGGGATGAGTAAGAGGAAGGTTGAGAAGTACGCTAAATTCAGATTCACTGAACATAGCTGTGGTCGTTTCTTGTTTCAAATGGCTAGCAATGATCAAATCGATAATTTAACAATATGGTATCGATAGGGGCTTAACTGACGACAATTTTACATCGATTTTCCGAGCACAGTTTCGCTAGTTAGGCGTGTTGATAGCCAAGCTGATATTGACAATGAAATAAATTGGAAATCGCTCTACAATAGCGACACTGTCGAGTATTGTCTATGCATCGGCATTCCTAAACGTCACACGTAAATACAAATAAATTGATGATGTCGAATAAATGTTTATAAAGATATTGTAATCGTATTAAATACAGTCACTTTAATATACATTGGCAGTCCGCATGTACTTTTTAACACTAAAAATGTCGTTAATTGGTCAATGAGATCTTTAGCCATAACTCATAATATTCTGAACAACTGTCTGAATTTCTTAGATTAGGGGGGCTTTTGTCTATCGGCTGTTGGAATATTTTATATCAATTGTTAACCATGCTCACACATACCGCCTGACGCCGCTTAATTACCGTAGGTGACGGATTTAGTCAATGTCGTATTGATATAGGGTTTTATTGATCAATCGTGCTGGGGCCCCTTGTACTTTTTAATCTTGCCTTCCCTATCCCATACTTGCTTTCAGCAACACAATTTTCCCTTAATTGGGGATGTCAGAATTCACTGGCTCCAGACAGCCGAGGCTATTGTGCGATATAACATTTAAAAAAGTAATTGGTTATGTTTGGAAACCTCAGTTAATCAGTAGTTCTTGTAATATTATTGAAAATTTTGGAATATGTCAACACGACGCAACCCATCTGTCACATTTCTGCAACTGTACTGTCATTAGTCAAAATATGCGACACTGAGGTGTTGAATTTAACCACTGATACCAGAATTGGCAAAGGTCATGTAATACTCACTTTGGCACCAGCCTAGTTCACTGCCGTCAACGTTTGTTTCGCGTGATTTTGACTGCGGTAATCAAATTACTAAAATACTCTAATAAAATATTTGGTTTTTTTTAAACAAACTGAACCTTTTACTTATTTGCTGTTTTACTTATTTTGGTTTCTTCCTTTTGCGGATTTAAGAGTGGTCGAAGTTATTTGTTCCCACTGCAGCATCGTGGGTTTAATCCGTTGCTCAATAGCGTCAGGATGTTCATAGGGAATGTTTATCTTTTAGATACAAAAAAAAAACATTCTGTGTACATCGTACGATCTCAGTGTATTTTGACTAGCGGCAGTCTAGTTGTATTAATATGTATTGTGTCCATAACCCGCATGCGAATGTTGTTTGTTGTACCGCTCCTTGTGTTAACCATGTCTGTGTCCTCCTTCATATGGCCGGTGTTCCTTGCGTCCACAGACCAGCGAGGACCTAGACACGGACACGGAGTTTGAGCCCGTCGAGGACATGACCATTGAGACCCGGAGTAGATGTGAGCCTGCTTTGTTACCGTATTTACACCCCTACCTCGTACTATGCATGCGTATTAAAAAAATTTAAAAACACATTTTTTTGGATGAATTGAAGGGTGTTCTCACGGTTTACGGATAGAGAAAAATTACTAGAATGATAAGTCGCAAGATTTTTTTAAAGTGTTATATAGGGGAACAAACAGTTCTATAGAGATTTTAAAAGCTTTATTCAGGGGAAAAAACAGTTCTATATACAATTTTAAGCTTTATTCAGGAGAACAAACAGTTCTATAGATATTTTTAAGCTTTATTCAAGGGAGCAAACAGTTCTATAGACATTTTTGACATATTACGTCACAGAAATGAGTGAACTTTTCGCATAAAATAGCCTTCTGTTATTAATTGAAGACTGCTTGAATCGCGGGATTTCGCATTTCTGGATTGTTACAATTGCCAGATAAAAAAGAAATAAAAATTACATTAACTCCCCTCTTTGGGGATGCTGTGTGGATAGCCTTTTAAAGTAAAGGGAGGAGAGTAAGTTCTGGGAATGAAAAATGTGTGAGGGGTGAGTAGGAATCTGGGAGTCAGTGTGTCCAGGAGTGACGGATGTCGGATGATGTCCACTGCAGTGCAAGGCTATGGGTCGAGAGAGTCCGGCTGGAGAGGTCAAAGGGTTTCCCCATACCGGCCTCTCTCTTTCCGGCTCGCCATGCAGTTGATGCAAGACCTGGACGAACATCACCTCATGAACCCGGCACCCCTGCTAAGTAACTAAAATAATAATGTAACACAAATCATTAACGCTACAATAATTAATTGTATGATTCATCTAAGACCTGGTATAGATGACACTTTATTTTATAAATGGAGTCAGTAAACATATCAACAATACCTCCAAACTTTTTGCCCAGATCATGCATCCTATTGGTTAGTGAGTGTGACTGATAGTTGGTTGTGTAAAGTGTTGCAGAAAAATGTTACACTTTCTCTTGTGTTCCTCGTCGGTACATGTAATTTAATAGTGGCGACGATAGCAGGGCTGTCAATTAGGTGGTAAATCACTCTATATAATATAACCAGGTCTGAAATAATTCTCCTGTCAGACAGCGTAATCAGATACAATCAATTCATCAAACTTACAAAATTAATATTTTCAATTGGAATTTTGAGTTTAAAATTTATATAATTAAGTAATTTGTTCTGAACCCGTTCTATGTCGTTAGAGTTAGAGTATATATTACCTTCTTAAAACCGAGGGGAGTAAATTCCCTTCAATATTTAAACAAAATATCTGTTTTTGTTATAATTTATAATTTATTTATGTTTTCATTAAATGTTGCTTTTGTAATAAGTGCATGCTTCGCTTTTTGTTTCCATTTATGTGTTTTTAATATTTCATTTATAACGTGCATAACTATTTGTCAACATGTTTTCACTAACTTACCACAGTTAATCGGTTCTGATATTACAATGAGGAACTCCATTGAAAATTATTAGGTCTTGAAAAATATGTATTCATGTAGATTAGAGAATCCCAACGTGGGCGCTATCGGAGAGATTCAAGGGGGCGATGGTGACCTCGAGGACAAATGGGGGCGGTGAAGGTCTACAAGGGGGCGGTGAAGGGCTGAAACGGGGGCGTGGAAAACAAAAATATTATTAATAAATTTTCTTTGCGAATTCAAATCTGTCGTAGATACATCGTTGAAAGAATCATAGAACAAAATGAACCGTTCAATTATTCTATTAATTTATAGATGGATTAATACAGTGTTATAACACCTGACCAGGTTTCTCGGGACCTGTTGTTAGGTGAACAATAATGTATTAAATAATATTAATGATGAAAAATATAGTCCAAAAGTGGTATATGCGGTGATATAAATAATGGTTGGGAACCTATGATATGGATCAACAAATGCCGATTCTGAATATATAAGTTTTGTTGTATATAATTATATGCAGTATTTATAAATCGTTATTTAAAAGTTATTAAAAAAACCATCTCATCAAAACGCCCTATTTGGTTGGCATGACGTCACACGGCTGTTCACGAGTAAAATCTTTTTGTTTAAATTCATTATGTGTGACGCTTGTGTGAAGTCACGCTCGCCCACACCGAATTACCACTCGTATTCCGGCAGTTAGGTAAATTTAAAAAAATATTATTTTGTAGAATTAATTGAACCGTGTAAATAAAAAAAAAAACAGTATTGAAGTTAGTAGGTCACTTGGATAATTTTTTTTTTTTAAATAGACTGGAGTTCCTTATTGCTTATTTTAATGTTTTTGAGACAATTTTACAGAAACAAAATAATCACCGGTTAATATCCAAATTAATAAATGCTACGGGTTTCCACCCCGGCGTCACTGGCTTAGCGGAGGACCGCTAGCCCAGCAAGTCCTCCATCATCACATAAGCAAAATTTCCCCTCTACTTTGATAGTAATGGGAAGAATTCTAATATTGTCAGGTTACTTCGTAACCTGGGATAATAATATAAAATTACTTGTATTTTTATAAAATAAAAAACATTAAAAAGTGTTACGCGCAAATTTCTTTCTTTTTGTATTATTATTTTTATATCTTAATTAATTGGGGGAATCCATAAAAAAATAATTTTTGCCCTCCTGTAAAATTGTGTCAATGACCGGTAATTAAATTGTTGATAAATTGTCAAAGAAATCTCTATTTTGTGTGTTGCTTTGAGATATTATTTGAGTGAGATGTTTTTGACGTGTTTTCATGTGCCTACAGCCAGCGCACACACCGGAGAGCACGGAGTGGACGAATATCCGGACATCAGTGGAATAACCAACGCCAGGGTAAGAACTTATTTTATTTTATCATATTTGGACATCCTAGGACATATTGTCCAAAAACGCAATGTCCAAAGACCAGGGTTGGGATGATTTTCTCAGACTTCAACCCAGTGGGTTTTTATTGGTAAAATCCTCTTGAAAAAAGCCTCTTGTTTTTTTTTTTTTTTTTTACCAAAAGTGGTAGCGTCGACAAATATACATACGAAAACAATACGTCTTATAAAACTATTCTTTATTTCATTTTTATTTAAATACTGTAGTAATACTTTATGGCACTCTCATTTGGGATATGGAATATTGCGATGAGGCTCAGCAGTATCAAATTACATGTATATATATAGTATCGTAAAATTTTTGTGTACAGTGCCAGGGAACATTTCTCCCTCTCCCTGTGTCAACTGTGGTGAGAGTTGCATAAATGTGGAAATAATATTCTCTACCCAGTGTGCGGCTGCCTATTGCTACTGTAGGGCTTTTATTTATTTTTATTTCAGAAAGTTGTAAACTGTTTTATGTGCTATGTGCTAGGCGGCACTTGCTGATGGCAATCTTATATTTAAGCCCCCTCACTATACACGAAACAACTAAATAACACTCCGAAATCCATCATGAAGACCATTTTAAAGGATGTGAACAACGGAAATCTTTAAACGTTTCAACATTTCAAGTATACAAAAAAAATCTTTGTTAAAAGTATTCTGGTTCATCATCTCAAAAAGGACAAAATGGCTCGTAATCATAATACTAGAGCAAAGCAACTAGACAAGCTAGATGTACCTAACTGTAATCCTGCTTTTGTTTAAATTATACAAGAAACTCCGACTCAGTATCAAATAAAGTAATTCAATCAATAATTGCATAAAGTACAGCAAAACTTGACTTATGGAATTAACAGAAGAAGAACTGACTAGTATTCTTAAAACAACATTATATAAATGAAAATACCCTACGCAAACATTGAAGTTGAAATGTAGAAGTCGCTGAAAGCCCCTTATTCAAAATCTAGTCCGCCTCAGCACAGGATCTCCTAGTGAGGAGGAATATATAGGTGATTTTTACCTTAAAATGTCAAAATTATATAGAAATTAATTTTTTAAAAATTAAAAAATTTATAAGTGATTTTAGGTAATAAAAAGTCAAATTATTATATTCGTGTAGTATAACAAGAACACTAAGTAGGAAATATTCATGAAAAAAATTCATTGTAAATGTAGCCATCTGTGTCACGGGAATCTAAATCTATTTAATTAAGAACACAATTTGATATATTGTTGTTCTTTTATCTTTTTCTGTAAATCTTAAATATTAGCAGTATTCTAAAAAATTTTAGTATAAGGTCAAATAGTACTTGATGGATGTATAACTACTTATAAAGTATGTATGTATTAGCAATTTGCAAAGATAATCGTTTCTTCTAATTACACCCGCATTCCCGAAAACACCCACTTAAAAATCCCACTGGGCAAATCATTTTTGAAAACACCCGGGTTTTTGCCAACCCTGCCAGAGAAACGACATCCGAAGACGTGAAGTTCAAAGATTCCCTGTCCAAGTGATGAATTATGACAGGCTGAATACCGGTGGTTAAATACATAAATATTTTGAATTTATTCATCTATTCGTGTCCACGTCAAATACAGCCTTTTTAAAATTTAGTCCAGATCCAGTTTTTTTTATAATTTAAAAAAATTGTAATTTAATATAACATATTTTTTGTTTCTCTATATAGAAAATATCAACTTCTTTTGATGCTATTTCATGACTTCTTTATAATGTCTGGTTTTGGACTTTCCAGGAAGCCATGAGGAAGATGACGGACGAGGACAAGCAGAAGATTCTGCAGCAAGTGGAGTTGTTCCGTCGGGAGAAGATGACCTTCGACTCGGAGGTGGGCAAGTGGGACGATGCCGGCAACGACATCATCGTCCTCGCCAAGCACATGTGCATGATCATGATGGAAATGACAGACTTCACCAGGTACGTGTGCATAGTGTGGAGAGGCGTGCATGCGTGAGCGTGAAGACGGGGGGGAGCTGTTAACTCATGTTATTGTGTATTGCAGGGGCCGCGGTCCCCTGAAGACCACCATGGACGTGATCAACGCCGCCAAGAAGATCTCGGAGGCCGGCACCAAGCTGGACAAGCTGACCAAGGAGATAGCCGAGCAGTGCCCCGAATCTTCTACCAAAAAGGACTTGCTCAGCTACCTACAGCTGATCAACTTCTACTGTCACCAGATGAACATCACCAGCAAGGTCAAGGCCGATGTGCAGAACATCAGCGGGGAGCTCATCGTCAGTGGGGTGAGTCGCACATCTGATTGATTATAAATGATTAATGATTGGTGATCGATGATTGATGATTGATGATTGACGATTGATGATTGATGATTGATGATTGATGATTGATGATTGATGATTGATGATTAAAACTACAGAGAAAAGCATATCGTAAAACACTAATTAAATTGGCAATTAAAATTTTTTCAGCTGGATAGTGCCACATCTCTGATCCAGGCTGCTAAGAACTTGATGAATGCCGTTGTGTTGACGGTTAAGTCATCCTACGTCGCCAGCACCAAGTACACGCGCCAGGGAACCATCGCCGTAAGTTGACACACCGTCTTTTATCACTAATTACGCAATAATGATCGTTCAAACAGTTAAAAATATAAAATGAACATTGTCTTATCTTTTGTTCGTTTTACATACATATATTAAAACATTACTTTAACAAATCTATGTTTTGCCACTATTTAGGAAAATATCTTTGAGAATCCAACACACTCAATAATATATATTTCAAAATAAAACTGATGTTATAGAATTCAACATTAATATTAATAGTCTTTATATTTCATTGTTACAATCATAACACGCAATTGGTATTTCTATGTTGCGGCGCCGTTTCTACCCTCAATTCGACCACAGAGCCAATACGTAAGTACAGCTATAGCTCCCCTCCTTCTAGAAGGCACACTCTATCGCTCTGTCCACTCTCACCCGTACTGCGCACTGCATTCATTCATCCATATTTATAACCGTTAGAATATAGTTAGACGCATAACACATCCTAGGTTACCTCGAGAGGGTCTTCTCTTGGGGTAAGAATAACCTCGTTGAATTTAATGTTTCAAAGACCTAATCGTGTCTGATTACGTCTAAAAGGGATCGAAATGACAATCTAGTCTCCTTTAATGGAAGCATTCTTCCCAACAAGCCCTCCATTGATATGCCTGGTGTAACCCTAAGTGACCAGCTCAGGTATGGGGGCTCAACCGAAGCTAGGGTCAAGTTAGCCTCTCAGAAGCTGGGCGAACTGTACAGAGCCCTTTAATGGTACACAACGGCAGCCACCTCTGGTCGGGAGCCCCAAAATATCTGAAAAAACCCTTGACTCTGTGCAGAAACGAGCGGTCCGTTTGATAGATTCGCCTATCTATATATACAGCGCCCTTGAGATGATTTTTCACAAAAACGGCGCTATACAAATCATCCAATTATTATTATCTTAACAAACGCATAGCAATTTTTTGGAGCACAAATGTCAGGTGGGAATGGTGTCCTTGTTCTACCGGTATTTTAATGGAAGATGCTCTGAGGAACTACTGTCATTGATCCCTTCGGCACCGGTGCACAGTCGGGAAATACGCCAAACGAGCGCCCAACATTTGCCCACGGTTCACATTTGTCACACGAGAACGGGTCAATTCTACTACTCGTTATTGTATTCAACATGGAATGATCTGCCGACCTCTGTGTTTCCTCCCTCCTACAACATGGGTCTCTTCAAAACCCAGATTCACTCCTTCCTATCCTTTAAAAGACCCTCCTCACAGCATCCTCAAAGATGATATAGACCTAGAGGGAAATTATTTCCCCCAGGGTCTCCTTAGTTACAAAAAAAAAAAAAAAATTCCAAAAAAAAATTGCTTCCGTTTTAAAATTAAATTATGTTAAAAATTCCGCATGAGAATCTCAATACCCGTCGCCGGTAGTAGAATTTATGGAGAAGAAGGAGAAAAGGAAGAGGATGTTTGATTATTCAGATCTAGTTAACGTAGCAATTCAAGTAACGTTTCGATTCTGAATAGTGATGAACCATTTCCCTTCTGCTTCACAGATTTTTCCATTCATGGTCCCATTGCCTTTATGCAAATTGACTCTTGAGTCAATTCTGTTTTTCTTGTCAATGATAATTAAACACATAAGACAGAACAATGATAAAATATGTCACAAGTAATTATTTTTCCCCTTTCATGTGGTATAATATGACACAAGTAATTATTTTTCCATTTCATGTGGTATAATATGTCACAAGTAACTATTTTTCCCCTTTCATGTGGTATAATATGTCACAAGTAATTATTTCTCCCCTTCCATGTGGTATAATATGTCACAAGTAATTATTTTTCCACTTTCATGTGATGTAATATGTCAAGCATATTTCTTTCCACCTTTCTGCTGTTAAACACGTCGCAAGCATTCTTTTATTCGACTCTGGGGTGGTAAAATATGTCACAAATGTCTTTTTCTAACCTTCAAATTGCATAGTCACATTACCTTCTTAAAAATTAATCATCGATCTGAAGTTACTGCAAAAAAAAAAATCATTTTAATTCTCGTAAAAGCATGTTGTTTAGTTTCTCAACGTTTCTCATTGGTCTGAAATCATCCATGTTTTATCAGCACCAGCACCTTCACTTTTTAGCAATTCCTTTTAGATTTATTCCATTTTCAATTTCACATACTGGTTACATACTGAAAGCAATGGATCATGTTAATTCAACTATAAAATGTCTAAATTTGGCGTAATTTTATTGCCTATGTATATGGTCGGGGCAACGAGGAATAAAATATCTACGGGGCGGAATCACCTGTGTTAATCTAGGGTGAAAAACGTTGGGAACAGCCAAGTAAACGATGGCGTCTTTTTTTACACGACTAAACAAGTGTTACTGAGATGCGGCTGGGAAATCATTGGGAACAATGTTCACTTTTAACAGGTGATTTTTGCTTGTTGTGGGGATATGCTGGCTGTAAGAATCCCAACTGCCCGCAGCCAGTGGGACCGTGGTATCCACAAATGGGGTGTGTTGAGAGGCTGAAGGAGTGGGGAGAGGGAGGAGATGAGGAAGAGGACGGCCTCCATGGTCGAGGGGTTCAAATCCTGGTGTGCGCAAGTAAATTTTATTTAATTAATTTGTGTTGTTTCACAATTAATTCATTAAAAAATAAAATGTTGTATATTTGCGCACGTTCCAGAGTGGAAGATACTCTCAGTATCGCCCTGGTGAAAGACCACCATTCAAAATTGAAACGTTGCTTAAAATGGCTTTTAGCCACGTTTGGTGACCAGATCTGGTATTTTGGTATAAACTCTTTGGTATTTTGCAACAAAAGTGGTGTTATAGTTATACTGGAAAGTGGGTCTACGTTTGCCACCTTGTAGACTAAAATTTAATTTCCATTTTGTTTCTTTATTGTTTCTCCATGGAATGATGAGCACTTCATGTGTGTGTCAAAATATGGACTTTTTATTTTTTTTTTATTTCTTGAAAATTGGTGCGAAGTTGGCAGAGCTTTTGGAAAATTTTGCACTACAAGTAAAATTACTGTGAAATAGCTTGATTCTCGCATTTCTACAGTATGCGGCGTTTTCGACATGAAGTTCGCTGCACTCCATTTTATGGCTATTCACATTTGACATAACCATAGACAAATAAATATTTAGAAAGTACAATGTTACTTTCCTATTTCAAAATATCAGAATATCGCATTTAAAGTACGAAAATTCGTGGTTATTTACCTGAAAATTGATGAATTTCACGTAAAAGTTCGTGATATCGCTAACGTAAAATTTTCAGTTGCAGTCTTCGGTAATTCTTATTGATTTGAAGGTCAGTCTCCAAATGACTAAGACTTTCCCAACCTTCTTCTGGCAAAGAGAAAAGTCGGGTAAGCATGTTTTTAGTTTGTTTGATGATTTGTCTGATTTGTTGTGTATGTTTGCAGTCCCCGATAGTGGTGTGGCGCATGAAGGCGCCGGAGAAGAAGCCGCTGGTGCGCCCCGAGAAGCCCGAGGAGGTGCGCGCCAAGGTGCGCCGCGGCTCTCAGAAGAAACAGCCCACACCCATACAGGCGCTGTCGGAGTTCCAGAGCCCCACCGAGTCCGTGTAGATCGGTACGTCTCCATCTAATATAATATATTGTTTTTCGGCATACTTCAAGGATCTCATTTAGGACCACTTCTATTTATCCTTTTCAACAGTGACATCAAGCACTGAAGGGATAAACCGATGGGCGTGTCTGTTTGCCCGAAGTGAAGTCAATTTTTCCCACTTATTTTTTGTAAAATTGATCTAACATTTAGAATCGAATAAATGAATACAAAACTCCTTTTTCTCTTTCAGAAGGCGTAAAGTCAATTCTACACAGCAGACTGGAAAATTAAGGAAAAAAAATAATAATATATAGTATTTATATAAGTTGTGATTTTTTTAATTTTTTACCTGGCAACTTTTCAAAAAAATATCGATCCTGAATATTTTTTTTTATAAAAGTTTATAAATTTAAGAAACCACTTTTATACTAGAATTTAGTAAATACTTTTTATACTTACTTATACTTTAGGCCACAGAGAAAGGAATTAATTGAGTCGTTCTTTTGCTCCCAATGTAAATGAGGCTGTTGATTGGGATATTCATTTTCAAAATGACAGTTTTTGGACATTCAAAATTGTCATAATGATTTTTTATACACAAAATTTATCGTCAATTTTTTTCGAAACAAAAATTGTCATTGTGGTTTTTTTATATCAAAAATTTGTCAACATCGCTTTTTCAGACACAAAAATTGTCTTTATTACATTTTTAGACACAAATTTTGTCATTGCATTGTTTTAATACACATAAATTGTCTTGATAGCATTTTGACATCATAATTTTATGTGGTCTTGACGCAAAAATTTTTGTCATTACTTTTTTATATGTCGTCCGTATTAGATTAATCAATAATTCCTAGATCATTTGATTACTCAAATGTTACAGAAGCGGATATGTTGATTATAAAAATTTGTTAGAATTACTTGAGAAATCAAGAACATGAACTGAATTTCAACACTCAAAGGCCAAAATCGCATCCTTAGGGATAAGGAACTGGAGGGAGACAGCAGGAGACGTAGATAATGATGTGCCAAGTTAAAACTTTTTACAATTGTCAGTTTTTGAGTTACATTATTAAAATTCGACCTGTATACCATCTGCAGTTATATCAACAACAAAAAAAAGCATTTAATGCTTGTGTAACAAAACTGGCTGCTGGAGTTTAAGGAGTAGGTAATTATGTTTTTTCTCAAGAACTGAATTGAAAAGTTATATGTATCAATGGGCAATATGAACGGTTTAATTTTATTCCCTTTTTTGTGGTTTTAAAGTTTTTTTTATTTACAGTGGAACCCTCTTATAAGGTTTTATAAATGACAGGAAATGGCCATGTTTAATCAGTTAGATTTTAATAGTACAGATTGTTCTTCAAATTAGTTACTTTTAAACAGGATATAATATTTGGGTAAATAAAATTGAAGCAAATAAGTTACAGTGTAAATTTATGTGTTTTTAATCCCTGATGACTTAAATATTAATGACATTTTTATAAATATATTTTGCTAATAAATTGTTAATTTGGGGGTGTTGAGACTTATAAGGCGGGGAATACTGGTAGGGAGTTCAATTTTAAGTTTTACCAATTCATGCGTAAAGTTTGGAAATTGGTCATTGATAGGACACAAAGAAATTATGGTCCAGATTATCCTCTGACCCACAATCATAGCAAGGCGAGCTGACTGTGGAACCTGGCGAAATGACTAAGACAAGAAGTGTGACCTAGTCTCATTCGAGTTATGGAGAAAATATATTTTTTTGGCATGCAAGCGTATTTATGAAACCAGCAGTCTTCGAGGTATTGAAAACCAATCTTCTTATGTGTGAAAACCTTATATGTGGGTTTCACTGTATATGATATAACATTTTCATAAAAACTGTATTGTAGTTTTAAGGAGTTGTAATTATTCTGTAAAATAATGATAAACTGTGCACTTTTTTTAGTTTTTTATTTAAGCAGATTTCTAAGTTGACAATTTTTATTTTATTATTTTCATGTCTTGAAAGTCTGGAGCATGTGTTGTTATTATTATTTTATTGTTGGTCAAGCGCCATTTCGAAGTTTTTGCATTTAAACCCTCCCAGTTTCTCTCATTCTTCAATTCTTGCACCGTTTTGTTTTTTTTTTTGGATAAAATTGTGATCAGTTGTCAAACATAATTATTATACTTGTAAGCTGATTAAAAATTGATTAAAAGCTGAAATGGGCCGAGAGACAAATCTCAAAAATTGAAAATGCCGCTTAATCGTCGATTTGACGGTATTCTCATTTACAACTCGACCTAAATATTTTTTCTTGAAACCCAAATTTAGTGCACAGTTTTTTCACATTAAATATAGATATTTTTGCTTTAGTTTGTTTCTTGTGTTTTTGAGCCACGCCTCTTGTATGTATTACAAATTCATAATAAAACAGACATTTTCGTAGGATGCCACGGTTTTTGAGTAGACGAGATTTTAAGCCAAATGAAGACTGGAACTATCGAGCGAAACTATTTATATCCGAATCGAACATAACAAAAAGTTTACAGACGAAATTGATTATCTGTTCAAGAAATAATATTGATATTTGAAAAATGTTCGACTAATATCATCAGAAAGAAAAAAAAAACTTCTTATATGGGAAAACCTTATATGAGGGTTTCACCGTAATACTGGATTATCCGTTTAACCTTTCGGAGACAAGGTGCCGTGGCATTGAAACGTTTGTGTTAGTGTAAATATTAAATATAGTCTACTTTATATTATTAATCATAATATAACGAATTATTATAATGTTATGTTGTGATTCGCCTAAACGCGGTTTGCCAAATTTTAAAGACGGATTTTGCTAAATTAGAATTTTCGTACGAAAAATACTAAAATTAATTTTAGTCGTCCTAGTTATAAGTTATTATTATATATTGACAAAGACAAAGAATGTACTGGGTTGATCACTACGTTATCAATATGTACAGTCTGTTTTACCGGTATTTCAATGGAAGGCGCCCCGGAGAACTACTTTTCAAACAAAATAAACGATGTGTTAACCAAACTCTTTACTGAAAAAATCGCTAATTAGTTTGATGGATAACAGATTTCAATTTTTAGAAGATAGACGTCAAGTGGAAGTGCTGCGTTCGTTAAATCGGTATTTCAATAGAAGTCAGTATCTCCAAATTGATGGACACTTCAGGTAGGAAAAGGCATCAGAAGAAGAAGTAATTCTATTGCATTCATTATTAATTGTTTTTGTGTTTAATTCGTACAACTCCATTTAGTTTTATTTTTTCAAATCATTTTTAAAAATGTTATTAAGTTCTGCGAGTATTTTTAGTTTTTTATTATTGTGAGTATTCACCACTTCTCAGTATGCTCACATTATCAAAACAATATAAAATACTTAAATAAATCAATTAGGAAAATATTATCAATTAAATACGGGGAAACACATATATAAATGTAAAAACCTCACAGAATAGAGAATATTAGTTATTTTCTAACTAAATCAGTTTTACCGGTAATAAATCATTATTTTAAAAAACCTCTCCAAATTAGAATGGGTTGGGAGTAAATAAATCATATAAGATATGTCGTCACAATGTGGATTAAGCGCAGTTTAAAAATGGGCTTGAACACCGAAACAATAATAAAAGCTAAATAAGTGCAGAACTTAATAATTTAAATTTAAAACAAAAACTCTATTGCACGTTGCTTTGAAAACATGGCCCTTCGAAATAGCATCTTGTAGTTGGAATTTTTTTTTTTCTATGTGCAAAGTGAAACTCTCAAGGTTTTCTTCTAAGGGACCAGAAAATAAAATTTCTTATTTGGGAAAACTACATATGGGGAATCTTATAACCGGTATTCACTGTACATACGAGTTAAGCTACAGTGCAGTCTTTACCAACATTATGATATAAGTGTTTTGATAAAAGTTTTTACAACTTTACAAAAATACATTTCGTAAAAAACCTTGTGACAGTATCAGTCTATTTGTGAGATTTAGTCTTTTTTAAAAATTAAAAAATTTTAAAAGTCATTACAGTGAAACCCCTTTATAAGGTTTTCTTTAAAGGACCCTCGGCAAACTTCTTATGGGGGTTTCGCTGTATTCATTTGATTTCTTAATTATTTATTGACATTTTATCATGGTTTTGGCTGGTGTTACCTTAACTTAATTTAAATGTTAACTATTAGTTTTATTTTATTTATAAAAATGCTGAAAAATGTGTACACCATACATTATGCATTCAAAGTTTGTCTGTAGTTGACTTTATCAATACTGGACAACTGATGTCGCATATGATAAGACATTTCGACTCCTAGGCCCCAGACAGGCCAATGTAATTGGTTACCCGTTAAAGAAAGAATTTCGATATTTTACCGATTTTTGCAGTTGCAAGGATAAAAAGGGACAAAAATAGAGTGACCACAGTGAAACCCTCATAATAAGTTTTTTTTGCAGTCCTTTTTGACAAAAAAATCGTTATATGGGTGTTTCACTGTATCATAATTAAAATATTTATAAATTTATCTCATGTGTATGGTGTATATAAAAAAAATATATAATTTATACCTATTTGTATTATCTTTTTAAATATATTATGTACTTTAATATTGGGAGTTAATCGTCGAAATGTTATAAATTAATTTGACTGAGTTTTTAAATGAAATGCTAGAAACGTTTCTTTCCTTAATATCATTCCATTTTTTTTTCCAAAAACAAAATACGAAATTCGATAAAAGTAACAAAACGCAATGAAATAGATTTATTTATTCATTTTTTGCAATTTAAATGATTAAGTGACATTTGCAATGTAATTTTTTTTTTATAAAATTAATCACGTGTAACATTCTTATACACGAAACTCTCATAAGGTTTTCAAATGGACCGAAAACTTAATATACTGGAAAATTTCTTATGCGGGAAAACTTCCTATGAGGGAAAACTTCCTATGCCGGAAAAATTCTTATATCAGAAAACTTCTTATGAGGGATAACTTCTTGTGTGAGAACGTTATATGTGGGTTTCACTGTAATTTTTAAAATTTTTATATTTAAACTAGTAAAGGTTCCCTGGTAATAATAATGTGTTTTGCCAATTTAAAATAAAATAATTTACAGCATTGAATCAGTATTAAGAGAACTCGCAGTAGAATAGGCATAGTATAGTCTAGTATTTGTAACAATAAATAATTATGTACTACAATAAATACTGCTGTAAAGAACCTTAGAAATAAATAAAAAATGAAAAAAAAAACAGTAAAAATGTGTTTAAACTTTGCGTAACTCACTGGGGGTATTCTCCAGAGTGGTAGATACTATCAGTATCGCCCTGGTGTTAGACCACTATTCAGAAACCGCTGTGTTAGGTCATCAGATCGGAAGAGGCCGGTTGAGGGAGAACTTTTGACCTCTCCAGCTGACCCATTGCCTCGCACCGCGGTGGGAGGGATGGATTAATACGTTCGTCACTCCTGAACACACTGACCCCCAAATTCCTCATACTTCCTCTCCATCCTCGCTCGGTGGCTTAGTTGGCATCGCGCCTGAGTCCCCACTAAGGCGTCGTGAGTTCAATTCCTCGGCCGGCTAAGTCCTCTATCACGACACAAGCACCATCTTCCGCTTACCGTGATGGTAGTAGGAGATTTTCATCTATTGTCAGGTTATTTGTAACCCGAAATAATTGTCTTTCTGTTTTAAAATATTAAAAAATTAATTCAATTTCTTTTAAAAACCCTCCACACAGCATCCCCAAAGATGACAAAGGCCCCGATTGAAATTTATGTTAAAAAAAGGTAGGTTACTTTTATGTTAACTTTGTTGATAAAATTGGTTAGATGAGATGGTAGGTGGGGCACACAAAAAATTGAAATTTTGAAAAATAAAAATCATTTTCGGCTTCAACAACACCAATAATGTCGTATTTTTCAATCTTAGCACTCTACCTCACTCAATAGTCACGAGCCGCCACTGCACACAGTAATCCATTCATTCTCGAATCAAATAAGGAATTATAGGAAAGGGATCTGTTTTTGGGGACCCCCTAGTTTTGGCTACGAATCCAGATGTTGCGGGTTCAAATCCCGGCATGTGCAAGTAAATTTTATTTGATTAAATAATTTTATTAAAAATAATATGTAGTATATTTGCGGAAAGTTCCAGAGTGGTAGATACTGTCAGTATCGCCCTGGTGAAGGACCACCATTCAATCGAAACGTTGCTTGAAATGGGTTTAGCCGTGTTTGGTGACCAGATCTGAATAGCCAGGTACTTCCCCACCTTCCTCTCTCCCCTCCTCAATACCTTCAGCCTCACAACATACCCCAATTGGAAATGCAATAGTCTCGCTGACTGCAGACGGTTGAGAGGAGCTGGGACTCTTGTGTGGTATTACATTTGTTCATGCGAGTTCGTCGGTCACCTACTTCCAAATAATGTGTGCGATTATGTGCATCTCCCTTGCCCCCTCCCCCCCTTGTTTGACCTTCATCCAGCCAGTCCTAATCGAACCGTCGCCGCAACCCGCGATTCAACCTATACCAGTGAAACCCGAGTCCCTTCTTTTACCACTTCCAGCTATTATTGTTCCTCAATCCTATGCCCTAATCGCTAGCAAATCCTTTTTACATACAATCGCAACCGCAAAACCATTCTGATAATTACTATCAGGATTGGCACCACTCGCACGCACCAACATTAAAAAAAAGGAGGACTAAGAAAAAACAGTAAAAGATCAAATAGTTTACAAAATACAATGAGTATATCATTTTGTATTTAAAACTTTATTCTGTAAACATTTTTATGCTTGCACCATATTTTTTATTTTCACAACCTTATTTACGAGTATATAGTAGCTAATAAAAAAAAAACAATAAATTATAATCCTCTCTGCCTGCTCTTGCGAGAAAAAGGTGTGACGGTTAGGTTACTTGTTTCAATGTCCTATTTTATCATCGTTCCGTTCGGTGCCCGCGACACATCAGTGTCATTTCTACGTTAGAGGATGTTGGTATCGCTTGCGCGCCGGTACTCTGAGTAGGTGACGAATCCGTCCTTGTCCAGGTCTATGATGGCGAAAGCTTCATCGATGACGGTGGCGATTTGCTTGTCACTCATGGGCGTCCTCAGTCTCTCCGGCATCTCTTCCCCCGGGGCTCCTGCAATCAGAAATCAGTCGTAATCTTCTATAATAAAGAAGAAAGTCCCGTTGTTTGTTTTGTATACAAATCTACAGTTGAGTTTACCCACCACTTTCTCACCCCGGTATAAGTAACTTACTCCTTCGGGGTGCACCTCAAGGAATTTTTTAATTAAACGAATCTATAATTTTTAAAGGACTCTAAACCCTCAAGTGTCCCTGCACAGCTTTCACATAGGAGGTTAATCACAAACGCACATCAAATTGGTTAGTACAGGTAATGATGGTGACAAAATATAGCCCTTAGTGGCGCCTTCTGTCGATAACCGGAGTAATCCAAGATGGAATGAGGGAGTGTACCAACATACCTATAAATAAATAAACAAGAAACACAAAGACACGTTATATCCAGAACAGACCGTAGCTACGAAACCAGGGCAGTCCCTCCAGAGCAGTGCAAAGTGACTTCTTGCTTCTGACACTCTTCCCATTGAAGCATTTAACCAGTCACCCAGAGTGTCCCTTAAGAAGAGTGTATCTACAAATCTACAGTTATATTCCGAGGTTGATGAAATTTTGCACAATTGGCTGTCTTTATAAGGAACTTATAGTGCAATGCAACGTGGATTCGTGGACACAATGCAGTCAAATAATAAACTAGGGAAGGGAGGGATAGGGCTCGCCTCAGATATCTGCCGATTTTATGCAGGCGGAGAGGGGTGGGCAAGCCACTTGAATGGTCGCGTGTTCTAACAGGATTTTAGGTCGGAAAAATTATTCTTCCAAAGCTGGATTTTTGTAGACGCGTACGTTTCAATGTTACAAATAAGTATTTTACAAAATCCTCAAAACATTACTGGCGCAATTCAAGATATTAAACATCAAAGATCACCAGAATTGGTTTCTCGTGAATAATTCGGCTCCTATGCATCGTACGTCGATGAACGCTAAATGAAAATTATAGAAAAAATTATTATCTACAAGATTGATCATTTGCTTTTTTCTATAAGTTTAACCCTTTTCGAGATATAGCGCGTAGAAGGGGTAAGATTTCAGTTAACAGTTTAATGTAGGTATCTAAGTAATTTTTTCGAGAGAATTTTTCTTAAAATGAGACAGAGTGCGAATCGTTGATGTGCTAGGTTGTACTCGGTGGTGATGTATGATGGAATTTTTTTTGTTTGTTTGTTTTTAATCGAAAAAAAAATCATCGGATGGCAAAATGTCGTCTACATTTTTCACCTCAAATATGCCCAGGAACCGTAAAATAGACAAAAATTGAGGGTGCTGCGATCGTTTAAGAGGTTCAAGTGGATACATATTTTTTCTTTTACATGAATATCTCACAAGAGTTCCAACTGCTCCCAACAGTCTGGAGCCAGTGAGACTATGCCATCCCCAATTGGGGAATTTTGTGAGGCTGAAGGTATTGTGGAGGGGAGGAAGGGGAAGAGGAAGGTGGGGAAATATTTTACTTTATCAAAATCGAAACGTTGCTTTAAATGTCTTTAACCGGTGATCAGATCCGAATAGCCAGGTACTACTTCCACACCTTCCTCTTCCCGATCCCCTTACCCTTCACACTACATTCAGCCTCACAACATAACCCAATTGGGGATGCTATTAGTTTAACTGGCTCCAGACGGTTGGGAGCAGTTGGGACTCTTGTGCGGTAAGATGATTCTACATCGTATTCTAAGATAATTTTATTATTTAATGGTTTGCAAGGATGATAATTACATGTCGAAATATTCATGTATTAGAAGATGTTGGATAAATAAAAAACTAGATCAAATTCACGGTGACCGAACAATTCAACAAACGTATGAATCAACACACTTTTTAAAAGTGATATAATGTCATTAACCGCCCGTCCTTTGGGTTATTATTCAAAAAGTACGTAAAAAACATTAGTTTTTTTTCATTAGATTTCGCAATGACAATACGTGTTTACAATATACCAACTTGTATGGGAGAGACGAAAATACCCAAACACATCCATTAGCTTCGGCTGACCTCGAAATACCAAACAAGATGACGCAGGAACAAACCTAACATATACTAATGTTTTGTGGGTTTCGGGTATAGTTTTTTTTTACCTGAACGTACAGAATACGGCTTGTTGCATTCGGGCGATAATATAGCGGCCGTATCACCTACGTTCGTATGGGTGGGGCGGTTAAGAGTACGAAAAAAAAAAAAACTTGCCGAAAACCTAATACAAATTAACTTATCTAAAAATAAAATTTTTAATTAAAATAAAAAGATTAATTTGGTTAGGTTAGATTAGGTTTTCGGGATGGTTTATTTTATTATATTTTTGTACTTACAATGACTTTATATCACTTGATACCAAAAAACGTGCCAATTCATATGTACGCTGAATTATAATGGAACCCAGATTTACAGATAAAAAAAATAAAAAATAAAATAATTCATTATCGAATCGGAGAATTAAAAAAATTTCAAAATATTCAAGCCAAAACCAACAATCAAAGCATTTCATACAAACCTTTATCCAGAGACTGCATTAATGATAATTTTATTTGTAACAATACATATTTGTGTGAAGCAGACAGTGCCGGACTTTAGCGAGGAAGAGGTGGACTGCGTTCAAGAGAACTGGAGCAGGACGGAGGAGTAGAGAACAAATTCCACCCTGGAATACCATGTCCAGGGGTCCGATTCAGATTATTTTTAAGGATAAGACATTGTCCTTATCCTTAAGGTGGCGATTGACCGGAGACCGATGAGGAACCGCTTCCAAAAATAATTGGTTCCTCGGAGAAATATTACCTGCCGGTTTCAGTGACAGCAAAGGAACCGGGACAGGAATATTGACCATGTACGGTCGGTATTCCTGTCCCGGTCGGAGCATGCTATATTGATATGGCGAATATTTTTGTTGGAACATGTTCACATCGAGCGAATGCTGAAAGTCTAGGATACTAGTTTTTAGTTAGTCTGATAGTTGAATTTGGGAGCCACCTCTGGGCTAGGGAAAAATAAATAAAATACTTCTCATCCGTACTACATATTTACTAAACCTTTAATTAAAAAAATAGATCATTCAGTTTGGATGGGTATTTTGGCCTCCAATCTAAAATTCAGTTTTGTATGAAACAGGCACCGCAGCCGTTCCCCTTAAAATAAAATGAAATGATCCTAACCACACCCTAAATGATGAAATACAAATTCTAATTGCAGCAAATAAATGGAAAATTCGATTTTTAAATAATAAAATCCATATTATCATACACAAACATACATAATAAGGAACTCCAGTCTAATTTTACTTTTTTTTTATCAATAATGAATGAATGACATTCAAACTTAAATATCGGTATATTTCGTTTTTTTTTTCTAAAGTTAGTTTTCACAGTTAAAATAATTTTCAAAGTTTCAATTTTTCAAAGCCCACCATCACTCTCCAAATCTATGGCCGGTCGGTTTTGAGGTTAGAATGTAAAATGTCAAAACAAGGATGAGTTTTACCGTACATAATTTTATATTCTATTCATAGTAAATCATAACTTAACGTAAGTAATAAAATTATGTACCTTTCTAGAAACTTTAACTTAAAGAATAATAATAGTATTGAGCATTAACATTGTCATAATATCCGTATTGATTATTGGTTTGCTCATGAATACTCTAATTTCTTTCATTAATAATAGTTTTTTTTATATTAAGTTAAAATTTTGCGAAAACTAAAAAAAATACGTATTTAAAATACAAAACAAAATCGAAAAATAAGAATGTCCATACTAATTCAAAAACAGAATGCGCACGTGATGTCAGATGTTCCAAATGGAATGGTACCAACATACGAGGTGTTACGATGAGATGATTTTTTATTCACTTTTAAATGACGATTTATAAATTCTACGTATAATTATATATAATACAAGTTATATATTCAGAACGGCGTTTGTTGATCTACATGAATATATATTGTTAAAGCCGTTATATTTTGCACTGGAGTTCCTAATTACAAAACTTAGAAATAAAACAAGTTGCGTTTTTAATATTTTTATTAATAAACAATTGACCCTCATTTTGATGTCAGCCAATATTCCTTCACTAAAACATAAACAGTTGAGCTTTTTTTTAAAACAAAACCAAAATAATTTAATTTTCTGTCTTTAATAACAAGAACTAGAAAAATAAAAACATTTTTGAGAAAATTTTAGACAAAAACAATTTAAAAAAAAAAACAATGAGAAATACTGCATAAGTACATTACATTAATAATATAAGTAGTTGAACACAAACACTGAGGAGACAAACTGAAGTGTGGTGTAGACATGTCAGTGTGCCCGAAGTAAGCTCAATTTTTCCTTACTTCTGTTCAACTGATCAAAAATGTTCAAATGTCGAAATTCTTTCTTGAGCAGATAATTAATAATTTCATTGGCCCGTCTGGGGACTAGGAGTTATAAATCTCTATATTTGAAAACGTTTGATCAATCAATCGAACAGTCTACATACAATGCACCGAGGCACCTAGGCACATGTATGTAAGTGAGGCTTAGAATTGGCAGAGGAAGGATGAAAGTAGACTGAATGCCCATAGAAATGAGATCTCTGAGGCGTATATGTGTTAAAACTTTGTAGGACCGTGTTAAAAATGAGGAGATCAGGACAGAATGCAAGGCTGATGTATTCGTAATGGTTAAAATTAGGTAAGGGACATTCAGATAGTTTGGGGACATAGAGCGGATGCACGAAGAAAAGAACATATGACCAGGAAGTTAACGGTAGAAGAAGTCGGGTACGCCCGAGGAAGACATGGCATGATCAAGTGCATAAAATACTTGAGTCGGATCATGTCAAGAGTCAGAATAACAAAAGAATACATATGAGACGATGTATGAATGTGGAAGAAAGATGGAGTGTATTGTGTGGCGGTCTATCCTCTCTGCTTACCCCTGCTGGGAAATGGCCTGATGGTTAGCCAGTTATTAAGATTACTTCGTTTTGTTTCCATGACAATTCAAGACACAAATAAATCGGTTAATAAAAAAAAAAAAAACTAGTCTGAAAACCTAACTAATTAGGTGAGGTTAGATTCTATCGGACTTTTCTTTCATACTTTTAATGTCTTCGTATCACTTTTAAAAAAGTATCCCGATTCATACATGCGTTGAATTATCCGGTCACCGTACGTTTTATCGCTTCAGTGTATAAAAGAAAGCGTTGGTGAGATTCGTAAATTCAGAATACAATTAAAAATACACATTAATATTTAAACAAATTGGAATGTTTTGAAGAAGTATACACATCGATACATGGCGTTCGGATACTAGCGGGGAAAATTGATTTATAATTTTTTAAATGGAGAAGATTTATTTACAATAATAAAACATGGATAAAAACCCAGTGAGGGAAGCAGTGTATATTTGTTTCTGGTTACTGATTTTAATTTATTTTATAAAGGGTATCTAAATATGTATCACCACTAAAAAATAAATAATATTTTGCTAATAATTTCACACAAAAAAATTAATTACTAAAATATTTAAAAATATACCTCTAAAAAAAAAAAAATTTAACTAAATTCAAATTGTAATCAATAAAATTTTATTAATACAGATAGCTGCAAAAGTAAATGAAAAACGGAGATTTTGAATAATTTTAGTGTTCATACATTTTTATTTTTGCAGCTGACTGTATAAATTATATAAACCCTTGAAAAAGTACACATTTATAAAATATTATATTCAAATAATTTAATTTTGAGAATCGGAGATTTGTTTCAGAATAAACCTGTTTCTTCAAATTCACAACCAATTTGTAATTTCAAAATGTTTAAAAAATCATAACACAACGAACGTTCACACCTCAGCAGTACAGCAGCTTAAAGGACAACTTTGCCCAAAGGACAATTTTGCCAAAAGGACAATATTGCCTGAAGGACAACTTTGTCTAAAAGACAACTTTGCCCAAAGGACAATTTTGCCAGAAAGACAATATTGCCTGAAGGACAACTTTGTCTAAAGGACAACTTTGCCTAAAGAACAATTTTGCCCGAAAGACAATATTGCCTGAAGGAGAATTTTGCCTGAAAGACAATATTGCCGGAAGGACAACTTTGCCTAAAGACCAATTTTGCCTGAAAGACAATATTGCTTGAAGGACAACTTTGCCTAAAGAAAAATTTTGCCTGAAAGACAATATTGCTTGAAGGACAACTTTGCCTAAAGAACAATTTTGCCTGAAAGACAATATTGCCTGGAGGACAATTGTGCCAGAAAGACAATATTGCCCGAAGGACATCTTTGCCTGAAGGGCAAATTTGCCTTAAAGCACCTTTACCTGAAGGACGAATTTGTCTAAAGGATAACTTTAATAATAACAGTTAATCTATGTATATGTAAGTGAAGGTTCACCTCAAGTGAAAGACAAAAGAAAACACAACTTTTTCTGAAGGAAAATTTTGACAGAAGGACAATTTTGTCTGAAAGACGAATTTGCCAAATATTGATAAAACTGCTCATATTTATTGTACTATACTCAAAGAACTGATAACTTCATGCATTGCGTAAACTCATATTTTTCTCTCCAGAACTGGACTAACAATTGGCTATCGATGCATAACCTTTGAGTAATCATCAGATTTTATTTCATTTGATCCAAAATGTTGTTGTCAACTTGTTTTAATCAGTTGACAAGTCATCATAAACGTAAATCAATGAAAAACTGTTAAAATAATACCAAAAATTGTTTACACCAGTTGACATATTGTTTACATTAGTTGAAAAGTGGTTCACATCTGCCGATAATTTGTTTACACCAGCTGACAAACAGTTTACATTAGTTGATGAGAGATCTACATAAGTTGACGAATTATTTACACAAGATGACCTTTCGTGCACCACAGTTGACAACTTGTTTACACAAGTCGATAAGTTTTCTATAGTCTTTTCCATTAGTTACACAGTCCTTTAATAGAATTTGATACATCACCAATATTATTTATTGACACTTAGCTCAGTCCGTTATTTACACCAGATAATTGGCTGCCTGTGATGGTTGACAAGTTGCTGAAGACCGTTGAAAGCTGAGGAAATAATATATTGACAACTTGTACAAATTATTTGAGAATACATTAGTAATAAAGAAATATTTTTAAAACTCACATGTTTCAATATTTTTTTCAACAAACTCTGCACGAGCGAACGAGCTGCTTGCATCAGTTGATCAGAAAAGTAATGTTCATCAGTTCACAATTTATTTACATTAAGTCCACATGAACCAAAAGATGTCATTGTGTGTTAAAATACTCGACAAAGGTAGACAAGCTGCCTAGATCAGTTGACAAATTGTCAACTGGTCAACAAGTCATCCACAATATTTGTCAACAAACTCTACACAAGTGGTTTAAGGTGCTTACATCACTTGACAACCCTTTTACAGCAGTTAACAACTTCTTTTCATTGTTCAACAAGTTGTCCACGTGAATCAACAGATTTCCCCATTAGTTAGCAAATGGACGAGCCACCTACACCAGTTTACAACTTTTTTACATCAGATAATAACTTGTTTACAATTCGTTTGCATCAGTTGACAACTCATTTACATTAGTTAAAAAATTATTTACATCGGCCGATAACTCGTTTACATCAGTTGATAACTTGTTTACATCAGTCTTAACCCGTCAACAACTTGTCTCCATCATTCGACATGC
Organism: Halesus radiatus; assembly: GCA_022606495.2. Lineage (NCBI taxonomy): Eukaryota > Metazoa > Arthropoda > Insecta > Trichoptera > Limnephilidae > Halesus > Halesus radiatus. Next base: position 230,895 of record JAHDVE020007295.1, on the reverse strand, counting down.
CAAATCAGTTCTTCTCAGACGACTGAGCCTTGTGCTGGGCGCGCACAAACTCCGGATAGTCGATGAAGCCGTCTTTGTTCCCATCGTCCATTGTCAGAATCGGATCTATGAGATTGATAAGTTCTTCATCAGCAAATATCTTTTCATCTATCTGGTTCGCATGCTGCTCAGTTTCTTTGTGTTTCGCTCCTTGCTCTAATGTTCGAGATGTTAGAAATCACAATTTTTAACAACCGAAAGAGCATTTTATACAAATTATAAAATCGTCATGTTTAACAGTTTGAAAGCAAATTTGGCAACATTTTCAACACATAACAATAAGCAAAGTAAAAAAAAAAACAAACACATTAAAGACAGAAAAATGATATATATATATTTGACGGATCAATAATGAAAATAAAATGTCAATAAAAGAACGATATTACCAGATGTTTGGACCAATCAGGAAACGGCGCGATGGCAGCAAATGGATACCGAAAACAAGGGACAAAACAACACAAGCTGACGTTAGAAAAGGATCGGGCAGATGAATCAATAAACCACAACAAACACAACAGACACAAAAGCAGGGATTTTGGGAATTACACACATTACGTCAATTACGTCATTGGCGCTACAATCTGCAACCCTTGGAGAATCTTAGGTTGGAATTTTTCACAGAAATTCAGAAATAACATTGTCAATAAACGGCCAATCAGATTAATTGTTTTGTTTTTGACAATTGGAAAGGTTCCCGTTAATTGCCGATTCTTAGTCAATGACAAGTTCCATGGCAAAATATCCCTTTGAAGACGGTCCAACACGATCATGCACACGCAAATAAAAAATTTATGCCCTTCGCTGGACCGTACACTAGTACAGTTGCAGCCCAAACGTCACGATCGGGCAGGGGTAGTATTTAACGTTGAGGGTAACTAGGATTTTTTCAATTATTTTTCACTCCCGCCTTTTAGAGTCCTCTTCCAAGATCAAGGTAAAAAAAAATCAGGTTTGAAAGAGATATTAATTCTAGTTCAATGACAGGTTCCAGGGCAATCTAGGTTAATTAGAGGTTCCATGATAAAATATTAATTCTAGGTCAATGACGGGTTCCACGGCAAAAATATTAATTTTACGTTCATTACAGATTCCATGGAAAAATAATAATTCTGGGTCAATAACAGGTTCCATGGCAAAATATTAATTCTGGGTCATTAACAGTTTCCATGGAAAAATATTAATTCTAGGTCAGTGACAGTATCCACAGCAAAATATTAATTCTAGGTCAATATGACAGGTTCCGTGGCAAAACAATAATTCCAGGGATCAGTTGGAATGGCAAAGTGTCCATAAATGAACTGTTATTCAGATATAATCACCGAGTATTGAGTGATGCACAAATTATTGTTGAATACTATGTACATATCCTTATAGTTTTTGCAGTGAAAAATCACAGAATATAACTTAATACAAATGAAAACATACATTTCAGTTACGGATGAGGAAATTATATTGCAATATGCTGTGTTAAGTTAGGTTAGGTTAGGCTAGGTTGTGTTTGGTTTTGTTTCGCAAGTGTATAGGTAGGGATAAGTGAGGTTAGGTTAAGTATATATATAGTTTAGGTCAGGCCAGGACTTACCGTGCCAGTGTATGAGTGACTTGATGAGTTCGCACCCGTCCAGCTTGTTGTTGTTGTCGGCGTCGTGCATCTTGAAGTAGTGGAACTGCAGTTCCTGCTCCGACATCTTGCTGGTGTCGATGGGCACGTCCATGTGCTCGGCTATGTGTCTGAAATGCGCACAAGAAACTTATACTTAGCATTCCTGCAACTACAGTGCCGTAAGTTCAAAATCAACAGGTTTAAAGTACCGCTTCAGTTTTTTATGCGAGTACTGCGCACAAGAGTCCCAACTGTCTGGAGCCGGGAAGACTATGGAATTCTCAATTGGGGTATATTGTGAGGCTGAAGGTAATGGGGAGGGGAAAGAGGTGGATACCTGGCTATTCAGATCTAGTCACCAAACACGGCTAAGGCCATTTCAAGGAATGTTTCAATTCTGAATGGTGGTCCTTCACCAGGCGATACTAAAAGTATGGAACGTGCAGCAAATATACTATTTATATATTATTATTTTAAATGAATTAATTGTGATATAACACAAACTAAACAAATAAAATTAAATATTAGACCGTTTTTGGAATTCTTTTTCTAAAATGACATTGGTTGAGTTAATTTTATAGATATATATATAGATGTTATTTTAGGTAATTTTACCAAAATTAACATAAGACTAATTTTTGGAAGTCTTTTTTACTGTTTTGACGTAATTTTACAACATTTAACTATATTTTTACCGAATCTGACGTAATTTTATCAGATTTCATGATGGTTTACCGAATTTTACCACCTTAGACCGGAAGAATCAGAAGTTGTACTCACTCGGCCTCGTGCTGCATGTTGGCAGGATTGAGGATCTGTGGGTTGTGATGCCCCGACTGGTGGCCCCCGTGCGCATGTGGCTGCTGGGGCTGCTGTGGCTGCTGCTGCTGGGGCTGCTGCGCTTGCTGCTGGGCTGGAGGGGGACCTAAAACCCATAGAGTGATTGGTTAAATACAGAAATGACGGTAGGTCTGGTAACCTAATAAATAATAGACTGGGGAGGAGCGTCTAAAACAAACTTAGCCGCATTAGAAATAGTCCAAAGAAGACGAAGAAGAAGACCATCTGATTACTCAACCCATGAGTTATTCAACGAATTTAAAAGTCTTAGATTTAAATATAATATATCAAAAAAACTCATTACTTCAAATCCATAAAGAAAACCTAAAATTAGAGTAATTGAGCACCAGGCCCAGAACCACAGGACAAATAATAATCCCTAAACTTAATACAACAACAGCTCCACAACATTTCACATATTCAGCCATAAAAAGTTTTAACAAACTTCCCAAAGAAATACAAGTTGAAAAAAATTATGAAATTTTGAAGAAAAAAACTTAAAATAAATTTTACAAGAAACTATTTTTAGGTGTTTTTTCAAAAGAAAAGGTGAATTTCGAATTTTTTCGAAAAGTTTTATTTATTCATCAATATCCATTTTCTCCCCTTCAAAGTAATCCCCCTCAGATATAATGCACTTACGCCAGCGCTTCTTCCAATCCTCGAAGCACTTCTGGAATGCGCTTTTCGGTTTGGCCATCAGCTCGTTCTTCGATTCTGACTTTATCTCATTAATTGTGGCAAAACACTTTCCTTTCATTGGTCTCTTCAGTTTCGGGAATAGGAAAAAGTCGCAGGGAGCCAAATCTGGTGAATACAGTGGTTGAGGCATGATTACGGTGTTGTTTTTGGCCAAATAATCGCGAACAAGCATTGATGTGTGAGCTGGTGCTTTATCGCCCAAAACATCCGTTTCATGCCCAAAACATCCGAGAAAATTGCATGGCATGAGCCGATTGATATGCCAACATCCTCTGCAACTTCCCTAATAGTGATTCGAGGATTTTCCAAAACCATTTTCTTCACTGTTTCGATGTATATTATAAGTTCACTTGGAAAAAATGTATATGTGCTTCAATGACGGTCGGTGAATTTTTGTAGAAGGGATGCTTTGCTTCACAATCAGTATATACACCTACTATCAAATCTATATATATAAAAATCAATGTAAGTTTGTTTGTTTGTCCTCGCTGTTCTCGAAAATCACTCTACCAGTTTCGCTGAAAATAGCACAGTTTGTTTTTATTAGTGCTAGAAAGGTTTAGAGAGTAGTTTGAATGAAATCCAACATGTAGAACTGTTGCTATAACGTTTTAAAACTAGTATGAAAAACATTTAACCTGCCATGTTTTATTTAGGTTAGCCCATAGATATAACACTCTGGTTAGCCACAGATTGCATATTCAAAAGAAGGTTTTTTTGGGTAGAATATTTTTAAAATGGAAAACACAAGTAGGTACCTACTTTATTATTTAGATACATTTTGAAAAAATAAATGTTTGGAATGAAATAAAACATTCAAATGAATGTCTCTTTATTTGGAGATTTCGGTGTCAAATCAATTATGGCACCCTAATGACAAGCAAGAACTCACAACTGTCCACAAAATTCACAAAATCCCGAGCAAGGCCGGGTACACATCAGCTAGTTTAATATACAAATCTATAAACTTACCGTTATCACCATGTAAGCAATGTTCTTAATTATATATAAAATAAATATTTTAAAAATATATGTTAAAATTTCATGTTAGACTCTAAATTCGAAACATTAGTTTACAAGGAATAAAAAAAATTACTTTATGTTTCTACTTTTGATACTGCCTTTGATGCTGGGATTATAAATTAATTACATTGTTGCTGATTTGGATACTACTGTTGTAACTGTCGTTGTGAATTGTTGCAAATGTTGCCAAGATTACTAAATAATTATTATTACTTTTACTGTTATCTGCTTCCCCACCTTCCTCTTCCCTTCTCTTTCCCATCCCCAGTACCTTCAGTCTCACAACATACCCCGATTGGGAATGCAATAATCTCACTGGCTCCAGGCGGTCGGGAGCAGTTCGAACTCTTATGCGAAATTCACATTTAAAAAAATAAAGATAATGTTGCTGGGATTACTAATTAATTATTGCTGCCAACCTCCTCGTTACTGCTATTATTGTTGCAAATGTTGCTTAGATTATTAATTCATATTGCTGCTAATGTTGTTGTTGTGAAATTTGCTGAGATTGCTAAATAATTGATATTGCTAACATTCTCATTTTGGCACATACTGCTGCTGCTGTTATCGTCGATGTGAATTTTCAACTTCTGCCGTTGCTGGGAGTACTAACTAAAAATTATTAATGCTGCTGACCTCCTTGTTGCTGTGGCGCATACTGCTGCTGCTGTTGTTGCTGCTGTTGCTGTTGCTGCTGCTGTTGCTGCTGTAGCAAAAGTTGCTGTTGCTGTTGTTGTTGCTGCAGGACTTGCTGCTGCTGTTGCTGCACATGCTGGGGCTGTTGCTGCTGATACTGCGGCTGAACAGGAACTTGCTGAAAAAAAATACATTACAACAAGCGTTACATAACAGTTCGTAGTTTGTTAGAAATATTTGAATACAGGGTGTACCAAGGACATACCCGGTAGACTTTAACCTCCGGCCTCCGTGGTTGAATGGTTACGATTCTCGGCTACGAATCCATAGGTCGTGGGTTCAAATCCCGGTGTGAGCAAGTAAATTTTATTTGATTCATTTGTGTTTTTTCTAGCAAAAAAACAATAATTTTTAAAGTTCATCTGTTTTGAAGACGTGTCACTTTTCATGTGCATGCAAATTGTGATGAATATACACAAGTTATTGAAAAAATATGAAAACAGCATAACTGTTTTGTTATAGAGATACTAGACTTAAAAAACAATAAATAATAAAAAAAATATATATTTTTAGATATTAACCTGTTAACCGGGGGATTGCCTTCAAATCCAAAATTAAGTTTTGTATGAAACAGGCCGCGCAGCCGGTCCTCTTAAATTTATGTCGATGCATGTACCGATGGCGCACACATCCGTAAAACTAAGTCCCGCCCGTTCAAGGGTACGACATATATTTGGAAGAAGTTTTGATACGTACTGTCCGTACTCGATACTGTTTACATTTGACATATAAATACGTCACACTCGGTTAACAGATTAATACAATTTTTTTGTGGTACATATCTCGAAAACAATGATTTTGAAAATGTGTCACTTTTCTTGCAAGCCGATGATCTTAACTAACTAACTAACCATCACGCCGTTTTACCGCAGGGGTAAGCAGAGAGGACGGACCGCCAAACAACTCGATCTTGGCATGCACTTCTTGCATCATTCACATTAATACAACGCCTCATACATTCTCTTCTGTTATTCCGACTTCTGACATGGCCCGACTCGAGTATTTGATTCACTTGATCGTGCCATGTCTTCCTCGGGCGTCCCCGGCTTCTTCTTTCATTCACACTCGCGTCATACATTCTTCTTACACTCCTTTCTTCGTTTATTCGCTCTACATGCCCGAACCATCTAAGCGTCCCTTTCTTAATCTTACTCATTACGCTTACATCAGCCTTGCATTCTTTACGAAACTCAATATTTTTCACACGATCATACATGGTTTAACACACATTCGTCTCAGAGATCTCATTTCTACGGCATTCAGTTTATTTTCATCCTTCCTCTGACAATTCCATGTCTCACTGCCATACTCATACATCAAGGATGAACTTCATAACTATTAATTAAGTTGGATGAACGGGGTGATCTGAAAGGGTTGATTGAAACAACTCACGTGGTGCTGGACTGGCACTTGATGTTGGGGGTGCTGTTGGTGCTAGAAACAGAATTAAACACATTTAGGGCCAACATTAATATGTAATTATTTATAACGAACAGTTGCTATTTTCACACGGTTATAACTATAGATAATAAGATAATAGAAACAGGGGAGATGGGCCCTGATTCACTATTAGTACATCTCGGATTATAATGCATTTGTATATCGTCCCTATAGATGTCAAGAGACTCAGTCCACAAAAGCATAAAGTTAAGAAATCGGCGCGCAAAGATTTTGTGTGAAATATTAACATTTATTTCAATTCCAATTCCGCCAACGAGGCCACTAGGGGTGCTAGTGTAACATGTTGGCATCTCAATGTATAGGAAATGTCAGGAGCTGGAGGTATTGTCATATTTCTACGTTATTTGGAGACATGCAAAACTCTTTGCTGGCCTTCCCTTTTGTTGAGTAACCGGTCCCTTTCCTTCAGAATTTCGCTAGCCATTCCCTCTCCTATGAGCATTTCAAAATTGTTGATGGTATTATAGACAGCCCTGATATAGTCAGCTTAATTAAATTTAATTTTCCAACTAGAACTACTCGATATAAAATTTTATTCAATCGTAAGAATTATTTCAGGACCGAGTCATTTAAAAATTCTCTTGTACCTAGACTTCACGCAGTAGGTAATACATTTTCAGACATAGTAGATATGTTCAACTGCTCGGAATGCAAATACAGACAGACGATTATTGCACACATCCTAAACAATTATTAATATATGTGTCTAGAGTATAAGTATCAGTGAATGTGAGGTATGTTTTGAATATTCACCTCTGTAGCTAATTAATTGGAATGGTACTTACACTATGTTATTCCTGTATTTGTTCGATATATTATCTTTGAACCTACTGTGATGTGTTTTGCACCTGTTTATTATAACTAACTAAATATGTAAAAGCCTATATAGGGTGTATATAATATAATAAATAAATATGTCCACAAAAATCTGAAAAAATCTAACTCAGAAGGCAAAAAAATGCAAACTGCAAAATTTTATTGCAAAGCCACTTTGATAGTCCGTGCAGTTAGGTCACTTTGCCACACCATATCTCCTAAGGATTCTATTGTTATTATTTTTATTACATTTTTTTTTTAAATACCAACATTACCGGGTTACAAATAGCCTGAAAATATTTGAAAATCTCCTACTGCCATCATAGTAAGCGGGAGATGTTGCTAGTATCGTGATGGAGGAATTAACGAGCCGAGGAATGCTCAAGATGCCTGGGTGAGACCCAAACGCGATGCCAACTCAGCCACTGACCGGTCGACGGCTTTTACCATTTTCCATGCTTTGTACATTAATTCATCCACATCATATTCGAGTGGTCATTTCTAATCCTCACCTGGTAGTTTTGCGGAGGCACTCCTGGGGCGACGCGCTGCGCGATACTCCCCGCCAGACAACTCAGTGTCAGTACAACGTAAACGGTGTTACACATTCTGCGGGCTATTGAAGGTCACCTGCAACGGAAGAAACAAAACTTTTTATTTAATTATTAGGAAAATTATTAAAGCTCATTGTAATATTTAATCGTTGAAGAAGACAATATGAATGAAAATATGAAATAGACAAATATACAGAAAATAAAAAGATAACGTTCCCGACTAGGACTCATTAATAAAGTTATGATGTTGGGAATTGTTGCTCATATTTTTGTTGCCATAATTGATTTTACAGCGAAAGTAATGACCTGTGACGACTATTACTATATCTGAACAATGAAACAAATAAACATTCATTTGAAAATTTTATTTCATTCCAAACTTTAATTTTTTCAAAATATATCCTCATTTATATGTGAAATTTTGCAAATCTTTTTGTTATTTACGTGACATTGTGGTATTTTATAATGAGAAAGTATCTACAATTGAATGTTTTAAATATTTTTGTCTATGCTTTTGACAAGCTTGAATAGCCATAAAATGGAACGCAGCTAACTTCATGTCGAAAATGCCAAGCACTGTTATTCTTTTTTTTTTAAAGTGATACCACACAAGAGTTCCAGATGCTCTCAAACGCCAGCAACAAACACTAGTGAGACTATAGCATCACCATTTGTGGTATGTTGTGAGGCTTTTTCAATTTTTTGTCGCACGACAACGAGTTGTAGAAGAGACCCGTCCTCACGTGACACATGACAACCGTGTACAAATATTGGGCACGCGTTTTGCATTTTTCCCTACTGTGCACCAGTGCCGAAGGGATCAATGACATTAGTTCCTTCCAGTTAGGGCTCCCAGCCAGAGGTGGCTCCCAAATTCTACAGCAGGGCGGACTCGAACCATGTCTTCCCCTGGGGTTTCTAAAATTCGCTATCGCATCATATATTCTCCGAGCATAATATTTCATAACAATCCTCCCTATGGGGATACTATAGTCCCAGTGGCTTAGGGCAGTTGGGACTCTTGCGCCTCTAAATTCACCATCAAAACATAGCTAGAAATAGCTTTAGCCTTGTTTAGTGACCACATTTGAATAGATATAAACTTTCCCATCTTTCTCTCCCTATCTCCTTCCACTACACACTCAATTCAGACACAAAACTTTCCCAATTTGAGGATGCCATAGTCTCTCTGGCTCTGGCCATCAAATTAAAATCGTCATATTAAAATTAGAGAAAGTTATACAATATATGCTAAGCATATTAATAAATAAATAATCAAATAAACATGCCAATATGTTGACATTACAAATCCATTTAAAACTATTCACAATTATTTGACCAGCATATTGTAAACAGTCAATTACAAAACGCCGGCATATTGTTAATTTATTAGAAGTTCAAGGAAAAATCAACAAAATTGGGTGAAAGCGGTAACATCTGTTTAAATTCGACGTTATTTGCAGTGAACCCACATGGGAAAAAGTACACAGAAGATAACAAAAACAAATAACTCCGGTAGTGTATATTTAAAAATGTATGTTTTTACCTTATTTTAAACGAATTCCACGTTAACATGAGAGCCGCTAAGAAAACAGGTGAAAATTTTATACAATTTATACTTTTTACCACGTCAGTGACGTTTCAACACCATAGAAAACGAGGTTTCAATTGATACGGTATTCTCATGCAATAATATACTCTCCTCTAAACTAATATAGAGTTGATTATTGCAAAGCATTTCTGTATTAGATGTAACTTTCTTATTTTAAGGGGTCGGTTTGTTATATACGGTGGTAATGACATTTATAAAAGGATGATAATGTTGTCTGCTCTCTTTGCACGCGCGTTTTTCCGGTACAGTAAAAAGAGACGAAAGATTATAGATGAGTTGGCGGGTGTTTGTAAACAGGTTTTCACAAATCTGTTCCGAAATATACAAACGTTGCAATATTTTGTTATGAATGAATAAAAATAAATAAGTAGGTACATTATTTTTCGGAAATTGTAAATATTGGAAAGTTGGGTAGAAAAACTCGTAATTTTTTAAAAAGAAAAACATATTTACATTCATAAAAATATTTGCATAAGCGGAAATATAAAAGAATGCACTTCATTTATCTACTTTCTTTATATAAAAAGGCATAAATATTGAAGAAGAATAAGGAATTTCACTGAAAAATTTAATGGCTTTAAAAATATATATTCATTTAGATCAGTAAACGCCGATTCTGAATATATAACTTGAATTAGAATTTATGAATCAATATTTAAAAGTGAATAAAAAATCATCTCATCGAAACAACTTGTAATGTTAGTATCATTGCATTTGCAACATCTGACGTCATTTGCGCATTCTGTTTTTGGATTAGTATGGACATTTTTATTTTTCGATTTTGTTTTGTCTTTTAAATATATATTTTTTAGTTTTTACGAAAGTTAAACATAATTTGAATGACTTTAAGCTCTATAATTGATGTTCAATATTAAAAAAATCTTATTAAGGAGTATTCATGAGCAAACCAATTATCAATACGGATATTATGATTTTTTTTTATATGAATACCGCACAAGAGTTCCAACTACCCCCAACCATCTGGAGCCAGTGAGACTATTGCATTCCCAATTGGGTAAAGTTGTGAGGCTTAAGGTATTGTGGAAGGGAAGGAGAAGGGAAGAGAAAGCTGGGGTATACCTGGCTATTCAGATCTGGTCACCAAATAATAATAATAACAAAGCATTTGTATAGCGCAGTTTTGCGGTATTTCATTTCAAGCAACGTTTCAATTCTGAATGGTGGTCTTTCACCAGGGCGATACTGAGAGTATCTTCCACTCTGGAACGTGCGCAAATATACCATATATTATTTTTAAATGAATTAATTGTGAATCAACACAAATTAATTAAACAAAATTTACTTTCGCACGCCGGGATATGAACCCGCGACTTTCCGATTCGTAGTCGAGAGCCTCACCATGGAGGCCGTCAAATGATAATCTTAATGCTCAATACTATTATTATTTTTTGAGTTAAAGTTTCTAAAAAGGTACATAATTTTCTTTCTTACGTTTAGTTATGGTTTACCATTAATAGAATAAAAAATTATATATGGTAGAGCTCATCCTTGTTTTGACATTTGACTTTCTAACCTCAAAACTGATCATAATCGACCGGCCATAGATTTGGAGCGTTTTGGCGGGCTCTGAAAATTATTTTAACTACGAAAACTAACTTAAGAAAAAAAAACGAAATATACTGGTATTTAAGTTTGAACATCATTATTGATGAAAAAAAAGTACTGGAGGACCTGATTGGCACCGTTTTGAATATTAGTATGAAATGACATTTGTCGAAAGTGCAAAGTGCATAAAATGGATATTTAAAACACGGGTTGTTAAGTTTTTAGTTTGGGTGTTTTAAAAAAGAAAAACGCAAACTAAGAACCCATTCTTTTATTTCCGCATATGCTAATATTTTTTATTTATATTTATGAATCTGGAAGCATTTTTATTTTTTTAAATTATGAGTTATACAATTGAGTCCCAACTTGAAATTTAATATTTTCCATATTTTTACTGTTCAAGTTATTATTAAAAACATAACCCTTAAATGGGGTGACAAAATCTTAATTATTTATGGTTAGGTTCTGTGTGAATCCCAGGTGAACTATAAAAAAACTGTGCTGAGTTAAATGCAATTATTTATATTACGTGTATGCAGAGGCATCACTACTAAATACTGTGGTTATTATGGATATAGGAGATATCCGGAGAAAAGGGTTTGCATTGGTTAGCAGACATGTGCAGTATTTTTGTTCAAATGTACTCATATTTATTTGTGCAGACGAACAAAAGAAGAGTCAACCAGCAAATAAAGATTTTTTTGCTTCACATATTGTGGGTATAATATAATTACAAGATACCCAATTGCCTGGTGCCAGTGGGACTATGGTAATGTGAGACATTTTTTTTCAAGAAGAAAATCATTAGGCCAGCGTGGTGTTAGGAAAAAGTATTTTATGTAAACTGGAGATATCAGTTTTTTTTTTTTTAGAGTAACAGCTACAGTCATCGCTTCATTCATCACGGCGCTATAACTCTTTTTATGTTCGTCATTTTACATGTAAACATCTATGAACAAATCTGACACTTTTGACGTTTCGTTTGACGTTGTTTTTTTTCTGTATACGTCAATGTCAAAACTAAAATTATTTATAAAATGTCTCAAATAACTGATGAGACGTCAATACAGTTTATTTATTTTTAAAACGATGTTACTAATGGTAAAACTATTAGTATTGCCCTTGTGAAAGACCATAATTCGGCGACGATACGTTGTTACTTAAAATGGTTTTAGTCATCGTGTTTAGTGACCAAATCTGAATAGCTAGGTGCTTCCACACCTTCCTCTTTTATATCTTCTTCCCCTCCACACTCCTTCCAGCTCCACGACATACCCAGATTAGGGATGCTAATTAGCCCTGTTCACAAAAAAAAAAATTAAAAACGATGGATATTTCAAAACAAGCTGTTATATCACCTACGATAAAATCTGAACTTTTAGAAGCCGAAGACGAATATAAAGAAGTAATGGGTAAATATGATAAAGAAAGAACGGATAATGTTGATAAATCTATCACAATAAAAATAGAACCATGGTATGCAGAAGAAAAAAGATACTATGAAATTGGTTTTACCGAGTTAGTTGATGTAAAAATCGACCCAAAGTTGCGTAAAAAGGAAGAAGAAGACAGATCAATATACACAGATATAGAATTAACCGCCATTACCGAGTCAAAGACGGATAATACAGAAGGACAGAGTTATGCAGAGATTAAAAAAGATAAGGTGTTGAAGAAAGTCACACGGAAAAGAAAGAAGAACAAAGAGTTAAATAAGAAAATACTGTCAAAAAAGAGGAGAGGATTAAAGAATGGAAGAGAACTTAAGAAAGATGAGATTGGTAAATATTTTTTTTAATAAAATAAAACAAACACTATGTTATAAACTACAAATTTATTGTATTTTTACGTCAACCCGTTTCACTTAGCACAAGCTTCGTCAGGGCAAATATAATAACTAAAGAATAATACAGAGTTATCATGTATACATAAACACAGAAATTAATATAGTGAGACAGATATATTACAAAAAAGAGAAATAAGAGAATAAAATATTAGAGGGAGACAAAAATACAATAAATTCGTTGTTTAAAATGATGTCAAACCACAAAGTAATTGCTTCTTATGAAAATAAATATATTTTTATTTTATAATCATAAAAAATTATCTTATATTCCTATTCTAGATATTTTTCCAGTGAATCGCTCTGTTCCTCCTGAAAAACCCCTAATTATCCCTTCCCCTTCGGTCGCCTCCCACTCCAACATCTAAATATTTATGTATGTCTGTCATTATTTTGTTTTTTATGTTAGTTTTAATATAGTCCTGATGAAGGAAGAGTACTTCCGTTACCGGTCGATCATAATGTTAAATTGTGATTTAAAACAAATTTATATTTATCAAAGGAAGCAATTACTTTGTGGCATGACATTATAATTTAAATAAAAAATGTTTTTGTTTTAAGCCACTTTATTTTTATACATATTTATGCATTCGACCGGTTTCGGTTACCTACCTCTCTATCTACCGCACTACCCCCCCTCTGTGATACTCTGTCCTGTTCTACCCTATCGTGCTGTCTCTTTTCCTCACTTTCTCTGTCTCCATTATGATATCTCTGTATTTTAATTTTAGTTTATATGTGTACATTCCTGAGGAAGGTTGAGTCCAACCGAAACCGGTCGAATGCATAAATATGTATAAAAATAAAGTGGCTTAAAACAAAAACATTTTTTATTTAAACAAATTTATATGTTCATAACTTGGTTATAATGAGTACTGTACGTTACTGGTTATATTAGAAATGTTTTTTTTTTCAATTGTATCTTCCTTCCTATATTATCAATATATTCATCAACAAACATATAATATGTTTTCAAAATACAAGTATTACTTATTAAAACAAAAATATTAGAAAAATATGTTTTTATTCATAAAATTTATAATCAATGATTTCTCTTCCATGACTCTCAATTTCCCCCTCAAAACACTAAAAAAACAAGAAAAATATCACTAAATTGTCTATCATATTATTTTCACTAGCTTGTAAACCCTCACTTGTAGTGGCGTGCGGTCCATAAAGGCTGAAAAGCTGTGCCTACTCTAATAAAGACAAACCACAAAAGGACAAATTTGTACTCTTTAGTTGCAACCCGACTTATGGCAATACACTTCACTTCTTCAATCTAGTTTTTTTGCAGGATACGTTACGCCAAGCCACATCTCCGTGTACCGCTTTCACTAAAAGCTGTGAAATAGTAACGATGCCACTGCTATTAATTTTCGCACAATGAAAAAATATTCATTTTGAAATTAGGGATATAATTTTATCCCTCCACTAAGGGTGGTGTTACCCTTTTCATAAATTGACGGTTATTAGGATGTCAACTGTTTTTTGCGGTACCGCCATCTGTGGACGAAAAAATGAATCAACAAACAACTGAAGAATTATTACCTATTATCTCGAAGGACGCCCGAGGAAGACATGGCACGATCAAGTGAATCAAATACTTGAGTCGGCCCATGTCAGAAGTCTGAATAACAGAAGAGAATGTATGAGACGTTGTATGAATGTGAATGAAGCAAGAAGTGTATGCCAAGATCGAGTTGTTTGGCGGTTCGTCCTCTCTGCCTACCCCTGCGGAGAAACGGCGTGATGGTTAGTTAGTTTCTTTATCTCGAATGAACATGTTATAAAATCATTCCTTTTTCTGTTGTTTTATCAATTGATTGTATTTTTTAGTATTTCATATTATTACTTAATATGCTGTAGGGTTTCAGTTACATATATATGATCATGAAAATGTTATCAGTTAAAATTGTTCTTGCGCTATTGTTATTGGTTTCAGTTGTAAAATTTTACTTGTCACGAACCAGTGATGCACAACCCGTAGCCCGATTCGTGTGGCTGCATGTCAATTTTCTACGGCCGAGACTCGACTATAGAAAAAAAATCTAAAAGTAAGGTAATTCTTGAAAATTCAGACTGAGAATTTTTTTTACAAAATTATTTGAATCAGTTTTCACCACACGAAAATCTAAAAAATCCCCAGAAATGTGCATGATTTTCATGCTCAACCGCACTTTAAAATATTAAAAAAATCCAGTTGTAGGTCGCAAGTCACGTTAGATAAATAGAGTTACTCTGCTAAAGGGGATGTCCATCACTGTCCTCGACATTCCCCGTGTAGGGATGTAGGTACTCGTACATTTTTATTGACTTTTAAAACAATATTGAAGATGAGCAGTGATACAAGAGAAGATGTGCCGAGGGAGTCCAATTTTCCCATGAGTTTCGCAGATTTTACATAGTGTCCGATGGATAGAATTGCTCCACATTGCCGACAATCTTACACAGGTAGCGTCGTCAAAATATTAATCCATCCCTAACGGGATTTGAGGAAATTCCCGCCAGCGGCCGCGCTTTGTCGTCACCCTTGTCTGTTGTTACTTTCTTCGAGAATTGTATTTCTTTTAGACCCAATGATATACATTTCTTCAGACTGATTCGCGGATGGTTGAAAGTTGAAAACTCGGCTTGATAGCCGATTGATTGTAGAGCATTCATTTCTGTGTTTCCGATGGTTATCTCCATCACCGACAGCATAGACTGTTTTATCTCCCGGCCTGCAGAACCAACTTGCCAATGGTCATGCCGGTGGGGAGGGCAATCTTGCTGTCAAATAGAATCACTTCGGATATGGACATATTTAGCATCAATGAAGCTACGTTTAAACATAAAGCTCTGTTGCTACTTGTATAAACCAGTATGTGTTGTTTGCAATTTACTGAGATTATGTATGTCTACCTTCTTTCTTTTAATTTTTATTATTTTTTATAAGCAATTATTTTGGATATTGTACAACCTGTCTTAGTAATTAAAACATCCGTGGCTAAAGAATGATATAATGGTTACAAAAAATTGTTTTAAAACTTTAAATCGCAATTTATGCAATAAAACTGTTTTATTTATTTTTTTATTCAAAAAGTAACATCTTCAATAGTTAGATTATTATAACAACAACTTAAAACATGGAAAAAATCTATTGATTCTTGCAAAACACTATTCCGTACGGTTACGCGACTAGTAGATTCCTATGGTTTGCAGGCCTGCCACTCTGGCGCCACTAGTATGTTTTGTATCAACCTAAGCAATATGACAGAATGTCCTGATATTGATAACGCATGTATGGAATTCATTTCGGGCAGTAAGATTTGGACTGGTGGATTATTTAGCATGGAATTTGAATGGTGCGCTGTTTTACTTATGATGCAAGTTTGATATGTATGAGATGATGTATGAATGTGAATGAAGCGAGGGGTGTCTGCCGAGACAGAGCTGTGTGGTGGCCTATCTTCTCTGCCTATCCCTTTAGAGAAATGGTTAGTTAATTATGTTTACAATTTTATATATGTTTTTTAAAGGTGCTGCATTGAAGAAAGAAAAACAATTCTTGCTTAAATGTGAGGCGTCGCAGTGTGGTAGTGAAAAGGAGTTTAGCAGATCAGATGTGGTGGTGAAAACAGAGCCAGGGTCGCTGGAAGAAGAGCAAGAGGAAGGAAATGGAGAGATACAGTTTGAACACGTCGTCGTGGGACCTGCAGACATCAAAAAGGAGCCGGTGCAGGAGAGGACTAGCACAGGTGAAAATAAATGTTATATTTTTTAACATTTTAAAGCAGTAGAAGCGTGTCAGTGTGCCAGAAATAAGCTTAATAATTTATCCCGCTTTTGGTGAAATCGATTGAACACGGATGGCCTCCGTGGTTGAGTGATTACGATCCTTGATTACAGATCCGGAGGCCGCAGGTACAAATCCTGGCATGCGCAAGTAACTTTTAATCGATTAATTTTGTGTTATTTCACAATCTATTAATTAAAAATAATATGTAGTATATTTGTGGCACATTCCAGAGTGGTAGATACTTTCATTATCGCCCTGGTGAAAAACCATCATTAAAATTCGAAACGTTGCTTGAAATGGTTTTAGCTGTGTTTGGTGACCAGATCTGAATAGCTAGGTACTTTCCCACCTTCCTCCTCCACATCTTCTTCCCCTCCTGACTACCTTCAGCCTCACAACATAACCCAATTGGGGATGCCGTAGTCTCACTGGCTCCAGACGGTTGGGAGCAGCTTCCATTTTCCATTGGAATACCGGTCGAATAAGGACAGCATTACCAAAGCTTGCAATCTGTCTGTTGAAATAGTGAATCTATCAAACTGACTGGCCGTTTCTAGATGGCTGCCAAATTTAACACTTTGTAAATTTAATAGTTGTGTACCATCCGCAGTATCTACGGGCCCTGTACAGTATGTCCAGCTTCTGATATTCTTCAATTCTGACTTCGATGACTGTGACATACCTGTTCTTCTTCCATGCTAGTCGTAATAATATATTCTCCTGACACACCTTTCTCTGTCTATCCGCTCTATGAAAAACATAATACATAGTTTTGAATGTACAGTCTTGGTATGTATTATATTATAAGGTATTTTGTGAATATAAATTAGAAATTAGCAGAGCTGTGTTTTTTTTTTTTTTTTTCCATATTAAATCGTTATATCCGATTAAATCTTAGACTTCACAATTTTGATTAAATAATTAATATTATTCCCAATCATTTCTATTTTATAACTCTTGCCACCGCTCTCAAAAATCTCATTTAGGCAGCTTAAACCCCAGAACGTGTACGTCCGGCATACCACAAGGCTCTCACCTAGGACCATTATTATTTAACGTATATACGTATATACATGATATCCACAAATGTTTTTTACATGCTAATTTCCTAGCATATGCAGATGATGAAAAAATATATTCAATTGTCAAATCAATTAATGACTGCATCTCAAGAGTACCCTTTTTTATTATTCTATAATATTAATTACATACAATGGAAACTTGTACCCGCTAAGCCACTGCAAGTAGCATGTCAGCAGGAGTTTAGTTCAACAATATTATATAATATAACAATAAAAAACAATCATCATACAAATGTAGCTAAAAATTGCAAACCCGCCAAGTTAATCAATATATACTAGTGTTTCATTCAATAATTACGGTTTTTTATTATATTTCACCTGTAAACAACCAACTTTATTAGTATGAGGAAGGTTTGTGACGGCTAAATCCCTCAATAGGTGGCGTCGAGACAAATTATGTCTTCATTTATTGGTGAAAAATGTTTTTGACTTGTCAAATATTTGTTTGCGATAAGCCGACGTAGCTCAATGGTAGAGCATCTGACCGGATATTAGAAGGGTGCAAGTTCGAGTCCTGCCGGTGACATTTATCTTTGCTCGGAAGGTTTTTTCAATTTGGATGAGTGTTTCAGGCTAATAATTATTGTTTATAAAAATATTTTTTATTTAACTATTTTGTGTTGTTTCACAATTAATTCATTTAAAAAATATATATGTATATATATTATATTTGCGCACGTTCTAGAGTGGAAGATACTCTCAGTATCGCCCTGGTGAAAGACCACCATTAAGAATTGAAACGTTGCTTAAAATGGCTCTAAGCCGTGTTTGGTGACCAGATCTGAATAGCCAGGTATTTCCTCGCCTTCCTCTTCCCCTTCTCCTTCCTCTCCCAGGTATTTTCAGCCTTACAACATTCCTCAATTGGGGATGCCATGGTCTCACTGGCTCCAGACGGTTGGGAGCAGTTGGGACTCTTGTGCGGTATACATATATAATTATATATTTTTTTAATTACTCTTTAAATTATACACATTTACTGAAGTAGAATCTATTCGAGACCTTGGGGTAATACTGGATGTGAATTTAAATTTTATCAAACAAACTAATGAGATTATCAATAAAGCCAATAAAATGCAGGGATTTATAATTCGTATTTTAAAACATTTTCGCTAAATACTCTATACTCCCTTTACACCGCGTATATCCGCCCTCACTTGGAATATTGCACAACGATATGGACACCTTTATACCAAGCCCATATTGAAAGAATCGAAAACATTCAACGTAAATTCTTTAAACATATAAGTTGTAAATTTAATTTACACTTTGCAAATAATACCGAATCCTTGAAATTCCACAACTTCATCACGCTTCAAATACGACGTTCAATATTTGATCAAATCTTATTGATTAAAATTATGAATAATGGATGGCCTGGACTCGCCAGAGCTCATCAACTTTATAAAAATCCACATACCGTCAACCACAACCCGACAAGCCGATTTTTTTCATTTGCCCGCATGCAGGACCAATCTTAGGATACATTCTCCGATTTCCCATATTTGTGCGCAATATAACGCACAATTTCACAATATCGACATCCTTCACAATACTTTTCCGAAATGTCTGTACGAAGTAATGCGTATAACCACAATTGATGCACGAGTTTAAAATGTATCGAGAGCATCTCCTATCCCAATCCTATCTTCCTCTTCCTCTCCCCCCTTCCTTCTTATTTTGTTTTTTCTCTTGTTAACTTCATAAATAAAACACCTGTATTTAACCACTGTTAGCACAAGAAACTTTGTTGGCTTATCTTTTGTTTAACATCCTATGTATAATATATATTTCTATTAAAAGCTGTTAAATATTAAACAATTTTTTTTTCAGAATGTTCGACAGTGAACGATGACGATATCAAAGTATTAAATCTTTTCCCCGCCACAACCAATTGCCTAAGCAAGAAAGCAATTCAAAGCAAACAAAACGCCTTCAAATGCAGCCAATGTAGTTTCGCCAGCACGGCTAAAAGCAAATTCGAGATGCATCTAGTCGTACACAGCGACGAAAAACCAGTTTCGTGCCCCAAATGCAGCTTCACTTGTAAGCTGGAGAAGTATTTAAAGAACCACATGCGGAACCACAGCGATGAAAAACCATTTCAATGCCCGAAATGCAGCTATACGTGTAAACAAGAAAAATACATGAAAAGTCATCTTTTAGTACACAACGATCAAAAACCTTATTCGTGTTTGGAATGTAATTACACATCGAATACAAAGAGTAATTTAAAAATGCACATGTTTAGACACACAGGTTTAAAGCCTTTCCAATGTCATTTATGCACCGGCGCGTTTACGTCGTCGAGCGTACTAAAAAAACACGTATTAACGCATAATAAAGACAAGTCTTTCACATGTCAGCAATGTAACTTTGCGTGCAAGACGGAAACTATTTTAAAAACGCATTTACTTACGCACAGTACTGATAAACCATTCAAATGTTCGCAATGTAACTTTAGATGTATATCCAAGCGTTATTTGCAAGGACACATGTTAACGCACAGCGATGTTAAGCCGTTTGTTTGTTTGCAATGTGGTTTCGCGTTCAAAATGAAAAAGAAACTTAAAAGACACATGCTAATACATATAGTTATGAAGCCTTTTCGATGTTTACAATGCAATAAAGGGTTCAGATCGAAGAAGAATTTAAAAAGACACCTAACTAGTCACAATAGTGAGAAATCGTTTATCTGCGCGCATTGTTCGCAAGCCTTTCGTATGAAGCACACGTTGATCGTGCATCTTTTGAACCACAGTGATGAAAAACCATTCTCATGTTCGGAATGTACTTACGCGTGCAAAACGAAGAGCTATTTAAAGATTCATATGATTTCGCACAGTAAGGTAAAGCCATTTTTGTGTCCTTACTGTAATTTTGCTAGCAAACTAAAAAGGTCTTTGGAAATTCATAAGATTAATATGCATTATGGAACTCTGAAGATAGAATAATAATTGTTTGATATAATTATCGGGTATTTATGATGTATTCTTTTTATTAGAAATTCTTCTTCGTATTGTGGAGGAGAGTTGAAGAATTCAAAGAATTCCAAGGTTATGCGGCCAGTTAGGGAGTCACTTGGTTTAGCACAGATGTGCCGTAGGGAAACTGTTGAAGAGGGCATTCTTCTACGATGTGTTCTCTTGTTTGAATATGTCCACATTCACAGAATTTAGAATCCTTTAGGTGCTGTTTGTGCATCATATGCGATGGTTTAGTGAGGTTCACGTCTTCCGAGGGAGAGAGAACCCTGGCAGTTTAATAATTGGATCCACAACAAGGTGCTTGTTTTTCACTTCCGAGGTCTGCCACTGAGTTGAAACGATTCTTCAGTGTTGTGATAATTAACAGAATTTACCCTTTAGTCCAAAAGGGTTTCATGGATGTGAGGCGGTCATTTTAACATCTCGAAGTAAAATCATAAATATGTAATACCTCCGCACGTAACATTAACATTTGTATACTTCAAGTATTAACGTTCAGAGTGCAAACATGGACGGTAACCGTGAACCTTGTGATGAAAATGGCCACCACACAAAAAGCCATGCTCTAGGTGTCTGCCTGCGAGATAGAAGGACGGATGAGTGAATAAGTAGTAAGTTTCGAAGGAAACTGCCGGACTTTTTTATTGTGTTATACCACACAAGAGTGGAAGATACTCTCAGTATCGCCCTGGTGAAAGACCACCATTCAGAATTGAAATGTTGCTTGAAATGGCTTTTAGCCGTGTTTGGTGACCAGATCTGAATAGCCAGGTATTTCCCCACCTTCCTATTCCCCTTCTCCTTCCCCTCCCCAATACCTTCACCCTCACAACATTCTCCAATTGGGGATGCCATAGTCTCACTGGCTCCAGACTCCACTGGTTGGGAGCAGTTGGGACTCTTGCGTTGTATTCATATAAAAAAAAGAGTCCCAACTGCTAGAGCCAATGGATTCATTACATCGCCACTAGCGAAATGTGAAATTAAATAAAGTCTGGGAAGGGAAGGATAAGAGAAAGTGAAAAGTTTGCTCATCAAGAGTAGCTAAAGCCATTTCGAGCGATGCTTCGATGGTTGCATTGGAAAAGAATTTGTGAATAATAACAAATACCGTAGAAATGCATTAATTTATAATACGCGCAGCTTCTGACATTTTCCACCCATTGAGATGGCAACATACTAAATTGTGAGAAATAATTAAATGTTCTCATTAAAGAGTATATATTAATAAAAATCAATGATAAGAATTGTGATATGTTAAGCTAAAAGAAGTCTAAAAATAAAGAAAATTTCTCACAATTTATCAAATAAGTATTTTATTCTTTTTCTAAACCACCAGACCAAGCGCAAGCATCGAGCGACGAGGATAATAAGGCCACTCTCTGACGGTCTGATAGGGAATCGACATAAACCTCATGCGTGATACCGACAGGGCACTGCACCATACATTTCAATGGGCGCTAGCTCACCACTCTGGAGGGAAGCGGGAGCGGCATGACGTACTTCTGTTATACCACAAGCGGGACAACAATTCAGTAGCTTCTCGGTAAACACGCATCCAGTAAATCTATGCACTGCGTTTCGATTGTTTACGCGCCATTCATCCTTTGAGTTCAAACATGGAACGGGATACGAATTTTCGGCTAATAATGGAGGTAGAGAAATATGCACGCCTTTATAAACTATAAATTAACGGAATAAGCAGTAAAGGGGATAACGGAAAAAGCTTGGTGTGCAATAGGAGGACTTCTTATATATGGAGTAACGTGCTGGACCAGTTCTTGAAATGATTTTTTTGACATTCGGTACATTTGCTGGAGTTTTACATCATCTCCGGACAGTTCCCTGGCAGCAATAAATAACCTACAATGAATGTTACTTTCGTTATAGGGGTGGACCTAAAACCTCATCCTTTTTGTCTCCTTCGAAGGAAAAAATAGTATACCAGAGCTTCGTCTTCACTTGATTCACTCAACATTTTTTCTTTGATAGATCCGATAACATTCAGCGGTAAATGTGATAACAGAAACTGCAATACTGACAATTTACTGGCGGCTTTTTTGCTGCTGTCAGTATTGCAGATTTCTGTTATCACATTTACCGCTGAATGTTATCGGATCTATCTACAAATCACTGCAGATCCGTCAGAGAGTCGATGGAGGAAATATCGCGAAACATTTCCTGCATTTTTGCTGCACCCGGTTTATGTCGATTCTCTACCGGACCGTCGGACAGTGGCCGAACTGTTAGTACAAATCTAATAACCCCTTTAATATTTTTTTCGTTTATGCGCAAAATAGCAGTAAAGTCATGTGTAGGTTATGTAACATTTATTTTATAAAATTTTGATTTCTAGAATTTATTAAGAATATATTTCACAAAAAATCTATTAAAACATACAAAATAAAACTAATTCTGCCAACTCGTGCTGCTAGAGGGCGCTGGTATAGTTTGGTGCCATCAAATGTCAGAAGCTGTGCGTAATATTGTTAAACAATATTTGATAATAATGAACATGCAATTCAACTTGGCATCCAGATAAATAAAAATTGAACTCACTAAAGAGATAAATCGATGGGGGTGTCTTTATATCCAAAGTAAGTTCAATTTTTCCTTACTTCTAAAAATGATAAAATACTTTCAAACATCGAATTTTTTTCTTTAACAGATTGTCTATTTCATTAGCCTGTATGGGGCCTAGGAATCAAGGTCTTGTCAGATGAATTGGCGACATCAGCACTTATTGGATTTTTTGTTCAGTGGCAGAGCTATTCTTTCTTTTGCTTAGCTTAAGCACTTGTGAAAATAAAACAATTGTAATCAATGTGATTTTTATTTTTTTATTAGTTATTTTAGTTAATTTTATAAAAACTTCTTCATTCATCAACGAACGTAGCCTCCGGCGGAACACCGGGGTTGTACTGACACACTGCGTGTATGATCATTCGATACCTGCTGGCGACCAGGCGGCCGATTACCTTACCCCCTCATGCAGCTTTGGTAATAGCGCGAGCGAGTCAGATAACACACATCACCATAAAGGAGTCATAGAGCTATTAGAGTGGCGGAATCTTGCAGCTGCGGGTATGGTTCCAGCCATAGGTGTGCCGTCCATAAGAGGGACATAAGCACTGCCTACATTACCTTAATCGCATAAAAATATAAACAATATTAAAATTATTACATGAAATCAATTTTCACCAAGTACCAATCGCAAAACGCGGCGCCTGCGCGCCACACCGACCGCACCACTGGAACATCAAAGGCGGGAACTAATTATGCAAAATGACATACACATCATATTCAAATGTTTAATCTATTCTATACATTCAAACGTAGATGGTGTGCGCATGTCAGGGGAGGACTCGTTTGTGTTAGTGTCTAAAAAGTAATGCTTTTCATTAATTACAGTAAATGTAGCAGTCAGTACCATCTGTTGATACATCTATTAATTAAAAGAACTTTTCTGACGAAATAATGATAATATCATATTGGATTTCTTCAAAATATATATTTAATTTTTTTATAGAAACTCTACATCATCTTTGGAGATCCTGTGTGAAGGGTCTTTTAGAGCATAGGAAGGAGTGAACTTGGGTCTTGAAGAGACCCATGTTGTAGGAGGAAGGAAACACAGAAGCCGGCAGATCATTCCACAGCCGAGCTGTTGAACACAAGAACGTGTCGTAGAAGCGACCCATTCTCATGTGACAAATGTCAACCGTGTGCAAATGTTTGGGCGCGCGTTTGACATATTTCCCGACTATCCACCGGTGCCGAAGGGATCAATGACGTTATTATCTCAATGAAAATATGAAATAGATTAATAAACAGACAATAAAAAAGGTAACGGTCGCAACTGGGATTCGAACCAAGATCCTCTGGTCTTACCGAGACAAGTGCCTCTACCAATTGAGCTATAGAGACCTAGTTATATTTGGTAATTTTTATCAATGTCATATGTATTACCCTCTTCGAGAATTACTAATACTATCATCTAGCGATGAGTTGTTCTTGAATGAGCAGTTCATTTGTGCCAGCTTTTTTTGATGAGCTGTGAGTGTACGACTCCTCCTAAACCATTTCACGGCTCAATTGAACTGTGACTCTTTTTGACACTGGAAAGATTGTTTATTTATCTAAAAACATATCTCAGAAGTTCAATAGTATTCTCACGCATTTCTATGATGACGCATCTTTAAATAAGGTCCCTTGTTCTAATTTGTTTATATAAAATCATCATATGCGAGTCTAACTTCTACAAGGTTAAATTATGTCCATGACCATGGGACTTCCAATTAATATTTGGCGCCTTGATGCATCTTAAAGCATGCCCTTTGTCGTCTAGAGTTCACACATTCGTGTGTAGGCACTGAACAGTATGTGAATGGCGGCTAGCAGTCTGGCATCTGGACATTATGTACCCACACTTATACGCGGGGAGTGGTGGGAGTCACGGCCAGCTTCTAATATGTGCCGGCTCTTAAGTGAGCCGCCGTTCAATTAAATCGTACTTTTGAGTCAACTCTTAACAAAATAAGTCAAGACCCATCGCTGCTGTCATCAATTATTTTCCACGTGTTATGGCTGCCATCTTTTGGTGTAATTGCAAAGTTCAACCAGAATTTTTGAAAAAATTTTATTTTCTGTTTATTCATCGTTATCATATTTTCATTGTGAATTGTCGATATTATTTTCTTCAATGATTAAACATTATTTGTTTTTAGTTGGTTAGAATCTTTGCCAAAATTAAAAAAAAAAATCCTTGTCTTTTCCCAGTTCTTGTTCAGCCAACCGAACTATGGCATCTCCAAATGGGGTATGTTGTGAGGGATCGTCGAAGGGACGGAGATGGAAAGGATGCAGGTTGGAAATGCAGGCAAAAGGGTCATTATGAAAAACAACAGTTTTTTTTTACAAATGTGTATTAATTAATCTGTATTAGTTCATCATAGGAAGTATTTTAGTTTGTAATTTATATTGGTTAGGCGCAAACTGTACCCTTGATGGCATCCTGCACTTTGACTCTGAAAAAAAAAAACAATTATAATTTTTTTTTTTAAAGACAAACTTTCCCATATTTGAAAATCTTCTACTTCCATCGCATTAAACGGAAAATGTTGCTTGTGTCGTGGTGGAGGACTTAGACAGCTGAGGAATTGAACCTGATGCGCTGCTAACTCAGCTATTGACCGGTATACCAAGCCGTTTCATCTCAGGGATTGAGGCAGAGTGAATGGACCGCCACACAACACTGAATTTAGAGCAAGTGTGTGTGTCGAGATAGAGTGTGCTGTGTAGCGGTTTATCTTCTCTGCCTGTGTTGGTATGAGGAAAGTGTATTTACCTGTATAGGCGGAAGTTGACTTCTTCAGGGTTCAGGGTAGAGTAGATGAACATGGGAAGTCGGTTTGTCATTATCCATACATTATCCTTCTCTATCTTCAGGTCTGAAACATTCAAACAAAACAACGGGTAAAATGACAACAGTACCGGGTTACGAATCACCTGACTCCGTTATATTTTTCGGTTCAGAATACAGAGTAGTGCTGGGCATTGACGACAATCGAAAAAACTGTCAACGTATTGTCGTTGGCGATTTCTTGAATTTTTTACCGTTTGAATGCTGATATTACAGACACTGACCAAAAATAATAAATAACGATTACAGTAATATATTTTTAATTATTGAAGACTCGTTTCTGACCTAACTTTTATTTTCAAAGTTGTTAATGGTTTTATAGACAGCCCTGATATTGTCAACTAGAACTACTCGATCTAAAATTCTATTCAATTTTAACAATAATTTCAGTACTGAGTCATTCAAAAATTCTCTTATACCTAGACTTCACGCAGAAGGTAATACTTTTTCAGACATGGTAGATATGTTCAACTGCTCAGAATACAAATACAAACAGACGATTATTGCATAAATCCTCTACATTTATTGATATATGTTTCTAGAATATAAGTATCAGTGAATGTGAGGTATGTTTTGAATATTCGCCTCTTTTTTTTAACCTGAATACTGCACAAGAGTTCCAACTGCTCCCAACCGTCCGGAGCCAGTGAGACTATGGCATCCCCAATTGGGGAATGTTGTGGGGCTGAAGGTATCGGGGAGGGGAAGGAGAGGAGGGAGATGGGGAAATACCTGGCTATTCAGATCCGGTCACCAAACATGGCTGAAAGCCATTTCAAGCAACATTTACATTCTGGTGGTATGGTGGTCTTTCACCAGGGCGATACTGAGAGTATCTTCCACTCTGTAACATGCACAAATATACCATATATTATTTTTAAATGAATTAATTGTAAAACAGCACAAATTAATTAAATAAAATTTACTCGGGCATGCCGGAATTTGAACCCGCGACCTTCGGATTCGTAGTCGAGAGCCTTACCCCTCGACCACGATATTGTATCTATGTACCTACTGTGATGTGTTTTGCACCTGTGTGACCATTATAACTAACTGAATATGTAAAAGCCGTGTATAGTGGGTATATAATATAATAAATAAATAATATTAACAACTCCCAAATCGAAACATGAAAATGAAAAGATACAGAAAAGAAAAAATAACGGTAGCAGCTGGGATTCGAACCCAGGACCTCGTGGTCTATCCGGGACCTGCGCTCTATGACAACTGAGCTACGGCTACCCCAATCCATCCCCTCATTTTTATCGGTATCATACTTCGACTTCTAAGAACTGTTAATATCATCCTCAATCAATTCCCATATATTTTTTTGGCTGCTAACTTTTTATAACTACAAGATTCTTCCAAAATTTATTTCTAATCGTTAGGCAGTGTCTCGGATATACCTTCATACATATAATCATAATAATAATTTACTTCTGGGCATCCTTCTAGCAGAACAGGGCGGAGCTGGCGACCAAAGTGCGGAACAAGACACAGCACTCGCGGTGGGCAGTGATTCAGTACTAGTATTGCCATAGAGGCATTACGAAAACCACCAAGAGGAGACTCGTCCGGACGCTGATTTTCCCCATATATCTTTACAGTGAGGAAATATGGACACTCAGATCCAGCAAAAGGAAGCTGATAGACGCCCTCAAAATGTGGTGCTGGAGGAAAATCCCTAGGATTGCATGGACAGCTAGGCATATAAATACATCAAATCTGGAAAAGCATTCACATCCCCAATAGGCTATCAGCTGTTTCACCTACAGGGTATCCTCAGATTCTTTGGACATGCTCGCCAAACCGAGAACTCGAACCCGGAGAAGCTCATGGTCACTGGCAAAGTGGAAGACAAGGATAAGCAGAGGAAGGTCACAGATGCGTTGAAGTAATGTCCGGAATGTCAGTGTCTGCTGCTTTCTTGCTGAGTCTTGTCCACGAGGGAGATTGGAGTGGGGGTCACGATCCCCAGCAATGAAGAAGCGACTCAAAAAAAGATCTACTCGTACATTGATTCCTTACCAGAGGGGTACATGAACTTGAGGGCATCCTTGGCCACGATGCCCAGGGTCTTGGGACTGAGCTCCTTGCGGGTGTTCCAGCACGACAGGGCGGAGCTGCCGACCATGGCCCCGAACATGACGCGGCTCTCGGGGTGAATAGCGTGCATCGTGGTCTGGCTGTTTGGGCCGCGGTTGCCGATCGTCTGCAAATACAATAACGGATTGATGAATACCTGTGTTTGTCAACAGATGGCTATACTGACTGAAAATCAATTTACCATTGTTTCACTCCACTCACAGAGGAATGAATAAATAAAATAATAAAAAACATTAATGATTGGGATGGCGGAATATTAGTAAATAGATTGTAAATAACACAATAATATTATCTCGGATGGCAGGTAACAATGAAGAGGCACTGGACAATCTTGGATGCTCTTTTTATATCTACTGTTAGGTTCTGAAATGATAATCTGGTTGGTTCCTACATTAATCGATATTTATCCAGTCCCCACTTTCCCTAACCAACACTATGAATGGCAACACTGTAATGTTACAGTTAATTATTTTTTAGTGCTCTCGTTCGCCAGAAGCAAAATTAATTTCGTGGGAGCAGATTCGTTTGTATGGAAATCATTCAGTAAGTGCTTGGTTATCCTTGTTCCTTTTAAACCTTTTTCTAGCTTATATTACAATCAACCAAAACCATCATTAATATTTCGTCATTGTTTACAGTTCACTTAAGATACATATCGTATATGCATTTGGAGCCCCACAATTTTCGCGTGCGTAGTTTCGGTTGTCTACAGCTGTCTCTATTATATAATATTGCCTTTTTCTAAGTGTTAAAAATTAATAAAAACCATTATTATTCAATTTAAAAAACGGATTATTTATAAAAAAAAGTTCTGCTAGGTAATTATTATTACGCGTGACATAATATTGATATTGGGATCGCGAAATTTGAGACTAATTTACACATTGTATTATCCCAGATAACAGGTGATAATGAAGAGACACTGGAAAACCTTGCACTATCTTATATACCTACATTGTTGTCTCTATTTTTTCATTTTCAGAGGCCTGCATTCCATACAGGCACATAAGCACTCCCTAGTCTATCTTATGAAAATAAAAATATAATAATATTTATTTTATAAAATTATTGTAAGAAAACCAATCTACTATTTCGAAAATATGGATGGAGTTCCAGCTACGAATCGCAGTGTCACAAGCGCCCCACCTGCTACTATAACATGTCAAAAGCAGGAACTAAGTATGCAAAATTACAGACATTTAAATACAAATGTTGACAGTATTCTACATATGCATGTGTACAATGCGCATTCGAGGGTAGACCCGCTTGTGTTAGTGTCGAAAAAGGCCGTGCCTTTCCGTATAAATCACAAATACAGCAATCAGTGCCATCTGTTGGTACCAATATTTATTAGTAAAACTTTACTAATGAAATAATTATCTTATTGTTTTGAATTTCTCTCATGCAATAAGAAACTCCAGTCCATTTTTTTTATAATAATGCTTAAAATTAAATACCAGTATATTTCGTTTTTTTTCTAAAGTTAGTCATAGTTAAAATAATTTTCAATTTTTCAAAATCCGCCAAAACGCTCCAAATCTATGGCTGGTCGGTTTTGATCAGTTTTGAGGTTAGAATGTCAAATGTCAAAACATAGATGAGCTCTACCGTACATAGTTTTATATTCTGTTCATGGTAAACCATTACTAAAAAGAAGTAATAAAATTATGTACCTTTTTAGAAACTTTAACTCGAAGAATTATAATAGTATTGAGCATTAACATTATGATAATATTCATATTGATTGGTTTTCTCATGAAAACTCCAATTCATTTTATTAAAAATAGTTTTTTTTATATTGTACAACAATTATAGAGTTTAAAGTCACCGAAATTAAAAAATCAATCGAAAAATAATAATATTCATACTAATCCAAAAACAGAATTCGCAGGTGACGTCAGATGTTCCAAATGCAATGGTACCAATATAACAAGGTGTTTTGATGAGATGATTTTTTATTTACTTTAAATAACAATTTATAAATTCTACGTATAAATATATACAATAAAAGTTATATATTCAGAATTGGCGTTTGTTGATCCATATGAATATATATTTTTAAAGCCATTATATTTTTCACTCTAGTTCCTTATTCACACTTGAACTTGAAAAACTGTACACGGCCTATCTTTGGTCATAAGACAATGCACGCCACTTGTATCTCCTTATTACTAGTTATATTTCAAAGTATGCTCGACATTGATTACTGTAGGTAGGTACTTCCTTTTCCCCTTGAAAGTTTTCCTTCTGGTGAAAAAGATCAAATTTAAAACCGACATTCAACTGGAGTTCCTTATCGTGCAGTTAAAAACAAGGAAATTTTATATATCCAGTAATTGTCTTGTAATATATACATATATTGCATGAAGCTGTTATTTATATATTTGATGTAGAAGATAATCTCAACCAATATCGGCCAAAGCCAGCAGGTTGGCCATTCTTAGCGAGAACTTCAAGTCCGTGATAAGTATTTTTTTATTTTTATATCAATTATTACGCTGTTTTTCCTACTGATTAAAAATTCCATGCACGCCACTGGTCATATTAAATTTTTCATACAAGATGTCAGTCGCACATGCGTTATAGTTTTATTGCGATATTGGGATGGCGGAAAATTATTCAATAGACTGTAATTAACACACGAACCTTGAAGTCCGCGTCGTGGTACGCCCGTGTAGCGAGCGTGGCGTTACGCAGGATGGCGGTGCTCACAGAGCGCTCTCGCTGGCTGGCCATGGCGTGAAAGTAGGCCGTCCTGAACCCGTCGGGATTCACGCGGCCCAGGGCAATACTGAATACGCCATCGTTCCAGGTGAAGCGGATACCTAGGGATGCAAGTCAACAGGTAAACATTTAAATTTATTGAAACAACTTATTGAAGCTCATATACTTCATTGTAATATTTAATCATTGAAGAAGATGATATTAACAAATCTCAAATGAAACATGAAATAGAAGAAGGTAAAAGGTAAAGGTCGCAACTGAGACTCGGACCCAAATCCTCTGTCCTAAGGTCTATTCATATCTACCAGTACCGCGCAGTGCAGAACAGTACAGCACAGACGCAAGTACGGGTGCCAACTTAGGCTTTTATAATCCTATTCTCATATTTATTATTATTTTACAACATATATTGACCAATTGAATCAATTTATCACTGTCCATCTTCTTGGTTTTAGCAATGTCTGCGTCTATTGAAGCCAACTGACAGCGATGCCAAGATGGTCGTGTTAACGGTATGCATTCATCCTAACTGCGCAGGCGCAGATGTCACCAGCAGCCACCAGCACCGTCAAAATATTTTAGTTGACAATTTCGGCCAATGCTGGCCAGTGCATGCCCGGACATGTTATGCTTATGTACGCTGTAATATGAAAGTGTTCGTAGACAATATGTGCAACTAATGTGGTCGTTTCTGCACTATACATCATATTTCAATTTTAGAATTATTAATATAATCCTCAATTATTTTCCATGTTTTTGTCTGCTATCTTTTTGAATGTTTGCAAAGTTTTACTCGAATCTTTTTTCTGTTTCATGTTTTATTAATAAATGTTAATATTATCCTCTTTAATGATTAATAATAATTTAACTTTTCGTTATCGGAGAATAAAATAGTACATGAGATCTCCCACCAGTATATTATACAGTACATGTTTACCGTTGAGATTGAAGTCTCCCTCCTCAGGGTCGAGATAGAAGTAGTTGTGGCGCATCCTCCATGACGTATCCTCCTTGAGGCTGTAGACTACGACGCCGTACGTGGCGAGGTCGGGGAGGTACGCAAATGCGTTGGCGCAGTCGGACGCGTCCACGTCCACCGTCACGCTGGCGAAGCCTAGACAAATTTGTGTTTTATACGTAAATTTGGATGAATGTATGTATGTTTCACTTGTCGGTAAAACAGAGAACTTTATAAACTTTTTCACTGATTTGTATGCACACACTTTATGGGAAATGGGGATTCCACCAAGTTACCGACATTCTGGAATAAGGATTTTTTTAATTATAATATAAACATATACATTTCTTTTAACTTCTTTATTCTTCTTGTTCTCGTTGGGTAGCTGCCCAAAGGGAACAAAGAGACTCTACTGCTATCTAGTTACTTGTTCCCCATCGGGAACAAAAAAGACTCGAGGGGTTAAACCTCTTCAAAATAACATATTGATCTACCGGTTTCGGAAGCACCCTTCCTTCGTCAGGACTATATTAAAACTAACAAAATAAGATACTACATAATGACGTAAATATTTAGGTTTTGGAGTGGGAGGCGACCAAAGGGGAAGGGGTAATTAGGGTTTTTTCGGGAGGAACACAGCGGTTCACTAGAAAAATATCCAGAATTGGACTATAAGATAAATTTACTTGGTTATGTAATATAGTAGAATTAATATTTAAGGATTTTCTAATTTCAAGTGCTTCAAGAATATCTATTTTTTTTGCCTTTATTATTACAGTGAAGAATTTGAACTCCTGTATTAATAAAAATTATTATTATTTGAAGATCTTAAGTGTTCCGTGATTCCAATATTAATATTACGGTATGTCTTATCTATGCAGAACGAAGGACAATTCCAACATTGTTTGAAAATGTTTACGATCCCTGTCTTTAATGTTTTTTAGTATTTTATTAAGGGCACTTCCAAAACCGGTTGACAATTATATTAAACTGAAGTGGTTTAAACAATTTATGGATTTTTTATTATAATTATGGCGAGCCACAAAGTAAATACTTTTTACGATTTTTATAATTTATCATGTATTATAAACATTTAGTTTTTATTAATTGATAAACTAAAGTTCTTAAAAACTTAAGACAAGATTTTTGTGCGTAGCGCAAAGGGTAACAATTATTTTTATAAACAATAATTATTAGCCTGAAACACTCATCCAAATTGAAAAAAACCTTTCCGAGCACAGATAAATGTCGCCGACAGGACTCGAACCTACACCCTTCTGATGTCCGGTCAGATACTCTACCGTTGAGCTACGTCGGCTTATCGCAAACCCGCCAAGTTAATCAATATATACTAGTGTTTCATTCAATAATTACTGTTTTTATTATATTTAGTTTTTAGTTTAGTCCTCCCGCCAGAGAGCAATAGTGTTGCTTTCACTGGAATGGATTCCCCTAGTCTTGTGAATTTATTCTTTTAATTCGTTTATTTTTAAAAGAAGAAAAAAAGATATTATTGCATTGCAAATTACTCTAGTGTTGGAAATCTATTCCGGGCGGACGGTCTATGTTATGTTGTATACAAATCTCCAGTTTTATTCTGAGCTTGATGATAAGAGGAAGATTACTGTCTACATGATATTATGAAAAACTATCTCCCACCCAGTGGCGTGCATTCCACAAAGGCTAAACTCTGTGCCTACCCTAATATAAATGAACCATAAAAACAAATTATAGAAAAATTCTAAAATACGACAAAATTCTGATGAAAATGTATTTTTTTTATTAAATTAATAGTGGACACCACAAAATAATTTAACTTTTATTAAAGAATTTTTTTTTTCCATTTATTTAGTAAATAAGCCGAGGATGATAATAAAATATTCATTTTCAATGTACAATTCATACCAGAACTTTAAAACTACACATAGCCTACCTTTGGTCATAGAGAAATGCACGCCACTGCTCTCACATCTTAAAGCTGATTTCCGGTACTTCTTGATGAAATTTTGCACACTTGACATTCAAAATAAGAGGAAAACTACTGGGTAGGGGTAGGGGTAATGTAGGAGTAGGGATAGGAGTAGGGGTAGGAGTAGAGTTAGGGGTAGTAGTAGAGAGAGGAATAGGGGTGATACATCGCAACCTCAAAAATTTCCTCTAAACCATTCATAAGCCCAGGCAACACCGGGTACTTCAACTAGTAGCGTATAAAAGAGAAAAATATTTTCCCAACGTCATCTTTGGGGAAGCTGTGCGGAGGGGACTTACCGACGGGGTTGTCGTTTACCATGTCATCGGACTGCAGCAGATACCTGTGCAGCAGCGTGTCGGTGTTCAGATCGTAGACAACCAGCGCTGGAGGCTGGACGGTTTGAAAGTTATCTGGAACATTCAAAATCATTAAAAACAAATTTAAAACAAGCAAACTGCTCATATATAACCCCGCTCCCTTACCAATGAATATTAACTTTCTTTGATCTACCCCTCCCCTTAGGATGCTAGAAAATCCCCCGAGCTCAGATGCTGCACACTTAATGTACAGGGAACAAACGTAGAATTTTGTAACTTTCAAGTGGATGAAAATGAATAGATAATTTTCAAATTTGTCAAAGGGGAGAGGGAAGTCGGGTCGGGATTAATTAATTAGAATTAATAATATTATTATTTTCATAATAAGCAATTACTTTGTGGTTTGACATCATATTAATATATATTTTTTACAGTAACTACACAGGAGGCCCATCTTTGGGGATGCTGTGTGGAGGGTCTTTTAGAGGATTGGAAGGAGTGAACTTGGGTCATGAAGAGACCCATGTTGTAGAATGGAGGAAACACTGAGGCCGGCAGATCATTCCTCAGCCGAGCTGTTAAACACAAGAATGAGTCATAGAAGCGACCCGTTCTCATGTGACAAATATCAACCGTGTGCACGTTTACGTGTTTCCCGACTGTGTACGGGTGCTGAAGGGATCAATGACGCTAGTTCCTCAGATCATCTTCCATTAAAGTACCGGTAGAACAAGGACAGCATTCCCACCTGACGTCTGTGCTCCAAAGATTGCAATTCTTTTGTTAAGATAGGCGAATCTATCAAACGTACCGCCCGTCTCTGCACAGAGTCAAGGGTTTTTTTTCAGATATTTTGGGGCTTCCGACCAGAGGTGGCTGCCAATTTTTTGTATTTTCATGCCAACCGGTTTCACTTAGACCAAGCTTCGTCAGAGCAAATATTGTAACAAAAGAATAATACAGAGTTATCGTATGTATAGAGTTATAGAAAACAACGGAGTGAGACAGATATATTTAAAAAAGAGAAAAAAAAATTAAAGGGAGACAACAATTGAAAAATATGTTGTGTAAGAGGGAGACAACAATCATATACATTATTACAAAGATAAAGACATTTTAGAATTACACTGTTTTGTTATTAAATAGTGAAAACAAAAAAAAGTGTATAAATAATTAATGTTTTATAGATATACTGAAAACATTTATAAAGAAGATAAATAAAGAAAAAAAAATGTTTCAAATAAGGAAAATTAAATAGAGGGTTTATGTTTTTTTTAGAGGTATACAAGCTCTAATGAAGCGCAATCGTGAAGTCCAGGGGTTTTTTAGAGGTATATAAGCTCTAATGAAGCGCAATTGTGAAGTCCGGGGTTTTTTTAGAGGTATACAAGCTCTAATAAAGCGCAATCGTGAAGTCCAGGGGTTTTTTTAGAGGTATACAAGCTCTAATGAAGCGCAATTATGAAGTCCGGGGGTTTTTAGAGGTATACAAGCTCTAATGAAACGCAATCGTGAAGTCCGGGGGTTTTTTAGAGGTATACAAATTCAAAATGAAAAAAAAAAAACATTAAAATAATGTTAATGTCCATGATATTGGTTTTATTTAATAGATAATTTTATGCCATTATTGTTTAAATATGATTTCGAGTAAACGTGTGCCACGGCTAGCTCGAATGAAGCTCAATCGTGAAGTCCAATTTTCGATAACTTTATCGAGCAACTGGGGCCGTAGAATGTTGATTTCCAAAAGGTCCAACGTCTCTGGTTTATCAGCATGGACTAGTGACTTCACATACCCCCAAAGAAAGTAATCTAATGGTGTGAGATCACACGATCGTGGAAGCCAGTTCACGGGTCTTTAAAAACCGACCTCTAAAAAAAACACCCTATATATATATATATATATCTAAACTGTAAATACCTCACAGAACAGAGAATCTATTATCACAATTATTTTTTCAGTAAATCGGTTTCACCGGTAATAAATCATTTTAGGCACCATAAAATATGAAATTGGGAGGGGTTAAATAGACCAAATAAATAAGTTGTCTCAACGTGGCCTACCCACAGGGTGAAAATGGCTTTGAATGCCGAAACAGCTGTCACAATAATAAAAAAACTAAATTACAATGGAGTTCTACAAATTAATCATAAAAACAGTTAAAAACCTTGAAGGGTACTAATAAATTATGAATCATAGCCAAATGTAGACACCTGCAGTTATTCTGTAAGCATTAACCAGTTGAGTGAGTGACCTAGGTATCCGGTTTCTCATACAATTGAATATTGCCTATGCGGTGGTTCACCTTGGTCAATGCAACTGCCCCGTAATACAAAGAACAGTGAACTTACCAGGAATCTCCATAATCCCGGTGTCCACGAACCAAAGACGGTCGCAGACATCCACAGTCGTCCGGTAGATGTTGACCAGTGGGGTGTACTCTCCGGTAGTGGCTGCCACGAGGGTGTTAGTCTTCAGGTCGGGGTATGGCCGCAGTCCCGGAGACTTGTTGTCATTCCCACCGGCCGGTATCTCCACGTAGTTCAGAGTAGCGGGGATGCCTGCAAACAAAATTTATTTTAATCTTTTACAGATTAATTACCTTCCATATCTTAATATATGAAAATGATCGTTTGTCTATCTGTCTGTCCTTGATCTTATCGATAATTATTCGACCGGTTTCACTGAAAATAATACAATTTGTTTTTATTAGTGCCGGGAAGGTTTAGAGAGTAGTTTGAATAAAATCCAATATGTAAAACTGTTGCTTTAACGTTTTAAAATTAGCACGAAAAACATTGAACTCGCCAGGTTTCATTGAGGTTAGCCGCTCTGGTTATCCACAGATTACATATTCAAAAGAAGAAGGTATTTGGGTAGAATATTATCAAAATGGCAAACACAAATATTTATTATTTAGATATGTTTTGAAAAATAAATGTTTCGAATGGAATAAAATTTTCGAACTAATGTTTCTTTGTTTAGATATAGTAATAGTCGTCAAAACGCATTACTTTCGCTGTAAAATCAATTATGGCACCCAAACAACAAGCAAGAATTCAAAACTTCTTAACTTTATTCCAAAAAATATATAATCCCGAGCAAGGCCGGGTACACATCAGCTAGTATCAAATAAAACTACTCAATCCGAAATTCTATTTAATTGTAACAATAATATTAGGACTCAGTCATTTAACCAAACCTTAGATCAAACCAATGACATCAGAATTAATAGACCTGCCCTAAATACGACTTCGACGGCTGGAAGCAAGGTCACGTGACACCCTTTTTGGCACCAATTTTGGTTCACTGCCGACCACGTTTATTTCACGTGATTTTGACTGCGGTAAGCACATTAAAAAAACATTTAGAAAAAAGGTCAAACTAGGTACCCTAACAAAATATCCAGTTTTTTGCCGTACATTTTTACTTAATTGCTGTTCTAGTTAAATTGGCAGCACGCCTAGCTCGCCCCCCGCCCACCATAGCTTGGTTTCTTCCCTGTGCGCGTTAGGACATCTCTATAATTATTTGCTCTGTGGGCCATTTTACATAATTTACTCAATGTTACTTATTATCATTATTTTGTACATAACAGAGTGCGCCCACACAAACACAAACAAACAAAATTACAAAAAAAAAGAATTAACATGTTTCTTGATACCTTCAAGGCCTATATATTAAAGATACCAAGAGAGATATTATTTAACAGCACCATACCTCGTATCATACTGTGCTGAGCCAACACATCTGTATTGCCATGTGCTCTGCATAGTAGTTGTTTGGTATAAGGAACTTATAGCACTCCAGGAGGTGTGGACTTTCTGTCAAATTACGTATGAAACCACTCCTTCTAAACTGGAGGCTTCTAGCACGTCTCAGCGAGCAAATCTTCATGGTGTATAAATTGCGGGTACTCTCTGTGTATTCTCATATACAGTAGACGCTCTCTTAACCGTCCTCTTCTAGGATTCAATTAACATAAAGGACGTAATTTTGATGGTTGCAGCATCATTTGATGAAATACCAAAATCTACATTTGTCAAATCGTGGGGGAAAGAATGGCCTGACATTGAAAAAGTTGTTGAATCAAGTTTGGAGGACACTTCCTTGGAGAATGATGAACAAACAAACACAGAACCTGAACCAGATGACAATGCAACTTTGCTAAAAGACTTGCAACAACTTCCCGAAATGAGTTTTCAACTTCAAGATGTTCAGGAATGGGATCTTGAAGGTGATGACCCTCTTGAAAATGAAATGTTGAATGATGACGAGATAGTTCAGACTGTTATCAACGAAGCACTAGAGGAAGAGGAAGTCGACTGTGAGAAGTACGAAGAAGACAACATCGTTAGTCACGACGAAGGAAAAACATTCAGCAGCAGAAGGATTCTACTGCAGTAGAAAAAAACGGCGTGACTGCGCTTTTAAAAAGTCGATTCACCACAAGAAGCAGCAGAAAATAATGGAATTTTTTAATCCATTGTAGGCCTACTTTTAAAAAAAAATTATGAGTGATGTTTGGCTTTTTCCTGTACATATTTATTACAGTTTGTGAAATGTTAATTTTTAATGTGTGAGTTTCTAATACAGAATAAAAGTTCTGTTTTATTAGTGTTTTGAAAAAAATTGTGTTTTTCACTACCTTCTCTTTAACCGGCTTTTTCGTTATCCGGTCCCTGGGTCAGTCCCTTCAAGGCCGGTTAAAAGAGCGTCTACTATACATATAAATTCCTGAGAATTTTTTCCAATATTTCAATACATTTTGTTCTGTTATGGGGCCTATGCAGCAGAAGCGTACTCTAGCTTGGGCCCCTTGTAATGCAGTTAAACATAGAGTGGATTATATAATATATTTTATGAAAATATAAAAACCATTATGGGCGTACATAATAAAATAAATAAAATTATGATTACCATTTCTCCTCCTCGGTACGGTGATGAAGAGTTTGTTTTTCCAGCGGTCGACTCCCATCGGCACATTGTTGTAGGGGATGAAGAAGTTGTTCCCAGCCTGACCTCCCCCCGCTGGCTCATCGGTTCCATCTGCTGGTGTCATGGAATTAAAGAAATAATATTATCAAAAATAGTATTATCGAATAATGTACCTAACAGACACCCTTGGAATCCACAATAGGCTATCAACTACTGTGGGGGTCACGATCCCCAGCAATGAGGAAGCGACTATAGAAAAAGTACCTAACATGTTAATTATTGATATATTGTTTATTTGATTATTAAAGATACACTAGGTCATAAATAAATATGTGTGTTATTAATTCTAAGTAAGGTAGAGGTAGTGGTAGGGGTAGGGGTAGGGGTAGGGGTAGGGGTAGGGGTAGGGGTAGGGATAGGGGTAGGGGCAACACATCATAACCTCAAAACTTTACTCCAAGCCATTCATATCCCCGGATACTTAAGCTGGTTACATTCACAGCGCCCTTGAGGTGATTCACAAAAACGGCGCTATACAAGTAATCCAATTATTATTATATATGTTCTAGCAGTCCTGAGTGCTGATACCAACGTTGATGTATGGCAGTGAGGCATGAAACTGGTAGAGGAAGGATGAAAGTACACTGAATGCTGTAGAAATGACATCTTTGAGGCGAATATGTGATAAAACCATGTATGATCGTATGATAAATGTCAAGCTTCGTAAAAAATGCAATCCTAATGAGTAAAATTAAGAAAGGGAAGCTTAGATGGTTTGGGTATGTAGAGCGAATGAATGAAGAAAGGAGTGTAAGGAGAATATATGACGCGAATGTGAATGGGAGAAGAAGCCGGGAATGTCCGAGGAAGACATGGCACGATCAAGTAAATCAAATACTTAAGTCGGGCCATGTCAGAAGTCGGAATAACAGAAAAGAATGTATGAATTTGAACAAAGCAAGAAGTGTATGCCAAGATAGACTTGTTTGGTGATCCGTCCTCTCTGCCCTACCCTTGCGGAAAAAACGGCATGATGGTTAGTTAGTTTGTTAGTTAATCACATATAAAATATTTTGTATAATAATAATGATAACATTGAATTTATATAGCGCAGTTTTGTGATATTTCGCTTCAAGCGTAAAGGTACACAATTTATGATACGTCCATTACTGTCAACAGACCACCATCTGTCCATCTCTATCAATAAATAAATCTACTAATGGGGTCGGATATTCTAAGGATACCACCTTTTGATTCTGAGAACTTTGCTGGGAGGGCTTGCCACAATAGCATAAATAAAGTTCATTAAAAGATAAATTAAATGAAGGACATGATGGTACCTGGGGCAGGCACGTTCCCAGGGCCAGATTGATCAGGAAATGCCACATCCGAGTCGGCCGCATCGCTCGGCTGGCTGAAGTAACGATTTGACGTGCCTAGAAACATAATAAAGTGATTTTATTTCTTACAAGTTGCATTACAAGTAATTTACAAAATACATTTAATTAAAGGTCATTCTTGGTCATGTATCCTTATCAGAAAAGAAGAGTTCTTGTTTCTGTTACGGGAGCCACAATTCTTAATTTGGTAGTGACATAATATTGTGGCTCTGTGCCCTCTGGTTGGAAAAAAGCGGTCATTCATCCTATACCTAAGAAAGGTGACCGCTCCAACCCGGCCAACTACCGCCCCATAGCGATCACATCAGTTCTGTCCAAGGTGATGGAACGTGTAACGACAAACTGCTCACGTACCTCGAGAAGAACAAAATTATTAACACAAGGATTCTGGCGGAACCGCTCGTGCAGTGATCTTCTCGCGTATGTGACACATTTTTGGGGGCAGTGCCTGGAACATTACGATGAGATTCAAAGGGTCTCACTGGACATTTCGAAGGCCTTTGACCGAGTTTGGCACCGAGGACTTGTCAACAAATTGCCTTCTTATGGACTTCCCGTATCTTTGTGTACGTGGATTTCCGACTTTTTGAGGAAGATATCGATCCAGACGGTTGCTGATGGTTTCATCTCTTCCTCGTATTCAATAAATGCTGGCATCCATTGTAGTTTTTCATGGCTTGATAGATATAATGATTTTGCATTTGAGTTGTTTTAAAATTAGGCGTTATGAATTGATTTCCATTTCTCATAAGTTTGTAATATTTCTGATTTTCTTTAAGATTTTTATAACAGAAACTTGCTTAAATATATCTTCAACATTTGGTACTGGAAACAGCGTGAAAAGTGATTTCGTTGAGAAGGTGGAATTTTTTTAAGGTATTACTTTTATGGTGATTCTTTGTGAAACTTTTGCTGAATTAAATTATTTTTTTATAAGATCCTCCCCAACCAATAATGTCGTAGATAAACAAAGATTGAACAAGGCCATAGTACACATTTTTGAATATTTTCATATTTGAAATATTTTTTAGCCTAAATATACACATTTCCTTATTCTCTTCACTAGCTCTGTGATGTGTCTATTTCATTTTTGTTTCAAGTTTTGATCAATGATCACACCGAGATATTTCATTTCGGAAGAAGAGATTATAGTACACTTATCAGATGAATTGAATGATTAAGCGAATAAAGCGAATGAATCGAATGAAGATACCAATATCGCCGAGGTCGTAAGACAGCTGTTTCCATGCGAGCACTTCCTGCAGCTTGCCAACTCCGATATCCCTGGCTGCAGAGAGTGAGCAAGTCGCCACCACCAGGATAGCCAGCACCACGAGGGACTTCATCTTCAGCACAGCACCTTATCTCTGCAGACACATGTCACATAAAGCATTAAACAACTGGCGCTTTTACATACAGCCAAACAAACTGCGTACATATTGCAGATACATGGCAAACATACATCATATATTTTCCAGAAAAAAACTATTCCCATAAAACGAAAGATCGCTTTAGTAACAGAATAAATAACGCACTTAAAGTACCTTTGTGTAAAACTAGGCTTGCGCAGAGACATGCTTTTTTATTGTTCCTAAAATTTATAATTTACTATCTACAGAATGTAA
Organism: Halesus radiatus; assembly: GCA_022606495.2. NCBI lineage: Eukaryota > Metazoa > Arthropoda > Insecta > Trichoptera > Limnephilidae > Halesus > Halesus radiatus. Next base: position 188,827 of record JAHDVE020007295.1, on the reverse strand, counting down.
GTGTCCAAACATATCGACTTTAACCGATGCGACCCAGCGCCATCGCGCTGTAAGCTTTAAGTGTGCCTTTTGTCGTCCTCAGGAGAGCACGTGTTCAATTTGAGCGCGGTATATTGCGGTTGGTGCGTGTCTTGATAACTATATTTATTATTTGTCCTGTTAAAATAAATACACCCTAACGAATCGATATTTTTCACCATGTCAGAAGTTAGTTCTATTGCAGATGATCGTAATGTATCAAATGACAGCGGCACTACGGACGACGAGACATTTGTTCCCATAAATGAAGACAGTGACGACGGAAGTGACATTATTGAACATCGCAATAAAAGATTGCGAATAGAAAGTGAATCTTCAGATTAATTTTCGAAAACACAATTGTTAAGTGAAATAATCTTATATTCTTGTATTTTTTAATATTTTTTGTAAATGCGTTTTTTTTAAATTATAAATATAATATTCGTAAAATTTTATTCTTAACTTATATAATTTTATAAAAAAATCATAAAAAATGATATTTGTCCAAGTAATTGCATTTTTATTGAATACCATACTTTTTTTATTTAAAAACACAGAATATCTGTAGCAATTTTTATACATAATTGCAAAATAAGCATAGCACTAAAACGGTTAAACACATACAAAATGTTTGTAAAAAAACTGGATAAAAACCAAAGTTATCAACATTTTTCTGCTAGCATTGTATATCATATATTCCCCTATTTATTTTATTTTTCTTATTTAACTTAAAATCTTTATAACATCCATGTATTAATAGAAATATGTTTTTTTCTCTCGGCAAAAAAAAATTATATATCATTTTATCTGGTTTTCTTTTACAATCTTATTAACAGTTATTATTTTTAAGTAAAAACTCGCTTAATTTGTAAACTTGTAAAGATATATACATATATATACAATCAGTCACACTCAATAACCAATAGGATGCATGATCGAGACAAGTCTTCAGGTATTATCGATATATTTGCTGACTCCATTTATACAGTAAAGCGTCATCTATACCAGCACTATGATGAATCATACAATTGATTGTTGTAGCGTGGATAATGTAGCTTTATTGATTTCTGTTATAATGTTGTTTTTGTTTTATATTTTGTTTTTAAAAATTCCATGTACTTATTATTTTTGATAGTTCATTACCACGTAAAAGCCCAGATGGACGTGTAATCAAAAAAATAAATATACAAATTAACAATGCAATCTTTTTATGAATATCCAGCAGCGTGAAAAATGTCTAGATCAAGGAATTCATTAGATATATTTGTTTTATCAAAGGTCAGTTAAAGTTATCATAATTTTATGATATTACATATTCAGGTTAGCTCAAATTATTGTAAAATACATGTAATTAATTATTGACTAAGGCATCAAAATAACTGTTTTTTTTTTTAAATAAATATGAATACAGCACTGGAGTCCCAATTACCAGGAGCCTATGGGACTATGCCATCCCTAAAATGATATTTCATATGTAATATATTTAAGTTCATATTTCGGATTCTGATCATTGCGCTAAAAATGTGCAACTTTAGTATTTTATTTAGATTATTTATATATACACAGCGTCCTTGAGGTGATTTTTCACAAAAACGGCGCTATACAAGTCATCCAATTATTATTATTATTATTATACGGTACAACATGTAAGACAAGTATATGCCAAATCTGTATTACTACACCTCTTCCAGCACAAACATTATATTCCAATGCAACCTCAAACCGCAATAAAAACCAGGTCCTCAACAAATAAAACCCTGAATATCCCGATAACACACACATCACACGGGCAAAAACATTTTGAGTATTACGCAATCAAACTTTATAATTGCATGCCCACCACTCTGAAACAACTGCCAACCGTAAATATAATATCTACAATTAATCTCACAAAATATGACACAGCCTCGTTAAACAAATAAGGAATTCATGTTATTCAAAACATGATAAAACAAAACCAAACATAACCAAATACATAAAATACTATACTTACTTCATAGTTCCTTCTCTCGTCTAGTCGAAAGTATCTATAATTACATGTTTATTAATTTTTGAAAGGATTTGCATGCTGTAAAAAAAAAAAAACAAAAATTGTGTTTGTTTTCAAATTATATACCTAATTTACATTTACATATTATAATACTTGTACCACATTTAACACATCCACGTGAACACTTCACCACAGGTCCTTCTAGTGAGGTGGTTACGACACAGTAACACTCCATTCACAGTATCACCTCTTCAAACCTACCTTACACTCCACGTTATAAAACACCACACAAAGCAACTTTATTCTACTTTAAAAAAATCATGTTGTGTAAAATGGTACTGTATAAAATACACATGTATAAATAAATAACAAAAAAAAAACAAGTTACATTAAAATAAAAGTATGAAACGTGTAAATACAACAACGATAACAAAAAAAAATAGGTTTAACAAATAGAAAGAAAGAATTATGAAGTTTAATAATACATAAAGTGTGAAAATGATAAAATACAAAAAAACTATAGAGCATAAAAATAAGTATTTAAACTTGTAAAAATGTAAAGTAAGTAACTTGTAACTTGTAAAAACGTAAAATATGTAACTTGTAAAAATATAAAGCATAAAAACGTGTAAAAACAACCTATGAAAAGTATGGATCGATCTAAGTCCCGTTGGAAGTATGATGGAGTTTGAGGTGCTAGTATTATTTTCATGCGCTCCGTGCCAGTGGGATTTTACGAGTTTTTTTAAATGTATATATTAGGTATCCAGGTTTAACGTACGTCTAACTAATCCCGCGCCGTAATCCATCAAAACCCTTAGGCCATCGTTCTTCCCCAGAGGGCAAACCGCCGCAAGTTACCCAATCAGTAATGCCGAGTTCATCCGTATTTGTCACTCCAGCCTGGCTTTCTTAACACTTCCTGTACGGTTTCAAATTAGAATGAGCTGGCCGGTGCAGGACTCCAAGTTACGCCATACAAATTCATAACAATATTGCTTTTTTAGCCAAAAATAAGAATACAATCTATCAACAGTTATTAATTATGCTTGATTATACTGCAAAATACATCTTAGGGTTATAAAAAAAATATTAAATATTAATACGTTAGGAGCAGAAATGTTGGCTCATGTAACCGAGTGTCTGGCACCGTAAGGGGACAGTTAATTCAGAGAATTAAGAAAACTATTCTGAATTCAGTTGTGACGATGTAATCACTTCGTCTGTGGTCCGTCGACATGGAGTCTGTCCTTACTGGGTCCACAGGGCGCAATTTAGTCAAGTTACTGCAAGACACCAGTTAGAAGTTCCTAATTCATTTCTCAGTGACCGCGGCGGATCCGTTCGTCTTTAGTTTCAGCGCGGCCAAACCGTGAGTTTCAGTAGTCGGGCGAGAATTTCCGTAGTAATCAGTTGGATGCATCGATGTTATAATATGTCAATGATAGGGACGGTAGGGCGTCATGATATAACATAACATTCAACATTATAGTGATTTTGTCCTTTGTTTTCTGTGTACGGCGTCGGTTTTTGTTTGGTTCCTAATATTATGTTTGAAAACGAAACCATCATTCATTACATTGAGGCGTATATATATTTTTCGTATGATTTATTATCTAGCCGAGCAAGATTGTTATTTTCGTGTTTATTTTATTTTATCTTATTTTTTATAGCTTGAATAAAGTTTTGAAGTGTGATTTCTTGCTTGTCGTTTGGGTTCCATAAATGATTTGACAGTGATCTACTATCTCTAAACAAAGAAACAAAAACATTATCAATTGAAAATATTACACTTCATTTCAAAAAATTATTTTTTCAATGTTCTGTTTTCAAATTTGAAAATATTCTGCCCAAACAAACGTTCTTCTTTTGAATATGTAATCTGTGGCTAACCAGAGTGGTATATCTATGGGCCTAACCTCAATACAACATGGCGGGTTCAATGTTTTTTATACTAATTTTAAAACATTATTGCATCAGTTTTACATATTGGATTTCATTAAAACTACTATCTAAAACTTCCCGGTACTAATAAGAACAAACTGTGCTATTTTTATCGAAACCGATTGAGTAATTTTCGAAAAAATCGAGAACAGACAGATAAACGATAATTTTTATGTATATACGGATTATTAGAATGTTTTTTTTATTTTTTATGAATTAAATTAATGAATTAATTTAACAAATTCCCGAGACTGGGTGAATGAGACGGAGTCGATTCACTACGGTGAATGAATCTGCCCATGTCTAGTAAACATTACGGGACTTTATGAGAACAATTTTCTTCTAATATCGAGGTCCATTGATAACCTTGTAGCTCAAGTACAAGGCCAAATTTCGCACTAAATTTGTTAATGTTTACGTATTATTTTATTTTAACACTGTTGTTACATTATTTTTTTGGAATCTTCTTCCCTTCCTTGAACCATCCCATCCCCAAAGGCTAAACTTGTAACTTTTTTTATAATTTTGTAAATTGAATAATTTACATTTGAGTGAAAACCTATTGTTGGTTCAGTTTTTTTTTAAATATATTAACTATACTTAATAATTATTATAAACCGTTGGTCTATTATAATAATTAATGTCTTTGAAATTTTTTTCCTGACATTAATATTTTTTCAAATTCAAATTTAACACTTCCCCAAAGAAACGTTTTTCATCGTAATATTTTGTGTGAATTTTACGTTATTTTTATTTATCTAACATACACGAATTTTTAAAAAAATAAAAAAAATGATTTTTCAAAAACTTTTAACATAATATTGTCTTAAAATGGGACGTAGAATCATCCCCTTTCGGCAAGTGCAACTAATTTATGGACACTGTTTGAAGAAAATAAAAAAATAAAAAAAACATTAAGTTGGACCATTGTGCTTTTAAATCTTATATTAATATTGATGATGTCATTTCAAATGTTTTAAACAATCGCAGCGCCCTCATTTTGTCTCTACGTCTCCGACAGAAAGGCCAGTGGAATTATTGTGTTCGAAAAACAGTATCGATTTTTAAACTTTTTTTTTTCAATTTCAGGGAAAGTTGAGCTAACTTTTGGCACACAGATATTGGATTATTTCAAAATACAAACAAAATAAAAACAAAATAAATTCCTACCTTTTAAAAAATATGTTTTGAATCAATAATCGTTGTTACTGACCAACACAACAAGACGGGCAAATGGTGACTGAACTTGCTTTTTGCTTTGCAGAATCGAGAAACCTCCAAACAAAATAAATAATATAAAAAAATCTTGTTTATGTTGATAAAGTCGTCAAACCACTTCCAGGCCATCACCTTTATGAGTAAATCTCCTGAGTCAATTTTATTTATTTTGTCAAATTTACAGAAAGAACAAAAAGTTTAACATAACCGAACCTGACATAACCAAATCTAAAATAAAAAAACCTAACGTAACCCAACTCAACCTAACCATTAAACTAGTAAACCATTAAAGTCTCCTGTAATGTGAACTTTACAGGCGATACAAAAAACTCTTCAGCCTTTAATAAATTAACCGAAACTAACCCAACCTAACCCAAACCTAAACTAACTAAAAACCTAACATAACCTAACCAGTAAACCATTAAATTCTCCTGTAATGTGAACTTTACGAGCTATACAAAAATGTCTTCATTCGTTAATAAAATAACCTAAACTTACCAAACTAAACCTACCCAAACCAAAACTAACTAAAAACCTAACTCACCCTAACCTTTAAACCAGTACACCATTAAAGTCTCCTGTAATAAACTCTTCAGTATTTAATGAATTAATCGAAACTAACCCAACCTAATCTAACTCAACTTAACCTAACGTAAACCATTAAAGTCTCCCATGTGAACTTTACAGGCGAAACAAAAAACTGTTAATTCTTTAATAATTTAACCTAACCTAATCTTACCTAATCAAATCTACCTCAATCCAATCTAACCTAACCAAACTTGACAAAACCTAACATAATCCAAGTCCTCCATTTTAAATCAACACTTTACCATTGTAATGCCATAGCAGGACAAATTATCATATTGTCAGTGTTTTTTTATTTACTTTTTTATTTAATATTTTTTATTATTTATTAAGTTAAAAGAAATACATCATTAATTCACTTTCTTCACTTAACTATATATATACTGGTACATATTATTATTAATTGTTTTAATACTTACATTATATATCATATTACTTAATATTACATTATATTATTTATATACCTTACATATTATTCCTATATTACATATTATTTCTATTACACATAGTTATTTTGCTCACTTATTTTGAGATTGAACAGTTTTTTTTTAATGTTCATACTCGATTCTCGCTTTTCAGGCTATCGGGAAGGAGATTGTATGTATCGTGGCCTATGCTTCTTTTACCACTTTCAGTCTTTACTGTATTCGAGTACAATGTATTATGTTGTCTTGTGTAGTGTTCGTGTACTTGCGATGTTTTTATAAATGCTGTGTTCGTGTGTATAAGTCCATTTTGTATTTTGTAGATTAATAGGCGTATATTATATTCGTACAGTTTTATGATTTTCAGTAAGTTCATTTCTTGGTATAGTTTTATGTGGGGGGTCTCTTGTTTTTGTTATTTAAAATTTTTTATTTATTTGCGATTAAGTAATCAAGGTGACACTATATTTATTGAACGTTTTCTTGCATACAAGCTTCATACCAGTTTTCCTTTTTAACACATTCAGGACTAAAATTAGTTTTTAATTAAAATCTACCTATTTCAACCATAGAACGTTTTTAATTTTATTAATTGTTACTGTATTTAATTGGTAGAATTCCATTTAATTTTTTAAAATATAATTTGAAGTAAATCAAATTTAATAAAGTCATATGTTCATACTGTGGTTGGACCACATTGCGATGACTTTCTTATGTGATTTTATTTGCTCCCACCCAATTTTAATGTGGACCGTGTTTAAAATGATTTATTACCGGTAAAACCGATTTCCCTTGAAAATAATTGTGATCATTAAAAAATTGTTTAGTCTGTGAAGTGTCTTCTTAATTGTTTTATAGTGACCTTAACCTTACGCGTCTGCGCTGCGCGGTGCTGGAAGATCCGAAACAGGTGTAACAATAATTACAAACTAAAATACTTTGCAGAATTTAATAATTACATTATTAAATATGGTTTACTTAAAATTTTATTAAAAAAAAATTAATGAAAAAGTCTTTCATTTTGGTTAGTAGGGGGTCGTTTGCTAAAACCACATGTAAAGAAAACTTGTTACCGTAAGATCGTTTATATCTTTGCAACCGTACTACTCACCTAACCTTGTTGAAATTTGTGCCCAGCGCTAACGAAGGAATGTCACTGAGATGGCCCCTTCGATCACCTTGCCGACCGGCTGAACTTTGCATAATGTGGATGCAAGTTAAATGTTATTATTTTTCTTTCTATAGTTAGCAGTGGCGTGCAGTCCATAAAAACTGGCAAGACGTTATGTTCCTAAGTTAAGAAAGTTTCGACAAACGCCGTATTTTTATTTATTTATGTATGACAGTGAGGCAAGGAACTGGAAGAGGAAGGATGAAAGTAGACTGAATGCTGTAGAAATGAGATCTCTGAGGAGAATGTGTGGTAAAACCATGTATGATCGTCTGAAAAATATTAAGAAAGGAGTATAAAGACGTATATGACGCGAATGTGAATGGAAGAAGAAGCAGAGGATGCCCGAGGAAGACATGGCACGATTAAGTGAATCAAATACTTGAGTCGGGCCATGTCAGAAGTCGGAATAATAGAAGAGAATGTATGAATGTTAATGTTAAGGAAACACAGAGGCCGGCAGATCATTCCACAGCCGAGCTGTTGAACATGGAACGAGTCGTAGAAGCGACCAGCTCTCATGTGACAAATGTTGGGAGCGCGTTTGGCGTGTTTCCCGACTATGCACCGGTGCCGAAGGTATCAATGACGCTAATTCCTCAGAGCATCTTCTATTAAAATACCGGTAGAACAGATATGTAGTATTGTCTCAATTCGCTGGTTATTATAGTACCCTCCCACTAACTTTATTTAAATGATGTGACTGCCGCTGTATTGGACGATTCGACGAAGGACAACAACAGTGAGTACACTTTGATGGAACATAATATCTTCTCTTGCATTTCAGATTGAATCCCAGTTTAAAAGTCCACTGACACTTATAGGTGAAGTTTTATTTTTGTTTTTTTTTAATGAAAGACAATCATTCCTGGGTACAAACGAATATTCACGAACAACCCGATATTATTTGAATTTATTCTGCTACCATCATTATAAGCGGATATAACGGAGGACTTAGATAGAAGAGGAATTGGACCCACGACACGCGCAGCGGGAACCAGACGCATTTGTCATCTCAGCCACTAACCGGTCAAAAGGTTTCCGATTATAATCAGTCTCTCAAACCGCAAAACTATTTGTGGTCAATTAATTTATCAACTGTGCGATTTAATTCGCCACTTCCTATTGGGAAAAAAAAGTAACACGTTGTTAGATTACGATTCTTTTAATCGAAGATTTTTTAATTTTTTTTTATTAGTTTCTACATAATTTTGATATTACAAGATAAGGTATAAATATTAAAAATACATATATATTGTAGAACTTTTTCATAGTCCTCCTCACTAGGAGATCCTGTGCTGAGGCGGATCAGGTTTTGCACAAAGGGGTTTCAGCCACTTTTACATTTCAACTTCAAGGTAGGATATTTCTAGTAATTTCCATGACGTTTTTTTGAGAATATTAGTCAGTTCTCGTTCTGGTAATTCCTTAAGCCAAGTTTTGCTGGACTTAATGCAATTATTGATTGAATTACTTTGTTTGATATTAAGTGGGAGTTTGTTATATAATTTTACAGCTAAAAATTCAGAGCTTCTTTGTCCAAAAGTAGTATTGCATTTAGGTATATTTATCTTGTCTAGTTGCTTTGTTCTGGTATTATGATCATGAAGAGTCATAGCCATTTTCTCATTTTTAAGATGACTAACTAGAATATTTTTGGCAAAGATTTTTTGGATACTTGGAACGTTGAAATATTTAAAAATTTCCAATGTTGTCGTCCTTAAGGGGACCTTTAAAATGGTCTTTATGATGCATTTCTGGATTGTATTTAGTGGTTTTATGTAATTTGATGCAGCTGAGCCCCATCCCAAAATTCCATATTCCAAATGAGAGTGACATAAAGCATAATATACTCTATTTAGATCCTCGATTGACAGGATATATCGATTCTGAATGGCGGTCTTTCACCAGGGCGATGCTCAAAGTATCTACCACTCTGGAACGTGCCGCAAATATATTACATATTATTTTAAATTAATAAATTGTCAAAAAATCACAAAATAATTAAATTAAATTTTCATTCTAAATTCGGGTAGAATCTTGTAGTCATGATAAAACGGTAGCAGCCAAAAATATATGGGATTGAAGACGATATTGACAGTTCTTAGAAATCGAAGTATGATGTCGATAAAAATGTCGGAACAGATTGGGGTAGCTGTAGCTCTAGTGGATTAGAGCGCAAGGTCCCGGATAGACCATGAGGTCCTGGGTTCAACTTCCAGTTGCTACCGTTACCTTTCTCATTTCTGTGTCTTTTCGGTTGTCTTTAACTGTCAACATCATATTCAATTAATTAATTCCCATACATTTTTGACTGCTACCCTTTTATCATAATAACAAGATTCTACCCGAATTCATTTGCAATCATTAGATAGTGTCTCGGATATACCTATCCGATTTTTATTTATATGACTTTTTCTATAAGTTTTAGACTGATTTTAATTTTTTTGGAATAACTTATTGAAGCTCATAAACCCCATTGTAATATATTTTTAATCATTGAAGATAATATTAACAACTCTCAAAATGAAACATGAAACCGAAAAGACACAGAAAAGAAAAAGGTAATGTAATTATTCTTTAATTATTACCATAATATGATAAAACGTAAATTTAAAATTCCCCATCTCCATCCCCTCCCCACTCCCTTCAGTCTTATAGCACACTCCAAATGAGGATGTCACAATCCCACTGGCTGTGAAGGTAGTTGGGATTCTTGTACAGTAGGTTTTCATATAAAAAACATTTTTTTTATACATATGGATTAACCTCTTTAATAAGTCAATATTAAAACATTAAAAATAAAATAAGATGTTTAATAATGAGGAACTCCAGTACATTTTTTATTTATTTTTTATGAATAATGTAATGACGTTCAAAATTAAATACAGGAATATTTCCTTTTTTTCTAAAATACGTTTTCATAGTAAAAATAATTTTCAATTTTTCAACGCCCGCCAAAATGCTCCAAATCTACGGCCGGCCGGTTTTGATCAGTTAGAATGTCAAATGTCAAAACAAGGATGAGCTTTACCGTACATAATTTTATATTCTATTCATGGTAAACCATAACTGAACATAAATAATGAATAATGTACTTTTTGATAAACTTTAACTCAAAGAGTAATAATAGTATTGAGCATTAACATTATCGTGATATCCGTATTGATAATTGGTTTGCTCATGAATACTATAATTTATTTCATTAAGAATAGTTGTTTCTATTGAACAACATTTATAGAGCTTAAAGTCACCCAAATTAAATTTAAATTTCGCCAAAACTAAAAAAATACAAAACAAAATCTAAAATAAAATTTTTCATACTAATCCAAAAACAGAATGAGCATATGGACATCAGATGGTCCAAATAATGATTTATAAATTCTACTTATAATTATATATAATAATAATAATAAATGTTTATTACGGTATGTGGGGAGATTAGTGCAGTCCCACGCATTCCATACAAAATATACATACCATAGTTTTAAAAATATACAAAATATTTACAAAAGTAAAAAAATAAAATAATAAAAGATAGTAAGGTGACACATAAAACAAAAAATATATAAGTACATGAAAATAAAGCCTTTAAGGTGCTTCAGCATTTAAATTGTGTTAAATATCTTCCTCCAGCATGCGTCGATGCTGGAGGCTGGCCTGAGGCGGGCCTCCATGATGAGGATATTCCCGGGGCTGTTTATTCTTTCCCTCATTCCAGCCACCCTGGATCTTGTAAGGGCTGCAAAACCGGAAACTCGCCCCTCCGGGAACATACTGGAAGCGCTGCAGTATCTGGGGAGGCCAAACATTATGCGAAAGGCGTTATTATACTGTACACAAAGTCTTTTTATAGTTTGCCCAGAGTTTGCACGTGTACAACGTTGCGCAGAAGGCAAGAAAGACAGTCCTTTTCACAGCGGTACTACAAAGGCGAAATCTTCTGCTGAGCACGTTCGATTTTACGCTGAGAGCTCGTCTTTGCCTATCAATATCATCATCCATCAGATTACTGGTGATTATGTGTCTTGGGTATTTAGTTCCCTCAGTCACCTTCAGGATCACACTGTTCAGGGTAGCTAGAGATATATATTCAGAATGGGCGTTTGTTGATCTACGATTTTAAAGCCGTTATATTTTTCACTGGAGTTCCTTATTGTGTTTAAAAAAAATCATTAAATGTGTTGACGGTCTCAAGGTGTTACCTTACCAATATCACAACAAGTTTTAATTTCTTCAGAAAAACAGAAATAAGAATGTATAAATAATTATTATTCTTAGACCCTGACCTCACATTAAAGTAAAGGTCAAACGGGTGATCGGCAACCTTGGGTTTGGACAACCAATGCTTAGAGATGCGAAAATTTTCTGGTATTTGAAAAGTAATATTGTACATCCTAAATATTTATTTATCCATGATTTCGACAAGCTTGAATAGCCATAAAATGGGCTCGTTTAAAACTGCGCATATGTAAATATTGTTCTGCGGATGTTTTAAAATCTGAATTGTTGAAATTCATAATTGAAATTAACGAACTCTTAGTAAAATCTTAGTATACCGTTTTAGCATTAAACGAGTTGTCATATTGTATTTCATTTTGTTCTTTCTCATCGTACTTGTAATTACAGCTGTAGACTTCAACACATACAAGGTAAACTGAAAGTATGCTGATGATGCGGTGCCGATTGCTAACAGAATGGAAGATCTACAGTCCCTCGTATCTAGGATGAACCAAGTATGTATGAAGAATGAGCTAATGATGAATGTAAGTAAGTCAAAAGCATGGTGTTTGAAAGAGAGAGTACGAAAACAGTGTGCAATATACAAGTAAATGATGAATACTTGGAGCAGAGAGATGGAAAGACTGATAGGGATATTGAAAGAAGGGTGAATGCAGGAAACTCTACGGAGGACTGAACGCGAAGCTAGCGGTCCACAATGGAGTGGTGATACAAACACTGATGTATGGCAGTGAGGCAAAGAACTGGGAGAGGAATGATGAAAGTAGACTGAATGCTGTAGAAATGAGATCTCTGAGACGAAAAATGTTGAGATTCGTAAAGAATGCAAAGCTGATGTAAGCGTAATGAGTAAGATTAAGAAAGGGAGGCTTAGATGATTCGGACATATAGAGCTAATGAACGAAGAAAGGAATGTAAGGAGAATATAAGACGCGAATGTGAATGGAAGAAGCTGGGGATGCCCGAGGAAGACATGACACAATCAAGTGAATCAAATACTTGAGTCGGGCCATGTCAGAAGTAGGAATAACAGAAAGAATGTACGAATGCGGATGAAGCAATAAGTGTATGCCAAGATCGAATTGTTTGGCGGTCCGTCCTCTCTGCCTACCCTTGCGGTGAAACGGTGTGACAGTTAAGTTAGTTAGTTAGGCCTCACTCGTGGAAGACGTCCCGAGTAATACCAACACCAAAGAAAAAGAGTACAAAGAAATGCGAGGAATTTAGGCCAGTGAACACCCTTCCTAAATATGAACAAATTCTCGAATTCATAGTAAAAGTAGATAGAGAGGTTTTACAGAAAAATAATAAATGTAAACAATCCGGCGAAATGGTTCTTAACTTAGTATTAGTATTAGAAGACTGGAAACAAGATACTGCTCAAAATTTGAATGTAATTGAAACTATCGACAGGAAAATTATAATAGAAAAATGAAAGAAAATTGGAATAAAGGGGACAGCATTAAATTGGTCAAAAGGTTATTTAACAAACAGGTATCAGACCACTAGTGGGAGAAATAGTGTCAGATCCGCTACCCAATTGCAATCTTTAGAGCACAGCATCTTGTCAGGTGGGAATGCTGACCTCGTTCTACAGGTATTTGAATGGAAGATGCTCTCCGGTACTAGTGTCATTGATGGTGCACAATCAGAAAACACGCCAGACGCGCACCCAACATTTGTACACAGTTGAAATTTGTCACATGAGAACGGGTCGTTTCTACGATTCATTCTTGTACGGCTGTGGAACAATCTGCCGGCCTCTGTATTTTCTCCCTCCTACAATATGAGTCACTCCTTCCTCTCCTCGAAAGACCCTCCACACAACATTATCTAAGATGACATAGGCCCTGAGAGAAAAAAATGTCCGCAGGGCCTTCCTTGTGGAGTAAAAATATAGAGACTCCAGACCAGAGGTGGCTGCCAAATTCACCCGTGTGGCGCACTTGCCATCTGTACAGGGTGAACAGTTGCATACTCTCTGCAGTATCTGCGGGCCCTGTACAGTGTGCCCAACTTCTGAGAGGCTAACTTGGGTGGAGCTGTAGTTTACTGTTTTTTGGTTGGAAAATTAGGAAAATGGGAGTGACATCGGCACAACTTGCACCAAATACATAAATGTAATAAACAAGACTTTTCAATATTCTCATTTATTGCTTTACAGTGTTCAATACATATTTACAAATAAGGAAATAATTATTTTGACTCGTTCACAAGTTAATGCTTTCTCTCTTTCATTTGATAAATACTAATTCAGTACCTCATCGCTAACACCCAGTGACTACTTGTGCTGCACATGAGAGGTAGCTAACTTCTTAAGTCATTCACTTTCTTATCAGGGGCATAGCTTGACCATGTCCATAACATGGACTTATCAGGGGCCTAGCTTGACCATGTTGATAACATGGACTTATCAGGGGCCTAGCTTGACCATGTCTATAACATGCACTTATCAGGGGCATAGCTTGACCATGTCCATAACATGGACTTATCAGGGGCCTAGTTTGACCATGTCCATAACATGGACTTATCAGGGGCCTAGCTTAACCATGTAGATAACATGGACTTAGCAGGGGCCTAGCTTGACCATGTCCATAACATGGACTTATCAGGGGATAGTTTGACCATGTCCATAACATGGGCTTATCAGGGGATAGCTTGACCATGTCCATAACATGGACTTTTGTTTTGTCAAAGTCTCGAGCACGAACGTCGATCCATCAATTAAACAGAAGAAAAAACAGCCTAAAATATCAGCACTGACGTATTCCATCTATGTATTTGTTATAAGTCAAAATTTTACATAATTCTTTTAAAGAAATTATTTTAGGAATTTGATGATTGTTTATTCCCCAATGGTCGCTAGCCACCGCCCGTGGTATTCTAAATAGCTATCGATACTCTGTTACAAAGTCCTTAGAGGTAATACTACATTCATAAATAATAATAAGTGATCAACTTTTCTATAGCGCCGTTTGTTGATTAAAATCACCTCAAGGGCGCTTTACATTATGTTGAAGTTTGTAGCCTGTTTTAAACAGATGTGTTTTAAGATTATTTTTAAAGATTTCAATATTGCTTTCTGACTTCAGACCAAATGGAAGTAGACCCGGCACATTAAAAGCTCTGCCTGAGGGTTGGGCGCATCAGACTTGGCCGACCTGAGCGTGAGTTGCCTCCGAGTGAGATTGTCCCTCACGCAGAGATCAGTCAAGTATGATGGTGCCAACCAGTTTAGTGCCTCTCTCTGTGATTTGAAGCCAGTGTAGGCAGTCACGTAGAAGAGGAGTGATGTGACAGTATTTAATGGCACCGCACACTAGAGGAGCGCCTGTGTTGAACACCCCTTGCCGTCTGTTCAAATGTACATTCGGCGGACCAGCATACAAACTATGGCAGTAGTCCAGTCTGGAGACTACAGGAGCATTTCCCAGAGTCTTAGCAGAATCTGTCGGGAGATGGATTCTTATGGATTTTAAGAAATTATAACAGTAAAAATAATAACAAATATGCAATGCAAAGTATAATAGATAACAGAGAAGAGTAACATGATGTGTAAACAATATTTTAATTCAGGTTATATTTTACAATTGTATTTAATACAAGCCTTACAAAACTGAGTATATTCAGTTTGAATGTAAGAAATCTCTCCTTTTTACATAATTATTGATTTCAGTGTATATACAATATTATCAGGAGGTTTTATTTGTAAAAACTTAACATTTAGTATTTACTTGATAGGCATTATATTAGGATATTTTAATTATTTGTAACATTAGTTTTATTTGTAACATTAAGTAACCCACGGTAGGTACGTAGGTGTGCATATACTCAGATGGTATTTGCTTGTATGTTTTACGGAGGTAGAATGACCTGATTTTTGTTTTTATTTTGGAAGCAGATGTCTCTGTTTTTAAATCTTCAGGTAATGCGCTAAACATTTGAGGAGTTTAATGCCTCTTTGTTCTATCTCCGTATACATTTTGGGATTTATTAATGACATACGTTTGTGTTCCACATTATTTTCAAAAGATTTTCTGTTTTTGAGGATTCATAAATATGAACAAAGGGACATTCAGTATGTTATATATCCCAGTTTTAGTTTAGAATTTATTATGAATAATTCACGAATGTATTTTGAATGAAGTGACCTCCTTCCCTACTCCTGTTATGTTATTAGTAGCGTTACGTATTGCAATATGATTTCACATTATATAAGTAAACACATGTAAAATAAAAGATAATGGCAGTTAACAATGTAAAGAACAACAAACAGAAGTAATATGAGTTGACGGCAATACGCACTGTTAGAGTAGTTGCACGGTATATCTATTTATAGCAGAATTGTAATTCCTTCAGGGCTATCCAACAGATTATTTACACTTTCATTAAAACAACCTCCCTGGAGATGCTTTAACTAAAGCCAGCATTTCCTTGGCTCTGTTAGCAATCCAATCAGCTTATTTCATCTCATTTTGAGACAAAACTACTAAATAACATATCCTCACAATATTAAATGTACAGTACAAATTAAAAACAAACAAATTCACTTTCAACAACAACAGTGATAGTAATACAAGTAAAACAAATAGTATTCATTTTACAATTATATTATTTGTATATGTTTTAAAGGAAACCACTTGTATTAAACAATGAAATAAACAGAAAACAGTAAATTATGCTTTTCATGGAACAATAATAATAATAATAATATTGAACAAGACCCCGAACTAGGGACATTGTATATATGTAATATGCAAAGAAATATAAATCTCTGACAAACATAAGTCATACATCTATTATGAACCTCTATCAGTCCGGAGGTATGTTACACAGGTCTAAAGGCAGGTAGTGTAGGTACATACTGTAAGGTGTAGTGTACTGAACAGTGTAGTACCCAGCGCAGGTGATTACATTTTATTATCATTGCCACATTCTTACATTCAAACTCAATCTACTCACTTTTGTAGGACTTATATAAAATACAATTGTAAAAAATAACCTTCACTAAACTATCCAAACCTAACCTAACCTAACTATCCTTGAGGTCACCATAAACTAAAACATAATATTTTATTGAATGTGAATACTCACAATCGCTTGAAGTGTCTCACACACTTACATGAACCCTACCTAACCGAAGGACGCACCCGTGGGGTTTTATTTTCACGAAGACAGCGTTATAAAAATAATTTGATAAAACATATAAATATGCAATATATATATCATTATAAAACACTTTCTGCAAAATGGATACAGAAATTAAATTAAAAAAACCGGTAATATTGTAACAAAATGTGCGCTGCATTTTAATTGAACACATAAATCCAGTTACACTTTTAAAAATGGCCTCCAAAACTGAACCATCTGGATGCACACTTCATATATATAGATGCTTTTAAATATGTGCTGCAGGTACCTAGGTACTTTTATACAATAAACATAGAGGGGTACCTACTCGATTGTGTTCTAATAACTCACGGGTGCACTCGTTCTATTTAAAAACATATTATTGGTTGGTACATAAATCAAAATCACCCAAAACTCGAGGCCGTGATACCGAATCAAATCAGCCTCGTCACTTCTATGAGAACCTCCAAAGTATTTTAAATAAAAAATATATTAAGAAAATAAAAACCTTTCTTCAAGCAACTAACTGATAGAAGTTGAGAGGCTAATTTGATTCAGTGTCCCGGCCTTGCGTAATATTCAAAATGTATGAAAAAAGTCTATCAAATTAGAATGATTTGAAAAGCAAATGAACTGAGGTTACACAAATGTGGTTCACACAGAATTGACCCTACTGTAAAGCAAGATGTGGGAGAACATTAGCCAAAATCGAACGATTTGAAAAATAACTCCGCCGATGGGAAAAGAGTATTAATATATAGATTAATAGTAATTAGTCATTACAATAATTAAATGATCAGAAATTGAGCGAGAAAAACTACGGTTGGTTTTCCCGTAATTTTCCAATATTTCACGAAACTTCAGAGTTGTGTTGATTAGAGAATGTTGATTTAACAATTATCGTACGCTTGTGCTTTTAAAACTATTATCCGCGGTGTTTATTTAAAATTTCCCGCTAGGGAAGATGGCAAAAGACAACAGTTACGAATACGGTGATATAATCTGACTAGTGATATTCTGACAAATGTAAAAAGGGAACAAGATTGTGAAGCCCAAATTTTCCAGAATTTCCATGACAATTTTACATTGTGCCCGATGGATGGGAATGCTTCACACTGCCGACACAGGTAGGCCATGAAAATATTAATTCGTCCCTAACGGGATTTAAAAGCTAAATTACGAAGCACCTTGAAATGAGACTGGCTCACTTAGAACAGTAAGCTGCGTTTCCTACGTCACCACCGATATAGGTAAGGACTCTACAAATGTTTGAAGAAGTTGAATAGTAAAGAACATGGATTTGGATGATAATACAGGACCTAAAATGACTAAAATTGAGAGAATGTGTCTGTTAGCCGAGGATTGCCGACATCTCTGTCATTATAATAATAATATTGATGGCGTATAAGAATTAATAGTAACAGAGTCCCCCTACAGTATAATGATTTCAGGTAACTTACTTTTAAAGTACTTGAAGTTAAATAGAAGGAAGTCTTTAGTCACTTGTTGCTAATACTGCGGGTTGGTTCAACTTCCTTTCAATAAATAGTTACTTCTATGATCTACCCGTATGAGAAAACTGATGTCGTCAATTTGCATGAAGCCTCTCCACTAATACCGCACAAGGATCTAAACCTATTGTACCCGACTGCACAGATAAGTTTTTACATTTTTACAATATGTTCCTGAATTATTCCATTTCTGGCTACAGAGACTAACAACTAAATTAAGGGTGTTTTTTAGAATGATCACCAACTAAATTTAATATTATTCTCTCTTAAATTCATATGCCGGAAATTTTTGTTTAAATTCGGATAATATCTCAAGTATTTGACTTGAATTTATCTCTCTTCCATTTACATAAGTCAATGGTTCCAGTATTTGCCTTTCTTTAACGGCTGCTCCTTTATCTACCAAAGCCTCCACTATAGACCACTCCCCGTGCAATATAGCCCACCTAAGAGCACCACCCTCCGCTTTAACATCCGCTCCCCACTCCAGCAGCAGTCGAACCACATCCCACTTCCCCCACTGCGATGCCTCAGTTAGTGCGGTTTCTCCCACCCCAGTTACCCTGTCAGGGTCCGCCCCCTGCTGCAGGAGGTATTTTACTACCGAGAGATGTCCCTCTCGTGCCGCCAAATATAGAACAGTCAAGCCATTAATATCTGTAGCGGCGATGTCGGCACCACTTGTAGCGAGATACTCTACAGTTAGTAAGTGTCCACAATAGGCCGCATGCATCAGAGCAGACCAACCGAGTCCATCGCAGACTGTATTAATGTCTGCTCCGCGCCCCACTAAGTACTTGACAATAATCAGCTGGCCGTGCTGAGCAGCTGTAAGTAAAGGAGTCATCTTCCCACCATTCCATCGTGCCATCGATACAGCAAAGGGTACAGCAGTCTGCTCCTCGAATAGTTTAACCACATCGAGGTGGCCAAACCATGCAGCGAGGTGAAGGGCAGTTTGCCAGTAAAGGTCTTCGTGTCTCACCAATAAGAAGCAGTAACGTTCAATATAATTTAATTGCTCTGATAATATTTCTCTGACAAGATCAACATTGTTAATTATTATAGCCTCTCTAAACGGTTCAATTACTGATTCTACTTCTTCTACTCTATTAAATATTCTGGAGGTGCGACTTAAATAGTTTCTAATATACGATTCGGAAGAAAGGGGTTGATTAAATAAACATGCAAAAAAAATATTCTCCTTGGTTTCATCAGAACATGCTTCGATACGTTGTAAAATATTTTTCATTATTCCGTCCAATACTAAGTCATCTTTACTAATTTTACATAGTTCCGGACTATCCACCACATTCAGTACTGTGCTATTATAAATGTCATATTGTGTTATGAAAGATAGAAACGATTTTTGTGTACTTTCTATGTTCAATCCACCGAGTAGAAATGAGACGATGTGTTCGTTCCTTTCTAGGAGCGCAATGTGCAGAGCAGTTTGGTGCTCCTTATTCCTAAATATGGCATTGTCTTCAAGCCACAGTCGATTAATACATTTAGCGTTTAGTTGAAGTACATTCTTTGACATTTCTATTTCCTTTAATTGAACATTCATAAACAACCGGATGATCTTGCTGTCTGGATGAAGCAGTATTTGAGATAAAAGTAATTCTTTAAACAGTTCATACCTGCAATGGAACGTCCGTTGATTGAGCCAGCGGACGAGCATTTGTGCGCAGCAATACTCTGCGTATGTTCGGTGGACAAATTGGAATTCTCCGTTTCCCTTGGATTGTACCAAACCGTGTCTGTTTAATTTAATTAGCCACTCGTCTGAAATGGAGTCAAAGTTTTCATCATAAAAAATAGAAAAGAATGTTCTAAAACCGAGTTCGCCATGTTTATCTGTTACAAATTCAAGATATTGAATAATTTCAAGATCGTCTAATTCTTCACCTTTAGAAGTTTTATCGTGCAAATAGATGTTATATTTCAGGTCTATAAACTTCTTGTACAGATTTGGGGCACTGAGTATATTGATTTGATTTAATAAAACTTCCGGAGACTGGAACAACTGATCGCTTTGCGGCCTGAAGACTTCGGCCAGCATCCTCAGCTGCAGGGGAACCCCCATGAAGCAGTCCATATCTGGACCCAGTACTCGCTTTGCCTCCTCCAGCACCTTCGTGGCAAATTCCTCAAGTCGCCCCTCCACTTCCTCACCGTAATCTCCCAGCTCGAGGGAGAGGCAGGAACGCCAGAAAACAAATAAATAATGTTTTTGCTCTTCAATGTTAATCCTTACAAAACACGTAGAGGTTTGTTTTAATTGCTCTTCTAATGATTGCTTCAAATAGTTTCTAGCGGTTATTATAGTTTGAACTGCCGGTTTGCCTTGCAGAAACACAAAGAGTCTGATAAGTTTATCTTTAGAACTCTCTTTCTGTTGAACATAATCGTCTAACTCATCAAACCCATCTAACATCAATACAACCCGTTTGGAATGCGTCTTACTTCGAAGCAAATACTCTAGGAATCCGTGAACCGTGCTGCCGTCAGTCCCGGTGCAACACTCGCTCAGCAGAAAGCTTGCTGCACTTTGATCAGTGAGCTGCGGTGGTAATTTGTCTATGTGCGCTTGGAACTGTTTTAACTCTATGTAAATGACCCATGGTGATTCCATGAGCCTTGACAAGCCCGCCAGAGAAGTTGTTTTCCCCATCCCAGGTTCGTCTGTAAGGATTATCAGGTTCCGTTCTGTTATGCTGAGAGTTTTTTCGTCTAAAGGCTCGCTGGAGTCGGTGGACATACAAGGGAACAGGCGCTCCACTGAACCGTGGGAATATCGCCAATCTAGTTTATGACTTTCCTCGCTTTGACGAATTTTTACAAAATGAATGTGTCTATTAATATATTTTTGTATGACATTCATGTCTTCTTCTGCAGGCGCAATAAGTACACTATCTGTGAACGCTTCTCTTTTCGTGCAAGTCTCTATCAATTCCAAGAGTAATGTCTTGTTTATCTCACTGTTAATAACAAACAGGTCTTCAGAATGTTCAGTTTCTGTGAACTTTTGTATATCAATTGATGCTAAGTGGAAAAACTTCCTGGGTAAATAAAATTTTGCATTGAATATGTCTTTGCAGAACACGTCTTGGCCGAACACTTCAAACATGTAAATGCATTTATTCTGATTCTTCATGCAGATATCCTTAAAGGTGGGTTGTGCATCTTCTCCGGCGAGGATGATGTCCATCCCCTGAAGCTGCTCCCAGCCGGCCCCTGTCTCCAGGTCTTCGTGACTCAACCCACTCACCACCACCAGGTTGTTAGTGTTGGGTGGCTTCACACAACTCACGATGAATTCCAAACTTGTTTTTATGTTTAATTTGAAGAAAGGCATTTGTAAGTCACTGAGGGTGGGACGCGTGTCCTTTATGTTGATTGCGTAGTTTTCGATGGTCGCAAAATTTTTCAAGTGTTCGGAACTAAGGATACGATTGATTTCACTGACAAAGCAGTCGTCTCCCAAGAACTCTTGGAAACTGTACGCTTTATCCGCAGTCATTATCACATTACCTCGTACAAACATTTTATTCTGTGAGTCAGGTGTTAAGTCAGAGAAATGAATGTCACTGGCAAAGTTAAAATGATTGAATTTAGATGAGTAGGGTGGGTTTAGTGACTGCGACACAACCAAAACAAGTTTTAGCAATTTAGAATATTGTATATTATTATTATATACGTCTTTAATCAATTGGAGGATGGATTTAAAGGGTGATGAAATGCAGTCTACCACCATCAGGTATTCTTTCTCAACGGGCCAACCGAGAGTTTTAATAAGGTTTTGTAGCTGAGATTGTCCAATGAATGTGTAGTGATGTTTACTGATGTATTTGATGGAACCGTCGGAGGAATCGTTGCTTCTTTCTATCTGATGGAGGATGTTCCGAAATCGGGTCATCTGGAATGTAACGTCTTTACTACTTGCGACTAGGCACGAAACTTGTTCTTTGTCGGAAACCAGGAATTTTTTTAAATCGTCGGAACCCGTAAAGTCCAGCCAACATTTAGGCAACGAGTGGAGGTAGCTCTGTCCCTCCGCGTAGCAGATAAAGTCTGCAGCTTGATAGAAGGCTTTGATTTGCTCCTCCACCGCCTCCGTGAACTGCAGCTTCAGCCACCGCATCAGCTGCTTCACGCGCTTGCAGAGCTCCGCCAATGATTCTCCGGACTGGCACGTTATTGTTCGGTTATAATTATCCTGATCAAAATGGGGGAGCAGTTTGGCACTCTCCACTTTAAGGTTATTATTTTTGAGGAATTCATTTAGAATGGTCAATTCACCCTTCTGTTCCTGTAACGCACGCATTCTGTTAATAATTTGTAATTCGTCTTCCGAAAAAATTCCAAAAGAACATTTAAAAATTCCTGCATTTTCCGGGGACTCGAGTTCCGACACCTTATACCGAAGGACCTTTTGAAGGTCATCAGCATTATCAACTTTCGCATGTCCGTGGTAATTATTGTCCCAATTTAAGATCTTAAAGAGTTTATTAAATTCTTGGCTGCTTTTGGCCCAGTCTATAACTTCACCTATCTTCCCACTTTTATCAATAATCAAGGCTTTAATAAAATGACTTATCGAGTGAGTTGTCAAAGTATACTGAAAGGTACCGTCATCAATATAGATGAGGTCAGCCATCATATCATCGCATCCAGACACCTCATAAAAAACACGATAAATTTTCCCAAGATGCGCGCCGCAAGTGTTGATATGGTTGGGGGCCGACAGGTAGAGAGTAATGTCCAGCCCGTCTAACAACACGTTCATGGCGTACCTGTCGTAACAATCATCCAGCACTCGGTCCAACATGTCCCGGGCCCCCGGACTATCAAAACCGACCGTCTTGGCGTGAATTCCTACCTCGGGGTTCCTTTCTAACCTAATTTGACTTTCTATACGTTTAATGGCCAAATACTTGACTGAGAATGTAGTTATCTGAGCGAGCCAGGCCCCCAGGGAGTGGCCCGTGATGGCGAGTGTGTAGTGCCTGTTGTGTTCATTGTTCGCTGAATGAATGGCTTGTCGTATAGAATCCACAAACGTTGTAGCTGAATTCATGCACGATGTGTATTTTGTACGCAAGACGCCTTGTATGTCTGTGTACAAGGCTCCGAAGCATTTGGGATCGGTTCCGCGATGTGCCACCACCACTTGCTGCAAACCGGTGTGTATGAATGCCGCACCGAAGTAGCCATTGGACGAATCCGTGTTATTGGCGGTGACCATAAGTTTCCAGCCATCTTCTGCCAAAAGCTGCTTCACCTTACCCGATAGAATTCTAGTCCCATAAACTGCATCCAGTTCTCCAGATGTCTTGGTGGTGTAGACCAGGTCTGCAAAGATCACCAAGGTCTGGTCGCTCGGGTGCGGCTCCACGTTCAGAATATCCCCCGGACACTGCTCCGAGGATTCCAGGAGGGTATCTATCAGTAATTGTAATTGCTCCGGTTTCATCAGCAAACTTTTGTCGACTTCCATGGCTCCTGAAACAAAGTGTATTATGGGATGGGGCATTAGAGGTGATTGTTATCAAACCATTGTCGTAGTTAATAAAGAAGGTAACCAAGAACATGGAAACATTTACCAATTTGATTCTTCAAACAATACCAGAACGAAGGAGGCGAGGAAAATAATGTGAAACACGGATTTTTGAAAAACAGTCTAACAAAAAAATGTGTATTTACGTCCGCAATAAACAACAGCGAAATGATTCTAAGATTCTAATGGAGAACAATTCGCTTGAGAATTCCGTGCGAAACATTTAAAACAGTTCCCCGCAATACTTTACTAAACACATACCCATCGTAAATCGTTGCAAATAAATGCTTACGAAAAAATTTAATGCCCGCCCGCAACTTTGAATGCGATACGCCGTAACCCGTTGCAAATAAACCCTTTCGCCGGAACCGTTCACCGATATTAGAACTACAGAAGGGCTCTATTTTTGAGTGTGGGAGCTACTTTCTGCCGTAAATTTCATGGGGATTAACTTCTAAGAAGGATCTTATACGAATGTTGGCTGTTGTTTTTCTTGTTCTTCAACCGCTTCATTCAGAAAAGCACAAATCTAGCAAAACCAATTTTTGTCCAACGGCCCACGACCCGGATACTATTTTTATCACCCATTGTTGAAAATTTAAAATAAAGAAATAGAGTATTTTCAAAATTCCCACCCACAATAATTGGGATGGACCGAGATAGTACCTTGGAAAGAAAGGCGTGTAAAGAGAATAAATGATGGGAATGCAAATGGTAGAAGAAGTCGGGGGCGCCCAAGGAAGACATGGCACGATCAAGTGAATCAAGTACTTGAGTCAGGCCATGTCAAGAGTCAGAATAGCAGAAGGGTATGTATGAGATGATGTATGAATCGACCGAGTTGTTTGGCGGTCCGTCCTCTCTGCCTACCCCTGTGGAGAAGTGGCACGATGGTTAGTTAGTTCTTGAAGCGGTAGCAAAATTTTGCAAAAACATAAAAATGTTGAATTAATGCTTTTAGCATAAAAAAGGTGTGAATTAAATGAATATATTTTTAGTCATTTTTGCTGCCATTGAAAGTTGTCTCTTCGTGCTTCGTATCTGGTTCGTCTGATATTGTGAAATATGAACTAATTTGACTCCAGTTCCAGCATTTAATTTAATATTAGAGACGCGCAAAACGTATGACAATTTTTAATTAACATCTGCCCGAGTATGTGTTCATGAAATACAGGTAGGCACAGAAGACGGACCGCCAAACCAATCAATCTTAGCATACACTTCTTGCTTCATTCACATTCATAAATCGGCTCACACATTTTTTCTGTTATTTCGATTTCTGACATGGCCCAACTCAAGTATTTAATACACTTGATCGTGCCATGTTTTCTTCGGGCATCTATGGCTTCTTCTTCCATTCACATTCGCGTCATATGTTCTGCTTACACTCCTTTCTTCGTTCATTCGCTCAACATGCCCAAACCATCTAAGCGTCCTTTTCTGAATCTCACTCATTATGCTTACATCTGCCTTGCATTCTTTGCGAACCTCAACATTTTTAACACAATCATACATTGTTTTACCATACATTTGCCTCAGCGATCTCATTTCTACACATTTCACTAAACCAAACTACCTTCATCCTTCCTCTGCCAGTTCCATTGTGGACTGCTAGCTTACGCTTCTTTTGTTCAGTCCTCCGTTAATAGAATTTCCCATCATCACCCTTCTGTCAATATCCCTATCAGTATTTCCATCTCTCGTAAACATACTTCCCAAATATATAAACTCATCGACCTGCTCCAAGTATTCATCATTCACAACTATATTGCAAACTGTTTTCAGAGGTTCTCAATCTTTAAATTAAATTGTTTATAATATTAAAATGAAAGAAAAAAATTTATCATAAAATGATTTGATAAAAAAGTTGCAATACGTTGGTTTTATTACAAATATAAAATGGTTAAAACAAAGTTTTATTACTTATTTTATAATTAAAATGGTGCCACAAAATAAGTTGAAAAAAACAATATGAACAACAATGAAAATATGAAAGAAACATAGGCACAGAAAACGAAAAGGTAACGGTCACAACTGGGACTCAAACCCAGATCCTCTAGGCTTACCGGGACAAGAGCCTCTACCAATTGAGCTATTGAGACCTAATTAAATTTGGTAATTTTCATCAATCTTAGAAAATGACTTAATAATAAACATTATCCTTAATTGTTTCCCATATTTGTTGGCTGCCATCTTTTGGTGTGATTGCAAAGTTCTACCCACTGAGTAGATAATACACACTAGGAATGCTTCTATAGTAGACATAATAGATTTTAATGGAACCACCGACTTATTTATTTAGTGAATATTACAGGGACCATATTACGGTCCCTCCATTGAACATCTTTATCTATAAATAACTTATTTAGTATTATTTGTTACCTTTGCTGGTAATTAGGACCCGGACACTTGCTGCTAAAACAAGGCTGCACCTATAAAGAAACAAACAATAAAATTCATTAGAATGAAAAACAATGCACGTAAAATAAATATTTCAGATTGTTCTATCATGTCTGAGATAAAAACTAAACCTATGAGAGTTTGGATTTTTACGGACACAACTGCAAATGCAGTAATTTTTTAATATGAAATAGAAAATTATGAAATAGGTTTAAATATACGTTTTTCACAAATCCAAAGGTTCTCAATTTTTATAATTTGAATGTTTTTTTTTTCAAACTATTCGAAACTACAATAAAATGAAAATATCAGTTCCATAAATTTGAAAAAAATTATTATATTATAAAACTAAAATCAGACATTATCAAACTTTTTTATTTATATAAATGCAGATAATTAGGTATGAAATTATTATAATTGCAATAAAAAATTATTTTTATCATATTTTTATCAAGCTTGAGAGTTTCTGTCCCTTGTTCTTCAATCTCTTAATTTATTTAAAAATATTTTAATACTTTCAAAAAATTGTTTCCAAATAAAAAAATTATTTCATAAATTTAAGATTGAGAACCTCTGAATTCTAATTTATAAATGAAAATACTGTAAAACTTATAAACAAGATAATTGTTAACTGATTTTCAAAGAATGGTTCTCAAATAATAAAATAATTTTAGAAAAAAATAAATTGAGAACCCCTGAATTTAATTTTATGTATTATAATACTGAATAACTTACGAGAGACAAACAGTTTTTACCTGTTTATAAATAAATAAAGTGATTTCATAATATTTACAACTACATATATCTCTTAGAAGTTTGAGAACCTCTGAAATCTATATACATATTATAAAATGTGAAAACTTATATTGTAAAAATAACAATTTAATCATGTCTTTTAGGGAGATTTTATTCTGGTTAATTTTAATCAAAGTATCCCGGTCCTACTGATCACGTCATTGGACCACTCCTTGAAACCTGCAACGCTGATTATCTGCCCTTATCTCTGCATACTCCATCACTAACTACAAGACAGTCTTATTTATACCCATTTCATGGAAACTGATATCACCAACTTGCGTAAGACTTAGTCTCCTAGGCCCCAGACAGGCCGATGAATTTGAACATGTGTTCAATAAAGAAATTCTAGATATTTGAAAATGTTTCACAATCAATTTAATTTTTGAAGTAAGGAAAAATAAAGGGAAAAGGTCCGAAGGCACACGGACACGCCCAGAATATACTTCTATCGGCTTACCTCTTCAGTTGATCAGTGGTCTGTGTGTTGAAGTGGTACCCACACGTATATATATTCATAAAAGAACATATAAAAAAAACTCACCACAGGATCGCTGCTGATCTGCCACGGGAAATCGCTGAATTGAAACACAAAATAAATGAGTGAATAATTCCAGGGGTAAAAGAAGACCTGGTCTGTGAAAGGGACTAGCGAGGTGTGGCTGGAGATAAGAGTGGCTCGGGAGTGGAGCGGGAAGCCATCGCATACAGTATCTCGCTTATCTCCATATTGATATGGATTGATAAAAAAAAGATTTAGAATTTTAACATTTGGGAAAACTCAATTCAATAAAATTAATATTTTGGTAAAGCTACAGTTTCCTAAGAAAGCGTTGATTGTGATCGGAACGCCAAGTTGCGGTACCGCCATTTGCATAACGGCTGTCGTTTATTTATTTTCTTATTTAAAAACCAATTGTACAAAATGCGTAACACGAAATTAAATAAACAAGAGCTACAGAAAACGAACAACACATGCATAATACAAGAATGAAGCAATGACAAAAAGAGGACAAAAATATACATTTGAGGGAACATTCAAGTCAAAGCCTTCATAGTTTTAGTAGAGTCCATGACTTTAGACATTCTAAATGATAATCTTCGAGTTCTTATTTCATAAAGCCCTACAAAAAAATCATTCAAACTGGTACGAAAAATTTCAAAGCCCTGGCTTGAGTTAATAAATCTCAACCTTCTGGACAGCTGAAAATGGTACCCATAATTAGTAGAGCGTTTATTGAGGAAAAGCAATTCATTGTTTCCGAGTCTACGGCGAGGAATGTTGAACTGAATGAGTTGCAACAAAGAAGGTAGCAAACTAGCGGAACAGTCATAGCAGTGACAAACTGTTGTGGAATGTTTTTTTTATAGTGTAGCGGTGAAGAACATTTATAAAAAAAAAATTCAATTGGAAAAACGTGATTTGGATCAGCGAAAATGATGAAATTTTGATTGACTTTATAAGAAATCATGAATCTTTATATAATGTGAAGAGCAAAGACTATAGAGAGCCCAGTTAAAACAAAATATGTGGAGTAATATGAGGACTATACTTGAAAAAATCAGAGATGTTTATACTATAAACAGGCACAATATAATATGTAACATTTTAGTACATTTATTAAATTATGTTTTTTTTTTAATTTTTATTTTATAGCTTTCACCAATTAAGGGCGATTTTTGCCACGTTTAATCAGTAAGATTTTAATAGTACAGATTGTTCTTAAAATTAGTTACTTTTAAACAGAATATAATATTTGGGCAAGTGTAAATTTGTGTTTTTAATCACCAATGTGCCATTTTTATAAATATATTTTGGTAATAAATTGTTAATTTAGGGGAGTTGAGACTTAGAAGGCGGGGAATACTGGTAGGGAGATCAATTTTAAGTTTTAGGAATTCATGCATAAAGTTTGGAAATTGGTCATTGATTAATTATGGTCCAGAGTATTCTCTGACCCACAATCGCAGTAAGGCGAGCTGACTATGTGGAATCTGGCGAGATGACTAAGACAAGAAGTGTGACCTAGTCTCATTCGAGTTATGGAGGAAATATATAATTTGGCATGCAAATGTAATTATGAAACCAGTTAAATTATGTTACTAATAAGAATATATTATAAAATGGATGCTTGTGTAAAATTTCACTAACCAACTAAGGTTTCCACGTAGGGGTAGGCAGAGAGGACGGACCGCCAAACAACTCGATCTTGACATACACTTCTTGCTTCATTCACATTCATACAACATCTCATACATTCTCTTCTGTTATTCCGACTTCTGACATGGCCCGACTCAAGTATTTGATTCACTTGTTCGTGCCATGTCTTCCTCGGACGTCCCGGCTTCTTCTTCTATTCACATTCGCGGTCATATATTTTCCTTACACGCCTTTCTTAAAACCATCTAAGTGTCCCTTCATTAATCTTGCAAAATTTCGCAGATCAGGCATTTTCTTAATACCCATAGATTATTGTAATAACACTTCGTTTCCACTGAATTTCAATAAAGAAACAACTATTAACGCACGGAAATGTAAAATAATGGATTTAAATTCATTATTTAACAAAGTTTTACATTTCAAACAAATTTTTTTTCAGATAAATTTTTTCTACCTTAAAAATGAGCAGTTAGTAAGATTTTGAAACATCTCACTTTCCTCCAAATTACAGTTTTCATCTTCCGATGACTCCTCATCTTACAAACATACTAATAATGCTGTCTAGATCGTCCATTCTCCACAGCAAAGCGCCACTGTATCCGTTGTCTAAGGCTGCTCTCTGACGGTCCGGTGAGGAACGAACATTTCACTCGTTGCTGCAGACACTGCACAGAAAAGTCAAGTTTGCTAAAGTAAGGTAACGGTTTGCAATGCAGTCCATTGTGGTACTTTTCTGCGCAGTGTCTCCAGTAGTGAGTGAAAAGTTCATTCCTCACCGGACCGTCAGAGAGCAGCCTAACTTGACATTTCTGGTCACTGTTAAGACAGCCGATTTGTTACACCATTTATATACATAGCATTTTTTGTTCATCCATTGTTGTCGAAAAGTTGGGTTCTTTTTTCTGTTTTCACCAGAATTAATGCAAATATTTAATTTAGCTGCAGTGGGCCGCAGGGAAAGGTTGTGCACCACTGTCCTAAATTCAAATCAATATGGAGATAAGCAATATAATGCATCCAGACACTCCTCGCAAGTCACTTTCACGCTGCCGACCTTCTCTGCTTCTACGTCTTCTTATCTTGTCTCATCCCTACTAATCCACTGGAATTAATTACTCATTTATTTTGTGATTCAATTCAATTAAAGAGTCAGTGATTTCCCGTAGCAGATCAGCAGTGATCCTTATAAAAATTCAAAGACAATCCTGTGACGTGTCCGTTATATTATTGTGGTGAGTTTTTTCATGTTCTTTTATAAATATATAATAACGAGATTCATAATTACAGAATCGAATCCATACAAGGAAAATTAACCCGTGTGATTGCATATTGTGAAGGTTTATCTAATCAATTTGGAACGTATAATGATCGAATTTCGTACTATACTAGAATCTCTGTCAGTCAGACGTAAACCTTCTGCTGTATTCCTTTTGTACATGCATCAATTGATACACCAAACATTTTATCACAAATCAACATTAATACACCAACAGGAAAATCAACAAGGAGGATAAAATACATTTTTTATATTAAAACCTATCACACAAATGCGGGATATTTGTCTCCTTTACCGTGGATATTAAGAAATTACAATACTATACACTGCTCTAATAATGAAATAGATATTTTAAATGATACGATTAATCAATTAAAAAAAAATAGTTTTACCAATAATATCAAACTGATATTGTGTACCATCACCACAGGTGACAATAAATACACCTACTTATAATATGTTTTACCAATAATATCAAACTGATATTGTGTACTATCACTACGGGTGACAATAAATACACCTACTTATAATATGTTTTACCAATAATATCAAACTGATATTGTGTACCATCACCACGGGTGACAATAAATACACCTACTTATAATATGTTTTACCAATAATATCAAACTGATATTGTGTACCATCACCACGGGTGACAATAAATACACCTACTTATAATATGTTTGACCAATAATATCAAACTGATATTGTGTACTATCACCACGGGTGACAATAAATACACCTACTTATAATATGTTTTACCAATAATATCAAACTGATATTGTGTACTATCACCACGGGTGACAATAAATACACCTACTTATAATATGTTTTACCAATAATATCAAACTGATATTGTGTACCATCACCACAGGTGACAATAAATACACCTACTTATAATATGTTTTACCAATAATATCAAACTGATATTGTGTACTATCACCACGGGTGACAATAAATACACCTACTTATAATATGTTTTACCAATAATATCAAACTGATATTGTGTACCATCACCACGGGTGACAATAAATACACCTACTTATAATAGTTTTACCAATAATATCAAACTGATATTGTGTACCATCACCACAGGTGACAATAAATACACCTACTTATAATAGTTTTACCAATAATATCAAACTGATATTGTGTACCATCACCACAGGTGACAATAAATACACCTTCTTATAATAGTTTTACCAATAATATCAAACTGATATTGTGTACCATCACCTCAGGTGACAATAAATACACCTTCTTATAATAGTTTTACCAATAATATCAAACTGATATTGTGTACCATCACCACAGGTGACAATAAATACACCTACTTATAATATGTTTTCGATCTTTCACTTGTTGTTCATTTGGTTTAGTATCATTTTTGGCAGATAATAAATGTTGTTTATTACACTTTATAATTATTATCAATGGTATTCCTGTTCCAGTTAGAGATTATTTCCCTATTCTAAAAAAGTAAATACAAACTCCAATGGTCATCTGAATGGAAAATAGCTTCTCTAACAAAAGGTCATCAGTACTCATTATTACAACCGTTTATTCCTGTCAAGCCCTGCTTTCATAAATACACTTTCATGCCAAAAAAATATATTTCCTCCATAACTCGAATGAGACTAGGTCACACTTCTTGTCTTAGTCATCTCGCCAGATTCCATATAGTCAGCTCGCCTTACTGTGATTGTGGGTCAGAGGACACTCTGGACCATAATTTCTTTGAGTGTCCTATCAATGACCAATTTCCAAATTTTATGCATGAATTGGTAAAACTTAAAATTGATCTCCCTACCAGTATTCCCTGCCTTCTAAGTCTCAACTCCCCCCAAATTAACAATTTATTAGCAAAATACATTTATAAAAATGGCATTAAAATTTAAGTCATTGGGGATTAAAAACACATACATTTACACTATTTAACTTATTTACCTTATCTGCTTCAATTTTATTTGCCCAAATATTATATCTTGTTTAAAAGTAACTAATTTTAAGAACAATCTGTACTATTAAAATCTAACTGATTATGCATGGCCGAGATCACCCTTAATGGGTGAAAGCCAATAACATAATAAAAAAAAATAAAAAAATTATTATTACTTTTTGAACATTCATCTATTTAAGTTTTGGGCATATTGCCTGTTTTATGTACTAAAATAAAATAACAAATAATAAAATAAATACAAGTGGGTGCCGCCTCAACACACTGACCACTGATCCCACTGAAGAGATAAGCCAATAGAAGTATATTCTGGACGTGTCCGTGTGCCTTCGGACATCATTATTCCTTACTTCAAAAATTAAATTGATTGTGAAATAACGAAAATTTTCAAATAACGAAAATTTCCTTCTTGAACACATGTTCAAATTCATCGACCTATCTGGGGCCTAGGAGACGAAAATTTTAACTCAAGTTGGTGATATCAGTTTCCTTGAAATGGGTATAGATAACACTGTCTTGTAGTTCAGCGTGATGGAGTATGTAGAGATAAGGGGCAGATAATCAGCGTTGCAGGTTTCAAGGAGTGGTGCAATGACGTATGATCAGTAGGATCGGGATACTTTAATTAAAATTAACCAAAATAAAATGATTAAAATCTCCCAAATGGACGTGACTATGATTAAATTGTTATTTTTATAATACTAATTTTCATATATTATAATATGTACATAGATTTCAGAGGTTCTCAAACTTCTAAGAGATATATGTAGTTGTAAATATTATAAAATCGCTTCATGATAATTCGAGAAAAAAAACTGAATTTATTAAGTAGGTTAAAACTGTTTGTCTCTCATAAGTTATGTAGTATTATCATACAAAAAAATTGAATTCAGGGGTTCTCAATTTATTTTCTCTAAAATAATTTTTTTTATTTTAGAACCACTTTTTGAAAATCGGTTAACAAATATCTCTTTCGTAAGTTTGACAGTATTTTCATTTATATATTAAAATTCAGAGAAAATATTTTTAAATAAATTAAGAGATTATAGAACAAGGAACAGAGACTCTCAACCTTTTACAAAGACGATAAATAAATGTTTTTTTATTGCAATTATAAAAAAATTCGTACCTAATTATTTGCATTTTTATAAAAAAAAAAAAAAATGAGAATGTCTTATTTCTGTTTTATGTAATACAATTTATTTTTTTTCAAATTTAGATATTTTTATTTTATTCTAGTTTCAGATAGTTTGAAGATTTGTGAAATACGTATTTTTAAATCTATTTCGTAAGTAATTAATTAAAAATAATCGAATAGTAGGAATAAATCGATAATTTTGCATTATTATTAAAAAATGACTGCATTTGCAGTGGTGTCTGCGAATGTGTTAACTAAGTTTAACTTCACAAAATAAAAATCCAAACTCTTATAGGTTTAGTTTTTAGCTCAGACATGATTGAAATATTTATTTTACATGCATTGTTTTTCATTCTAATGAATTTTATTGTTTGTTTCTTTATAGGTGCAGCCTTGTTTTAGCAGTGTGTGTCCGGGTCCTAATTACCAGCAAAGGTAACAAATAATATTAAATAAGTTATTTATAGATAAAGATGTTCAATGGAGGGACCGTAATATGGTCCCTGTAATATTCACTAAATAAATAAGTCGGTGGTTCCATTAAAATCTATTATGTCTACTATAGAAGCATTCCTAGTGTGTATTATCTACTCAGCGGGTAGAACTTTGCAATCACACCAAAAGATGGCAGCCAACAAATATGGGAAACAATGACCGGATTTAATTAGGTCTCAATAGCTCAATTGGTAGAGGCTCTTGTCCCGGTAAGCCTAGAGTATCTGGGTTCGAGTCCCAGTTGTGACCGTTTCCTTTTTTTATTTTCTGTGTATTTGTTCCTTTCATATTTTATGTGTGAGTTGTTCATAGTATTTTCTTCAATAACAGCAAACTTATTTTGTGGCACCATTTTTATTATAAAATAAGTAATAAAACTTTGTTTTAAGCATTTTATAGTTGTAATAAAACCAATGTATTGCTTTATCAAATAATTTCTGGATTAATTAATTTTATTTTTTATTTCTTTCATCATAATATTATAAACAATATAATTTAAAGATTGAGAACCTCTGAAAACAGTGTGCAATATAGTTGTGAATGATGAATACTTGGAGCAGGTAGATGAGTTTATATATTTGGGAAGTACGTTTACGAGAGATGGAAAGAAGGATGATTGTGGGAAACTCTATTATCGGAGGACTGAACCAAAGAAGCGAAAGCTAGCAGTCCACTAGGTGAGGCATGGAACTGGCAGAGGAAGGATGAAAGTAGTTTGAATGGTGTAGAAATGAGATCTCTGAGGCGAATGTGTGGTAAAACCATGTATGATTGTGTTTAAAATGTCGAGATTTGCAAAGAATGCAAGGCTGATGTAAGCATAATGAGTAAGATTCAGAAAGGGACACTTAGATGGTTTAGGCATGTTGAGCGAATGAACGAAGAAAGGAGTGCTGGCAGAACATGTGATGCAAATGTAAATGGAAGAAGAAGCCGTCGACGCCCGAGGAAAACATGGCACGATCAAGTGAATTAAATACTTGAGTCTGGCCATGTCAGAAGTTGAAATAACAGAAAAGAATGTATGAGATGATATATGAATATGAATGAAGCAAGAAGTGTATACTAAGATTGATTGGTTTGGCGGTCTGTCTTCTGTGCCTATCTGTATTTCATGAACACGTACTCGGGCAGATGTTAATTAAAAATTGTCATACGTTTTGCGCGTCTCTAATATTAAATTAAATCAAATTAGTTCATATTTCACAATATCAGACGAACCAGATACGAAGCACGAAGAGACAACTTTCAATGGCAGCAAAAATGACTAAATTTTTTTAAATTTAATTCACACCTTTTTTATGGTTTTTAGCGTTAATTCAACATTTTTATGTTTTTTCTAAATTTTGCTACCCCTTCAAAAACTAACTAACCATCATGCCGTTTCCTTACATGGGTAGGCAGAGAGGACGGACCGCCAAACAACTAGGTCAATTCATACATCATCTACATACCCTTCTGCTATTCTGACTACATGACTCGATTGATCATGCCATGTCTTCCTCGGGCGCCTCCGACTTGTTCTACCATTCACATCATATATTCCCCTTGCATGCCTTGAAAATAATAACTATTTCCATATTTTAAATTTACCACAATGGATGATAAAAATAGTATCCAGGTCGTGGGCCGTTGGACAAAAATAGGTTTTTCTACATTTGTGCTTTTCTGAATGAAGGGGTTGAAGAACAAGAAAAACAACAGCCAACATTCGTGTAAGATCTTTCTTGGAAGTAAATTTCCGTGGAATTTAAGGCAAAAAATTTCGGAACCCTTCTGTGGTACAAATTATCGGTGAACGGTTGCAGCAAAAGCGTTTATTTGCATTCGGCGTTGCAGGTGCGCGCAAACTTTTTTCGTAAGCGTTTATTTGTAATAGTTTACGACGGGTATGAGTTTAGTAAAGTATTGCGGGGAGCCGTTTTAAATGTTTCGCACAGAATTCTCAAGCGAATTAGAATCTTAGAATCATTTCGCTGTTGTTTATTGCGGACGTAAATACACATTTTTTTGTTAGACTGTTTTTCAAAAATCCGTGTTTCACATTATTTTCCTCGCCTCCTTCGTTCTGGTATTGTTTGAAGAATCAAATTGGTAAATGTTTCCATGTTCTTGGTTACCTTCTTTATTAACTACGACAATGGTTTGATAACAATCCCCTCTAATGCCCCATCCCATAATACACTTTGTTTCAGGAGCCATGGAAGTCGACAAAAGTTTGCTGATGAAACCGGAGCAATTACAATTACTGATAGATACCCTCCTGGAATCCTCGGAGCAGTGTCCGGGGGACATTCTGAACGTGGAGCCGCACCCGAGCGACCAGACCTTGGTGATCTTTGCAGACCTGGTCTACACCACCAAGACATCTGGAGAACTGGATGCAGTTTATGGGACTAGAATTCTATCCGGTAAAGGGAAGCAGCTTTTGGCAGAAGATGACTGGAAACTTATGGTCACCGCCAATAACACGGATTCGTCCAATGGCTACTTCGGTGTGGCATTCGTACACACCGGTTTGCAACAAGTGGTGGTGGCACATCGCGGAACCGATCCCAAATGCTTCGGAGCCTTGTACACAGACATACAAGGCGTCTTGCGTACAAAATACACATCGTGCATGAATTCAGCTACAACATTTGTGGATTCTATACGACAAGCCATTCATTCGGCGAACAATGAACACAACAGGCACTACACACTCGCCATCACGGGCCACTCCCTGGGGGCCTGGCTCGCTCAGATAACTACATTCTCAGTCAAGTATTTGGCCATTAAACGTATAGAAAGTCAAATTAGGTTAGAAAGGAACCCCGAGGTAGGAATTCACGCCAAGACGGTCGGTTTTGATAGTCCGGGGGCCCGGGACATGTTGGACCGAGTGCTGGATGATTGTTACGACAGGTACGCCATGAACGTGTTGTTAGACGGGCTGGACATTACTCTCTACCTGTCGGCCCCCAACCATATCAACACTTGCGGCGCGCATCTTGGGAAAATTTATCGTGTTTTTAATGACGTGTCTGGATGCGATGATATGATGGCTGACCTCATCTATATTGATGACGGTACATTTCAGTATACTTTGACAACTCACTCGATAAGTCATTTTATTAAAGTCTTGATTATTGATAAAAGTGGGAAGATAGGTGAAGTTATAGACTGGGCCAAAAGCAGCCAAGAATTTAATAAACTCTTTAAGATCTTAAATTGGGACAATAATTATCACGGACATGCGAAAGTTGATAATGCTGATGACCTTCAAAAGGTCCTTCGGTATAAGGTGTCGGAACTCGAGTCCCCGGAAAATGCAGGAATTTTTAAATGTTCTTTTAGAATTTTTTCAGAAGACGAATTGCAAATTATTAACAGAATGCGTGCGCTACAGGAACAGAAGGGTGAATTGACCATTCTAAATGAATTCCTCAAAAATAATAACCTTAAAGTGGAGAGTGCCAAACTGCTCCCCCATTTTAATCAGGATAATTATAACCGTACAATAACGTGCCAGTCCGGAGAATCATTGGCGGAGCTCTGCAAGCGCGTGAAGCAGCTGATGCGGTGGCTGAAGCTGCAGTTCACGGAGGCGGTGGAGGAGCAGATCAAAGCCTTTAATCAAGCTGCAGACTTCATCTGCTACGCGGAAGGACAGACCTACCTCGACTCGTTGCCCAAATGTTGGTTGGACTTTGTGGATGTTGTGGGTTTCCGTGATTTCCTGATATCTGGCAAGGAGCGAGTTCTCTGCCTATCCACGCACAGTGGAGATGGTGCATTCCAGATGATTCGACTTCGGAACATCCTCCATCAGGTCGAAAGAAGTGTTGACACTTCTGAGGGTTTCTTAAAATATTTCAGTAAAAATCTTTACACGTTCGCAGAATGGTCCCAGCTGCAAAAGCTTATTAAAAATTATGGTTGGCCCGTTGAGAAAGAATACCTGATGGTGGTAGACTGCACCTCATCCCCCATTACTATAGAGAACCGCACGGAATTGTTCAATCGCGTACTTTCTACTTCGATGAAACTGGTTTTGATGGTGTCGTCACCAATAGACTCACCCGGCTCGTTCGAATTCATTAAAAATGTTAACTGTAACTCTATTGTTGATTTCTCTGACTTAACTCCTGATTCACAGAATAAAATGTTTGCAAGAGATAATGTGATAATGACTGCAGATAAAGTGTATAGTTTCCGAGAGTTCTTGGGAGACGACTGCTCTGTCAGTGAAATCAATCGTGTCCTAAATTCAGAATGCCTGAAAAATTTCGCAACTATTAAAGATTATGCTATCAAAATAAAGGACACGCGTCCCACCCTCGGTGACTTACAGATGCCGTTCTTTAAATTAAATATTAAAACTAGTATGGAATTTTTTGTGAGTTGCGTAAAGTCACCCAACACTAATGTGCTGGTGGTAATGGGCGGGTTGAGCCGCGAGGACCTGGAGACAGAGGCCGGTTGGGAGAAGCTCAAGGGGATGGACATCATCCTTGTCGAAGAAGATGCAGAACTCACCTTTAGAGACGTCTGCAAGAAAAACCAGGAAAAATGCATTTACCTGTTTGAAGTGTTCGGTCAAGATGTGTTATGCAAAGAAATATTCAATGGATGTTTTTATTTGCAAAGAAAATTTCTCCATAGAACAATCATTGACTTGAAGAAGTTTGCAGAAACTAAACATGCCGATGACTTATTTGTTATTGACAGTGAGAAAAACAAGAAGTTACTTTTGGAATTGATAGAGAATTCAACGCAAAGAGAAGAATTCTCAAAAAATGTAGGTGTTGTAAGTGCCAAAAAAAAAAAATTTGATTTTATTAAGAAAAATAATGAAAAAAGTATCCATTTTGTAAATATTTGCCAAATTGAGGGAACCCGTGAACTAGAGTGGCAACATTCCCACGGGTCTGTGGAGAGCCTGCGTCATTGTGTGCCCACGGACTCTTTGGAGCCAATAACAGAATTAACCTTGAGTAAAACAGAACGCAACTTCGTAATTATAACAGACGAGCCCGGGATGGGGAAAACAACTTCTCTGGCGAGCTTGTCAAGACTCATGGGATTACCATGGGTCATTTACAAAGAGTTAAAACACTTCCAAGCACATATAGATACACTTCCAGATGAGCTCACTCCTCAGAACGTGGCAAGGTTTTTATTGAGTGAGTGTCGCTCTCCGGCTGACGGATTGCTAGAGTATTTGCTGCAAAGCAAGACTCACTCCAAGCGGGTGGTATTGATGTTAGATGGGTTTGATGAGTTAGACGATTATGTTCAACAGAAAGAGAGTTCTAAAGATAAACTTATCAGACTCTTTGTGTTTCTGCAAGGCAAACCGGCAGTTCAAACTATAATAACCGCTAGAAACTATTTGAAGGAACCGCTAGAAGTGCAATTAAGACAAACCTCCACATGTTTTGTAAGAATTAATGCAGAAGAGCAAGAACATTATTTATCTGTTTTTTGGAGTTCCTGTCTCTCCCTCGAGCTAGGAGATTACGGAGAGAAAGAGGAGAGGCGACTCAAGGTATATGCAAGAGAGGTGCTTCGACGGGCGAATCTAGTACTGGGCGCAGACATGGCCCGCTTCATGGGGGTTCCCCTGCAGCTGAAGATGCTGGCCGAAGTCTTCCGGCCACAAAGTGATCTTTTGCTCCAGTCTCCAAAAGCCTTGTTAAGAAAAATCAATATAGTCAGTGCCTCAAATCTATACAAGAAGTTTATAGATCTGAAATACGAAATTTATTTACATGATAAAACCTCCAAAGGGGAAGAGTTAGACGAACACGAAATAATTCAATATCTTGAATTTGTAACAGATAAGCACGGCGAACTCGCTTTTAGAACATTCTTTTCTAATTTTTACGATGAAAACTTTGACTCCATTACAGACGAGTGGCTAATTAAATTAAACAGACACGGTTTGGTACAATCCAAGGGAAACGGCCAATTCCAATTTGTCCACCGAACATACGCAGAGTATTGCTGCGCCCAAATGCTCGTCCGCTGGCTCAATCAACGGACGCTCCATTGCAGGTATGAACTGTTCAAAGTACTACTTTTCCCACAAATACTGCTTCATCCGGACAGCAAGATCATCCGCCTGTTTATGAATGTTCAATTAAATGAAAAACCGATGACAAAGAATGCACTTGAAATAAACGCTAAATGTATTAGTCGACTGTGGCTTGAAGACAGTGCCATATTTAGGAATAAGGAGCATCAAACTGCCTTTCACATTGCGCTCCTAGAAAAGAACGAACACATCATCACATTTCTACTAAGTGGATTAAAAATTGAAAAAACACAAAAATCGTTTGTCTCTCTCGTAACACAATGTGACCTTTATAATAATGCAGTACTAACTATGGTGGAAGAGCCGGAACTGTATAAATTCAAGAGAGGTGACTTAATTTTAGACAAAATACTGAGAAATATTTTACAAAGTATCGAAACATGTTCTGATGAAACCAAGGAGCAGGTCTTTTTTGCAAGTTTATTTAATCGAAATACTTCAAAATTGTTTATTAGAAATTATTTGAGTTGTACCTCAAAAGTGTTCGACAGAGTAAAAGAAGTTTTACTAAAGGTAATACAGTTTATCGAGGCTTTAAAAAAAAAAAATGTTAAACTCGTTAAAGACATATTAATGAAGCAATTAAAAAATGACATTGAACGTTCTTGCTTACTATTGATGAAGCACAAAGACAACAGGATGCAAACTGCCCTTCACATCGCTGCATGGTACGGCCTCCTCGATATGGTTAAACTACTCGAGGAGCAAACTGCTGTCCCCTTTGCTGTACTGATGGTACAGTGGGATTTTGGGAAGAGAACTCCTTTACATACAGCTGCTCGATACGGTCAACTTATTATTGTCAAGTACTTAGTGGAGCGCGGCGCAGACATCAATACACGCTGTGAAAACGGCTTGTCCGCTCTGATGCATGCGTCCTTTGGTGGTAAATTACCAACTGTCGAGTATCTCATTGGAAGTGGAGCTAACATCATTGATACGGACAATGTAGGCAGTACCGCATTACATATCGCAGCACAGCTGGGACATCTTCTGGTGGTAGAATACCTCCTGCAGCAGGGGGCGAACCCCGACAAGGTAAACAGTGATGGAAGCACGGCGCTAACTATAGCGATGCATTACAACAAGAGGGATGCGGTGCGGCTGCTGCTGGAGTGGGGAGTGGACGTTAACGCGGATGGCGGTGAAGTTGTTAAGATTGCTATATTGCGGGGGGAGTGGTCTATAGTGGAGGCTTTAGTAGATAAAGGGGCATCCGTTAAAGAAAGTCAAATATTAAAACAAAATTTTCATTTTGGAAATTGGATGAATTTGAATCAAAGGATGGAGATTTTAGACGAATTTAAAATAAAATTCCCGAAATACGAATTTAAAAAATAAAAATATGTAAATATTTTAGTTTGTGCTCATTTTAGAAAAGAAATTTAGAGAATTAATCACTTTTGCTAATGAAAAATCTATCCGTGCCACCGGGGACATCGTTACAATAGATTATTCATAATTTCTTTTTATAAAACTATAAAATAATAAATTACAGAATATCATGCAAAAATATCCTACTTACGAATCCTTTTTAGATATTTTAGTATTTTCCACTGTGGCAAATTAAGTTTTTT
Source organism: Halesus radiatus (assembly GCA_022606495.2). NCBI lineage: Eukaryota > Metazoa > Arthropoda > Insecta > Trichoptera > Limnephilidae > Halesus > Halesus radiatus. The sequence continues at coordinate 147,152 of JAHDVE020007295.1, read as the reverse complement.
ATAATATATAATATTTTAACATTTGTGCCTGAGCTTTTCGCAGATGTTTTTTTTTGCGTAAATCGAAATATGCGGGAATTTCAATCTTTTAGAATTTTACTAAGTGTATCCCTATAACTTAAGTGCCCTTGAAGTGATTTTTTATAAAAAGGGCGCTCTACAAATTACTATTATTATTATTATTTTTTTATATGAATACTACAAAAGAGTCCCAACTGCTCACAACCGTCTGGAGCCAGTGAGACTATGGCATTCCCATTTGGGGAATGTTGTGAGGCTGAAGGTATTGGGGAGGAGAAGAGGAAGACGAAGGTGGGGAAATACCTGGCTATTTAGATCTGGTCACCAAACATGGCTAAAATCCATTTCAAGCAACGTTTTAATTCTGAATGGTGGTCTTTCACCAGGGCGATACTGAGAGTATCTTCCACTCTGGATCGTGTGCAAATATACTTTATATTATTTTTAAATTAATTAATTGTGAAACAGCACAAATTAATTAAATAAAATTTTATGTATTTAAATTAAATACTGTAATGTGGGTAAAATGATTCAAATTTCATATATATGTACATTTATATAATTTTGACATTTTAATGTAACGTATAAGTATAAAATATAGATATATATATTAAAGTTTTTTTTCATAGTCCTCCTCACTAGGAGATCCTGTGCTGAGACGAACTAGGTTTTGTCATAGTCCTCCTCACTAGGGGATCCTATGCTGAGACGAACTAGGTTTTGTCATAGTCCTCCTCACTAGGAGATCCTGTGCTGAGACGAACTAGGTTTTGTCATAGTCCTCCTCACTAGGAGATCCTGTGCTGAGACGAACTAGGTTTTGTCATAGTCCTCCTCACTAGGAGATCCTGTGCTGAGACGAACTAGGTTTTGACATAGTCCTCCTCACTAGGAGATCCTGTGCTGAGACGAACTAGGTTTTGTCATAGTCCTCCTCACTAGGAGATCCTGTGCTGAGACGAACTAGGTTTTGTCATAGTCCTCCTCACTAGGAGATCCTGTGCTGAGACGAACTAGGTTTTGTCATAGTCCTCCTCACTAGGAGATCCTGTGCTGAGACGAACTAGGTTTTGACATAGTCCTCCTCACTAGAAGATCCTGTGCTGAGGCGAACTAGGTTTTGAATAAAGGGGTTTCAGCGACTTCTATATTTCAACTTCGAGGTTTGTGTAGGATATTTCCAGTAATTTATATGACGTTGTTTTAAGAATGCTAGTCAGTTCTTCTTCTGTTAATTCCTTAAGCCAAGTTTTGCTACACTTAATGCAATCATTGATTAAATTACTTTGTTTCATACTTGGTGGGAGTTTGTTGTATAATTTTACTGCAAAAATTCAGAACTTCTTTTCCAGAAGTGGTATTACATTTAGGTACATTTAGCTTGTCTAGTTGCTTATATTCTGCATATTAGTACATAATTGTTCATTAATAAAATATAAACGAAATCAATATTTTTAATATTTCCCCGGAAACAGGCGTGTGCTTACCACATTCCTGTAGAAACAAAGAGCAGTTTGCATCTTGGGACAATCACCAACTTTTAATGTTTTACGTTTTTCAGGTCCGCTTTTCACGTGCTATGACGTCGTATTCTTTAGCATTCTTGCGCATGTTTTCGCCTATATCTAACCTCTTTAAAATGTCCATCGTCTTCCGCAAAGTCTTATGTTTTCTCTTATTACTCGTGCTACTCGAAGACATGCGGACTGATTAGGGGTATGAAACCACAAGTAAACAATAATTAACGCGAGAGTTACGTAATGTACTTTTGGCGCATACGTAAATGACGACGCTCGCAAGCTCATTGACACTTACTAGGGAGATGGAATAAAATTGAATCGTATGCGCGCTTCCCTTGTTTTAGTACCGGATTACTGGACGTGCCGGTATAGTGAAGTCCCGGAATAGTGAGATTATACTGTATTAATTGTTTTTGTGTTTAATTCGTAGAACTCCATTTAATTTATTTTTTTTTACATTTAATGTAAATCAAATTTAATAATGTTATTATTAAGTTCTGCGAGTATTTTTTGTTTTTATTATTGTGACAGCTGTTTCGGTGTTCATGGCCATTTTCAAACTGTTGAATTGAATTTTATTCGTTCCCACCCCATTTTAATTTGGACGGGTTTTTAAAAATAGTAATTTATTATCAGTAAAATCGATTCAGTAAGAAAATAATTAAAATTCTCTATTCTATGAGGTTTTTACATTCATAATGTGTTTCCCCGTATTTAAATGATTTTATTTAAATGTGTTATATTGTTTTGATAATATGAACACACTGATAAGCGGAGAATATATAATTTTCCTTAATTTATTTATTAATATTTACTGGTTTATTTATTTCTAATTGTTCAAGTAAAATTAATCTAAGACCCTTTCTTTCTATATGTAAGGGTAGGTTTATTCTAAAAAAAAAGATTATACTGTATTCAGAATCAGTGTTTTTTGATTTACAAACACTTTTTTTTTAAGTTAAAATATTATTCACTCAAATTCCCCGTTATCTTCCGTATACCAAATAGAACTACTCGATCCAAAATTATATTTAATTGTAACAATAATATCAGGACTGAGTCATTTGGATATTCGCTTGTACCAAGATTGCACGCCGCAGGTAATTCCTACACAGAAATATATATAGTAGATATATTCAACTGCACGGAATATAATAATAATAATGTTTTATTATCTTCTTTTTTATAACAAAATAACAAATAATGATATCCTCAATGGGATCTCCCGTGCTGAGGATTTCATTTACAAAATATTCAATTACATTATATTAAATTGATGTACTTGATGAAAAAAAATTATAATTGTAAGGTGAGGTGTTTTAAGTGCAGTTGAGTATTTTCGGTGTTAGTCTGTATTTGGTGTTAATATATTTTCTATTTCAGATCTCCCTGTGTAACGTATCCAGTGTTTTATTTGATTGTTAAATTTATTATGGCTGTTGTGATTTTTGAAGGATAGTGGGATTTTGTTGTAGAGTTTAGTACCAAAGTATAAGAAGTTGTTTTGTCCAAATGCTGTGTTTGTGGTTCCTTGTTGGATGTGTTTTCGAGTCTGAAATCTGTTGAGTGTTTCTAATAAGTGTGATGGTTATTGTTTCTTGTTTTTTTGTATTTATGAGCGTAAAGTAGTATTGTTTTAGAGTATAATTGTTTTTTTGATATAATGTTAAGTTTGTTGAAGATTTCGTCAGTGCTAGTTCTAACAGGGACTTTAAGTATAATTTTCATGATGGCTTTTTGTGTTCTAATGAGTAAATTAAGAATATTATCATTAGCACTGCCCCATCCGATAATACCATATTCTAATAGTGATTGGCAGCGAGCCGTGTAGATCTCAATCAAATCTTTTGTATTGAGGACATTCCTGATTGCTTTAATTTTTTAATTTTGTTATTTCAATAAATAATGTGGTCAGTCCACTTTAAATTGTGATCAATTTTTACCCCTAGATACGTTATGTGGTTAACATTTTCCAATGAAAGACAGAGATAGTTACAAGAAAGCTGTAATAGCATACCTCTTCCAAAAATATTGATGCTAACGTATCGTGTTCTTTTATGTATCACTGATACATGGTTTATTTTTATGAGTTAATCCGTTACTCCATGTTACTTCTGTATTACTGTTATATTATTTTATCTATTTGACAAATATGTAAACGCCCTTTTAGGCATGTATTATAAATATAAAATAGATTAATAATAATTTAAAAGTTAATTCTACTGTTTCTAACGTGTCTATTATTATTATTGTTCCATGAAAAGTATAATTTACTGTTTATAGTTTTCTATTTATTTCATTGTTTAATAAAGTGGTTTCTTTTAAAAACATATACAATTAATCAATTTTTGTTTATGTTTATAATTTGTCTATCCGTGCATCATTGTGTTCTATGTTTATCATTTGTCTATACTTGACATTATTTTTTTTGTAGTATTCTGTATGTCCTGATGAGGAAAGCTAAACTTTTGAAACATATTGATTTGTATATATTAATCAAGTGGTGATTACAAAGTAATTTTTAATTCATTTACTATTTGTTTTACTTATATTATTGTACTACTTTCACTGTTGTTCTTCAAAGTCAATTTGTTTGTTTTTTAATTTGTGCAAATCATTTAATATTTAGTAGTTTTGTCCCAAAATGAGATGAAATAAGATGATTGCATTGCTAACAGAGCCACGAAAATGCTGGGTCTTAGTGTAAGCATCTCCAAGGAGATTGTTTTAATGAAGTGAGGAGAAATTAATTCAAAGTGTAAATAATCTGTTGTATAGCCCTGAATGGATTTGTTTTCACGCATCATTTGCACTGACTAGAACTGGATTACAAGGTATTTTTTGCATGTATTTTAATTGTATTTCGATTATTCATTGAACAGTGTAAATAAAGTGTGTCTTGTAACAGTTATTCAAATAAGGAACTCCAGTCCAATTTTTTTTTATTATTTAGCCATTATTCGCCGTTAGTCCATGGTAATGAGTACTGTAAGGTGGTTGACTAATTTAACACGTCCCTGGGTCAAGTAAAAAGCAATATATTGCAGCGTATTTGGTTAAATACATACATGAAGAATTAATTATTATATATATACATATATATATTTTACATAAATTATTGAAGTTTATAAACCTCATTGTAATAATATTTTTTTAATAATTGAAGATAATATTAACTCTGAAAATGAAACATGAAACCGAAAAGACACAGAAAAGAAAAAGATAACGGTAGCAGCTGGGACTCGAACCCAGGACCTCATGGTCTACCCCAATCCGTCCCGTCATTTGTTATCGGTGCCATACTTTAATAAGAACTGTTAATATCATCTTCAATTAATTCCCATTTATTTTTGGCTGATATCATTTTATAACTACAAGATTCTACCTGAATTTATTTGTAATCATTAGATAGTGTCTCGGATTCCTATCTGCATGCTCTCTGCTTTGTTATTTGCTGTATAATCTATGTAGTGTGTTCCTAGAATAACGGTCTGATACGAGTATATATATATATATGTTTGTAAAAGGTCATTGACCGTAAAAAAAGAAATAAATTAGTTCATTTTTGTTGAAATACCTTTTGATTTTAATTTTATAAAACTTTCAATAAATTATTTTTCACAATCCGTGAGGCGTATGTGTGGTAAAACCATGTATGTGTGGTAAAACCATGTATGTGTGGTAAAACCATGTATGTGTGGTAAAACCATGTATGTGTGGTAAAACCATGTATGTGTGGTAAAACCATGTATGTGTGGTAAAACCATGTATGTGTGGTAAAACCATGTATGTGTGGTAAAACCATGTATGTGTGGTAAAACCATGTATGACCGTGTGAAAAATATTGAGATTCGCAAACAATGCAAGGCTGATATGAGCGCAATGAGTAATATTAAGAAAGGGACACAAAGATGGTTTGGGCATACAGCAGATGAACGAAGAAACGAGTGTGTGGAGAATATATGATGCAAATGTGAATGGAAGAAAAAGACACGATACGATCAAGTGAACCAAATACTTGAGTCGGGCCATGTCAACAGTCAGAATAACAGGAGAGTGTGTATGAATGTGAATGAAGCAACGAGTATATGCCAAAACCGAGTTATTAGACGGTCCGTCGTCTCTGCCTACCCCTACGGAAAAAACACCGTATGATGGTTAGTTAGTCAAAAATACATTGTTTTTTTAACAGTAACTCCACTCAGAAGGCCCTAAGGAAAATAATTTATCTCATGTCTTTACCCTTTAGGTGCCACATGAAATCGAAAATCCGCTTCATTAAATACTTGGAGTAACATGTTCACGTTCACGGGAGACGGAGAGGACGATGAGGACATTGAGAAAAGGACATTACGGAGGGCACTTTGTGGTTTGACATTTTTATTAAACAAACGCTTTGTTTTGAAACACTAATTTATTTTAAACAAGCTGATGTGTACCCGGCTATATTATATATAGATATTTTAAATTATCTAAGGCAAATTTGTGTTCAAATGTAAATTGGTTGTTTTTAATTTAATTTAAAGTTCACCATAATGTTTATTTTAATATTTAAAAAAATATATATATTATTATATTTTCTTGAAGGAGAAGGGATAAAAAATTTTTTTTACATCACCGTTAGCCCCCAAATAATTTTTAAAGGTGCCTCTAAAATCGCGACAGATCAATTTCTTTAATGGCTTATATTTCAATAAAGTAAAACAAAAATAAAGTACATACTTCTAATCCGTACTAGATATTTAGTATAATTTTAAATGAAAAAAGATCATTAGGTTTAGGTGAGTATTTTGGCCTCAAATCCAAAATTAAGTTTGGTATGAAACAGGGCGCGCAGCCGTTCTCCCTAAAGACGATGTGGGATATTTTGAGTTAACAGGAAATATATATAACATGGGACTGTAAGACAAATTACGTTGATTATTAAGTTTGGTATGAAACAGGGCGCGTAGCCGTTCCCCTTAAGACAATGTGGGATATTTTGAGTTAACAGGAAATATATATAACATGGGACTGTAAGACAAATTACGTTGATTATTAAGTTTGGTATGAAACAGGGCGCGCAGCCGTTCCCCTTAAGACGATGTGGGATATTTTGAGTTAACAGGAAATATATATAACATGGGACTGTAAGACAAATTACGTTGATTATTAAGTTTGGTATGAAACAGGGCGCGCAGCCGTTCCCCTTAAGACAATGTGGGATATTTTGAGTTAACAGGAAATATATATAACATGGGACTGTAAGACAAATTACGTTGATTATTAAGTTTGGTATGAAACAGGGCGCGCAGCCGTTCCCCTTAAGACAATGTGGGATATTTTGAGTTAACAGGAAATATATATAACATGGGACTGTAAGACAAATTACGTTGATTATTAAGTTTGGTATGAAACAGGGCGCGCAGCCGTTCCCCTTAAGACGATGTGGGATATTTTGAGTTAACAGGAAATATATATAACATGGGACTGTAAGACAAATTACGTTGATTATTAAGTTTGGTATGAAACAGGGCGCGTAGCCGTTCCCCTTAAGACAATGTGGGATATTTTGAGTAACAGGAAATATATATAACATGGGACTGTAAGACAAATTCGTTGATTATTAAGTTTGGTATGAAACAGGGCGCGCAGCCGTTCCCCTTAAGACAATGTGGGATATTTTGAGTTAACAGGAAATATATATAACATGGGACTGTAAGACAAATTACGTTGATTATTAAGTTTGGTATGAAACAGGGCGCGCAGCCGTTCCCCTTAAGACAATGTGGGATATTTTGAGATAACAGGAAATATATATAACATGGGACTGTAAGACAAATTACGTTGATTATTAAGTTTGGTATGAAACAGGGCGCGCAGCCGTTCCCCTTAAGACAATGTGGGATATTTTGAGTTAACAGGAAATATATATAACATGGGACTGTAAGACAAATTACGTTGATTATTAAGTTTGGTATGAAACAGGGCGCGCAGCCGTTCCCCTTAAGACGATGTGGGATATTTTGAGTTAACAGGAAATATATATAACATGGGACTGTAAGACAAATTACGTTGATTATTAAGTTTGGTATGAAACAGGGCGCGCAGCCGTTCCCCTTAAGACGATGTGGGATATTTTGAGTTAACAGGAAATATATATAACATGGGACTGTAAGACAAATTACGTTGATTATTAAGTTTGGTATGAAACAGGGCGCGCAGCCGTTCCCCTTAAGACGATGTGGGATATTTTGAGTTAACAGGAAATATATATAACATGGGACTGTAAGACAAATTACGTTGAATATTAAGTTTGGTATGAAACAGGGCGCGCAGCCGTTCCCCTTAAGACGATGTGGGATATTTTGAGTTAACAGGAAATATATATAACATGGGACTGTAAGACAAATTACGTTGATTATTAAGAACATTACTATCAATTTTAACGGCTTTCTTTATTTCTAAAGATTATAAATTATCTAATCTAACGCCAAAACCATTTCTGTGAAAGAATATTAGCGCCGGTGCTATGACTATAGGTATGATCATTTTCAATTAGATGGATGGCGAATTCTTAAGAACCATGGCTATTTAAACATCTAAGATGTCCTTTGGTTCTGATATTGACATAACATGCTGTTTTACGGATGTAAAATGCCAGACAGTCATTACAATTTAATTTATAGACGGCCGAGTGGCTTAGTTGGTCGTCCTTATCTTTTGAATGGATTAAAAATGAATAATACATTGTCTAGTTAATGTGTCTAGCAATGTCTAATAACGGATATGAGCCAAATTTAATTGGTTAAATATCTTAAATAAAAAACTTGACTAAATTTCAAAAGAAAAGTATTTATTTTATTTTTATTTATTTTAGAAACAAACAGTACAATAAAATATAAAATAAGTGGTGTACAAATTACAAGGTTTTAGAAAATTATCACAAGGATCCGTACCAATGACATGTCTCTATGTAATATCTAGTAAGTGGTTATGTACATTGTACCGGGCGGGGTTAGTACAATGCTAGGGAATGATACGTGGTAAAGATAAAAAGGTATATGAAAGGGAGTATAGTTATCCCCCTTTTAATATTAATTGTTAGAGTGCGGTGCAGCGCTTTTTTATGACTGCTATAACTCTTTCCTGGATATACCCACCAACATCTATCGTAACGAATCTCTTCCCTTATACTCGTGTTCCTACTTTCTATCCCAAGGTTCACCAGTTTATAGGAATAAGCAAAAAAAAAATATAAACAATTCAGCTCATTTTTTATTAATAATAAAAATAATTTATTTTTTTAATTTATAATATAAATTTGTTATTCAATGTTTTATGATATTTTTGTTATTAGTATTTTTGAATAACTACTTCAATTAATGTTTGTTTATGTTTATAATTTGTGTATTCTTAGATTATTGTTCTAATTTTTTATCATTTGTCTCTATTTGAAATTATTTTTTAGTATTCATATATTCGTGAGGATGACAGCATTGCTGTGGAAACATGTAGAAATATATATATATATATATATATATATATATTTGAATAAAAGTGGTGTATACAAAGTATATTTCAATTATTTAATTATATGTATATTTTTTACATTTTAATTTACATATTGCTTATTTTGAATACTTATGATGTTTGCATCTTACTTTAGTTCTATATAATAAAATGATGAAGTTTTTTGCATCTTACTTTATATAATAAAATGATGAAGTTTTTTGCATCTTACTTTAGTTCTATATAATAAAATGATGAAGTTTTTTGCATCTTACTTTAGTTCTATATAATAAAATGATGAAGTTTTTTGCATCTTACTTTAGTTCTATATAATAAAATGATGAAGTTTTTTGCATCTTACTTTATATAATAAAATGATGAAGTTTTTTGCATCTTACTTTATATAATAAAATGATGAAGTTTTTTGCATCTTACTTTATATAATAAAATGATGAAGTTTTTTAGAATGTTAAAAACTAAATAGAGTCAAAGTATGGTTATCTCACCAATTGTTGATGAATCATTATCCATAGTGCTGGTGAGCCCCCTCGGGCACTCGGGCAGACCATATCCTTAATAACAGTCTCCATGACGTCCATGGGCTCGGCGCTGCTCGGTCCGCCACCAGTCTGGTAGAGGTCCCTCCTGATGGCGGCGCTCTTCTGCTGCACCAACCTCTTCAATCCGTTGTGTTTATTTTGTAAGGTCTTGGATGACCTGAAGGCTGCTGATTAAAAAACAATGAAAGGTAAAAAAACTGATTTAACAGTTGAAAACTAAATTATCACCTAACAAAATAAGTAATAAAACACAATAATTCACAAGAGCCAAGGAGAGAAAACATTGTGTGGTTTTGGACATTCTTCAACTGATTTTGAGGGTCTTGGATGACCTGAGGGCTGTCTTTTAACCGACCTACGCCTATGAACGTATGTGATACGCAAACTTTGATTATACCATTCTGCGCTATCACGTACGCGCTTGAGTAAAAATAATATATCTCATAACTACAAACCGTAATGACCACGCGCGCGTCCCAACAACACGAGACACGGGACAACAGACAAGTAGTTCTTCAAGGACAGGCGAAGCATGCAGTCGCTTGTTTGACGTTCCGTAATTTTCGTACATTCTCGCAACAAGACGTATGTACACACATTATTAGAGCAATTAACAATAAAAACCATAAAGTAACGCTTTACCAGCTGAATGGGTTCACAGTTCATAGGATGAGGTTGGTCCGGATCTTGGAAATATAAATAATTTGTAATTTAATTACATGTAGAAGTTGCGTTGAATTCAACTTTGGTAATTTATTCCTATTGGGACTCGGTATAAAACACATAATTTTAAAAAAAGAAAAATACTTTCAGGTTCATAAAAATAAATAAAAAATATTTGCATACGCCAAAAAAATGCACTTCTTTTTTTACTTTACATAAATAAAAATAAGTAAATATGTAAGGGGAATTGACGCCATCTTTAACGTTGTCAGTATGATATGACGTTTGTCAGAAGTACCAACTGTAAAAAATTAATTCTTGTAAAATTGTTAGATTAACAAACATACCTAATCAGCATTACTCCCTCCCCTGGAATCGTTTTCATACGGATAGTACAGGCTGCTGGCTATTTAAAAAAAATGTGTGTATTCTTTCTAGGTGATCAGGAACCGATCTCTTCCAGAGGAATTCACATAAGTGTCCCTCGTAATGGCGATCGCTCCTACCATGACTTGGGACACTCCCTCGGACTTCCCGCCAACAGCGTTCGATGTTTTGTGTGTGAGCACCATTCGCTGGATCCAAAAAATTTAGGCTATGATTCACATTTAAATGTACATATCCCACATTGTGAAGGCAGTCATATGCTTCCCAGCAGTCTGCAATAATTGTTGTTCCGGGTAAAATATAGTCTTTTATAAAACAATAAAGTTTCTTTATATCTATTTTCCACGGCAAACATTTTTTCATCCCACGCTCTAAACCACCGAAGATCCATTTTCCATTATACGTCCCCTATTGTATTTTCTTTTGCCTATTTTAGCCACGTCAATTTCGACCAATTTTGCCCTTATTTTTGAAGCACCGGTTAATGCATAATTCCCTGCAGTACGAGGACCAGTCAACTACCGTCCTAGTGCTCATTCATAGTTCTTTCTGTATAAATATCGTTCTGGGTGGTCGCAAAACTGCACAGAATAACACGAATTTAAAAAAATTACATTTCGGGCTGAGACACTAAAATTACACCTTGTTTTTATTTTTTTATTATCGAAGTCTTCAATTCCCTTCCAAGCCAACTCTTTGTCTTTTCAAATATTTTTTTAAATTATTTTCCACTATACATTTATATAGGCGAACGACGTCCACTAACTTTTCTGTTTTGAGAAGTTGACGGCTCATTCGCGTGATTAGCTAATCCTGAAAAACAAAGCAAAAAGTTATTAATTCGACTCAATTCTATGTAAAATCATAAAAATCAACAAACATAACCAAAAACTGTTTACATACTTCTTATTATGTAAAAATAACGATTGATTTGCGCGGAGATGTTTGTTTTCACATTTGTGATTGTGATCGCACGGAATCCATAGAAACACGACATTATTTAGACAGGCGTTAATAGTTTGAATAAACCGATGTTGCCAGACTGAACTTCGAAATGACCTTCTAAATGTTAGGCCATCAGGTGGCCGATGCGATGGCATGACGATTATTTGGCTCACTATTCATATGAATAAAGATAACCAACGGTTAGATAGCGAAGATTTTATTGAGATGATGGTGAAGTTTTTTTATTATTAAATTCTATTCAATAAATAACATCAAGTCTTTTTTCTTTTGGATATGCGTTTTTTATTGAATTTGCTTCAATAATAAATACCATCAAATTGATATAGCCTTTTGTAATCACCTAAAATAAAAGAATAAAAGGGCCAATAAGTAATAAATTCCCAGACTAGACCGGCCATAAAATGAATTTAGTACAAAGGCTAGCCGAACCTATTGTTAGAAAAATCGTAACTACTACATCGTAAAATAAAATAATCATAATTGCTATTTTGGAAAGTCCGCAATTCCTTTGAGATTTTATGGGACGGCAATAATCCCCTCAAAGGAATTGACCCGCCGACGGAAGGCCCGCGGAACAATGCGGGTGATAAAAGAATACCTACAGGTAGACAAAGGACAGTGGGCTCGAGGAAACAGTCAGGTGCAGTCTTCCACCGAGGAAGGACGAGTCGGTTGCCGTAGTCCGCCCAGGACAGACAGCCAAGTGAAACCTTCCGCCCAGGAAGGTTCCTATTTTCGCTCCTTGGAGAGGCCGCCCAGGTCCTCTGACGACGAGGGAATTTTACGCTTCCATCCCAGAAGGAAGTAACTGATCTTCGCCCTTCGGAGATCAACATCGGAGACCGCCCAGGCCTCTGATTATCGCCGCGTTGCACCTACTCCCGATCCGGAGGTACATGAATACCTAGTGCGAACGCGAGGACACTGCATACAAAGCAGCCACTGGACCCTGGACAGCCATCACAAAAAGGGAAGTGCCTCTGACTCTAATGATAATTCCTCCACCCTGTCAGCCAATGAACCTCTAATTTTAAGTACAAAGACTTTAACAGTAGATTTAAGTAATTGCCTATCTAATTTTATTGAATTAATTATGTCTAATTAAGATTAACTCTAGTTTTAAGACTAACCCCACGACTATCAAAATAAATTACTTGTAACTACCTAAGATCGCTTTTCTCTTCCTCCCTTTTTGCGTTATTCCTAGAATAATACCAACTGCCCAGATATATAGATCATAGAAGATGAAGTGGGAACCCGCCTTAAGCCATATGTAGCTATGTATTTTTCAAATATAGAATAAAACTATGTGTGTGGTAAAATATATTTTAGATAGATACTTTATCGTTTATCTGGATATGAAAATGTTAATTTCATATTTTTTTCAACAAATATATCAGTTATAATTTTGATTAACAAGAACACTCATATGTACATGCTCTTGAATGAAATTATTTTGTTTAACCTTTGGAACACCGAGCTTCTGTGGTCTAATGATTCTGTTGTGTGCCGAAGGTAAATTTTGCACGCGGCCCGCCGTGCACCGGCTGAGCCAATTTTCGTAGTGACTTACTTGTTTTTTGCAAAATGATATTTTCGTAACTTATTCTGTCTTACCAGATAATGTGTTTATATATTTATGAAAATTCTCCAGAATAGCTACTTCTATTCAGAGAAGAAAAATAATTCTCTCTATAATAAGTTAAAAAAAGTTAATGATACGAAAATATTTGTGAAGATTTATTATATTACCATAAAGCTAAATAAATGTAATAACAATATATAAAACAAAAATAAAACACTTTTATATGTACATTTTAAATGTTTTCACTGAATAAAACTCAAATAAACTGTGCTTCAAGGACTGATGCAGTACTTGACAGTTGTTATTTTGTTTTAAATACCAGACGAGCGGTGTTTCACAAAACGACAAATAAGAATTGCTCTCTGATTTATTTTTTTGTTGGCAAACGAATGTAATTTATTAATTGATAAACTAAAGTTTTTAAGACAAGATTTTTGTGCATAGCGCAAAGGGTAACAATTATTTTTATAAACAATAATTATTAGCCTGAAACACTTTTTCAATTTGGATCAGTGTTTCAGGCTAATAATTATTGTTTATAAAAATAATTGTTACCCTTTGCGCTATGCACAAAAATCTTGTCTTAAAACTTTAGTTTATCAATTAATAAATATTTGACAAGTCAAAACATTTTTCACCAATAAAATGAAGACATAATTTGTCTCGACGCCACCTAGTGAGGGATTTAGCCGTTACAAGCCTTCCTCATACCAATAAAGTTGGTTGTTTACAGGTGAAATATAATAAAAAACCGTAATTATTGAATGAAACACTAGTATATATTGATTAACTTGGCGGGTTTGCGATAAGCCGACGTAGCTCAATGGTAGAGGATCTGACCGGATATTAGAAGGGTGTGGGTTCGAGTCCTGCCAGCGACATTTATCTTTGCTCGGAAGGTTTTTTCAATTTGGATTTGTGTTTCAGGCTAATAATTATTGTTTATAAAAAAATTAATGTAATTTAATTTAATAAGCTAAGAATAATTTTTAAGGTCGAAAATCCCACAAAAAGAAAGTATGTTTTTTTCGTTGCCCATCGGCCACGCCGGTGCACCAAAAGTTAATACTAAATAAACCGTTCATTATTTTCAGGAGATCTTTTTGATGAGGGATTATGGTGCAGTGGCGAGGAATTTAATGATTATGTCGATCGGTTCTTTACCTTGTTTAAAGTTCCACATGAAAGGAAAATTGTACATAGTCGCGGGGAACCATGATATTGGTTTTCACTATAAGTAGGTTATATATTTTTTTGTATTTTATCTTATTGTAAACTTTTTGGTACTTTACTGTTATACAGACGTAAAATACAAAAAAGTGGGAGTTTTTGCTTGGCGTGCCTCTCTTAACCTAATTCTGGGTTCCCACCTTATCTATTCTATGGTCTGTCTCATAGAATGAACCTTTCTATGATAGACAGGAATTGCAATACGTTCACACTTGCTCTATTTTTATTCTATTTCATTTCATTTGTATTTGCGGAGCTCAAGGTGACAGCAAATCTTCGAAAGAATTTTTTTTTATTGTACGTAACCATAGATATTACTCTACTAGCGTTGTTCATGTAGCAACTGTCGTTCACATGGTTCTATTTTAAATAGAAAAAACGAAAGTGGGAGTCGATTCAACATTGGGCTTCTATTCTATTGGGTATTCTATTCTGCTATATTGCATAATACTTAACCTGACCATAGATATTACTGTACTAGCGGTGTTTGCGTAGTAACTGTCATTCGCATGGTTCTATTTTAACAATGAAAGTGGGAATCGATTCAACATTAAGCTTCTATTCTATCGCGCATTCTATTGCATTGATAAGCCTCATCTCACTCACCTAATACATAGATTCTATGAAATAGATGATAGATTAGATGACGTGGGAACGTAGTTTAACCTAACCCAACCCAAGAGCGTTCTTCTTTTTATAATTTTTTCTTCTCTTCTTGTCGATACAGTCACCCAAAACCTTGTAGTTTTTTTTCAATTGTATTTTGCGGCAGTAAAACCGTCGAGTACCCATTTTTATACATATTAGTAGAATGAAAATAGTTTTTTTTTTAACAATACACAATAAAAAATATGTCCTTGTATTTATTACAGCGTGTCTCCATACCTAGCTGGTAGATTTGCCCGCAAAATGGATGGTCCTCCTGTTCAGATGGTTACCGTTAGAGGCAACCATTTTGTGCTGATAAACTCAATGGCCATGGAGGGTGATGGGTGCTTTCTCTGCCAAAATGCCACTTCTGCAGTGAATAACATTACATGTACGTATTTCACTATGCTTTTCCACTTATCAATCTTGTTTTTCATTTTAAAGTTCTACGAGTCGTTATGGAAATAATGTTTAAATAAATAGTAGTTGCATTAACTGTGAATTTTCAATATAAAACCTTAAAAAATTTCAATTTAAAACTTCAATGCATTTTAAAAAACAGTAAACAGTTGATAGTAACCCCGTAGCAACCGAATATTTTGAATTTGTTAAACTAACTTCAGACTCAATTTTGCTAAAAAACGAAGTTCAAATCAAAAAAAGTAATAAAAATCAACTCAAATTGCTATGTTGTTTCACCAGTTTCCTGCTTGTACCACGAGTTTCCAGATACTGTTTAGATTAAATATTCCTTTGTCCGTGAACTAATGCAGAGAGAATTCAAAAAGATATTTCTGTCCATTGAATTTATATTTTAGATTTTCTGTGTACATATTTATAATTTGTGTGTATTTTCAGCGACTCTGCGGTGTATGAAAGGAACGAGCACCAGGAAGTGTGATCATTTATCACTTTTGGAGCGCTACAGCAGACCTATTCTGTTGCAGGTTTGTCAGAAAATAATTCGTAATACAATTTTATAATTACATGCTTTTTGGTACATTCTTTTAGCATTGTTGTGCGTACATTATACTGATTGTAAAATTGAACATATAAACTCATACTTCGTTCTAAAAAATGGTTTTGAAGTGTTCACCTTACTTACAGAACGTTATTTACTTAACTACAACTACTTAATTTAACATAACTTTCATTACTTATCTTTCCTAACATAACTTAATGTAATTTTCTTAAAATATTTATTTATTCACAAATTAAAAATAAAACAACAAAGAAATATTAATTTTTTAATTATTATTAATATTATTGAGATTTAAAAACCTCAGTTTAGTATTTAATTATTGTAGAAAATAATATTAACATAACCTAAATGAAACAGAAAAAAACTACAGAAAAATTGAGAATAATATTGACAAATCTTGAATTTGAGATATGATATCGATGAAGGTGACATAAATTGAACTGGTCTCATTAGCTAAGTTGGTAAAGCGGTTGCCCCGGATAGGCAGAGGTCCTGGGTTCGAGTCCCAGATGCGACACATCTTTTTATTTTCTATCATTTTTCCGTTTTCATGTTTCGTTTAGGTTATGTTAATATTATTTTCTACAATAATTAACAAAAAAAATAACTTGCTTAACTTTATTACTTGTTAATTTTAATTTGACTGTTCTAAAACAGGAAAATGTTCCTAATTGATGAGTTGAAATTTTATTGTTTTATTTAGTATACTATGTTTGATCTTATTCTTCATGAGGCATACCCTGATCAGCTGCATGATTTCTTATTTTTTCCTATCTTTTCTTTCCAGCACTTCCCGATGTACAGGATATCCGATGAGGTCTGCACGGAATCAGATGCTGTCCCGTTGGCCGAGAGGAGCGTGAAGTTCCGCGAGCGATGGGACTGCCTGTCACGGGAGTCAACAGAGCACCTGGTGGACAGCCTGGAGCCGCGGGTGGTGCTCGGGGGGCAAACGCACCATGCCTGCTATATCACCCACAGCTTAAACCAGTTCGGAAAGTGGCGAGTGCCCTAGACTAGTGAGTGAGACTTTTATTTTTAAACCCAAGTCACAATGTGTATCCCTTAACAGTAATCTTTCTGATATCTTTGCAGAGGACGTCTGAAGGCTTCCTTTTTTATCATCATCATCTTCTCAACCTCAGAATCTTATATGATTCTAGCTGAAATACCCGGGGCTATGAACGGTTTGGAGGAAACTTTTGAGTTTGTGATGTGTTTTTCCTACCCCCGTCGCCATCCCCATTTTCACCGGTCTGGAGGCATGAGAAGGTTGGGAAACGCTGAGCTAAAACACAGGTTTCGAATCTTTTTCGATTCACTTACTACATAGGTTGTAACTTTTTTTTTAGATATACCCCGCCGGAATAGTAATCTGGTCTTCTTATTTGCTTACCAAAATATTTACTGTTTATAATTTCGTGTTTTTTTCCTTTTCTTTCAGGGGGTCTTTACTCCGGATAAATATAAAATAAGCAAATGTTTCATGCCCAAGAAGAGCACCGTCATACGACTTTACATCGTATTCGCCGTGGCCTTTGTGGCTTTGATACTAAGGTATTTGAAGAGGAATTGCAGACTTTGACGAACTTATCATAGAAAAGAGAGTTATCATTGATAAATTAATTCTAATGCATATTATTACCAGACTGTACATTATTTTTAAGCAAGTGAATTTATTTTTTGTAAATGAATGTAATATTCGTCATTAATTTTAGGCTTATTATTATAATTCTAATGATATTTTTTTTTTGCAAAGTGATATATTTATTTACTCAAAAGATACTCCTTAAATAATACATGTTTATTATTGATTATAACACTTGTACCTACACAAAATACCTGAAAAACAATGTAAGATAAAAATCTATGTTTTATTTTTATGTATGATGAATTTCACAGCTTTATCCAGTTTAATTTCGCAGTTA
The DNA here is from genome assembly GCA_022606495.2 of Halesus radiatus. Classification (NCBI taxonomy): domain Eukaryota; kingdom Metazoa; phylum Arthropoda; class Insecta; order Trichoptera; family Limnephilidae; genus Halesus; species Halesus radiatus. The sequence goes on along the minus strand of JAHDVE020007295.1, from coordinate 129,171 downwards.
TGGTGAAATTGTAAGCTGGACATAATATGAACAAGGCAGATAGTATAGATGGTTGATAAATATTACTCTCATTCTCGTTTTTACAATTTTTTAAAAATATATTTTAATTTGTAATAAATATTCCAAAAGAAACCTGTTCCTCAGAGAAATATTAACTGGGTATATCGACCATCTCTAGCAGATGAACCATTATTAGTATGAAATATTGTGCACAACGAGTGTCGCCATTGTTACCAACATCGTTTACCTATGCTACTGCAAAACGCATCTACGCACAGCGGCGTACAGTGGTTGCAAATGCTCGTTTTCGTCTAACAATTGATTATTTATTTATTCATTAACGCCCCAAAGGGCTTAATTAATTAAGGGACATTAAAGATGGCGTCAATTTCCCTTGCATATTTACGTATTTTGATTTACGTAAAGTAAAAGATAAAGTGAAATATTTTGAAAATCCGCATGTGCAATTATTTTTTATTTATTTTTATTAACCTAACAGTATATTTCTTTTTTCTAAATTATGTATTTTTCTACTGAAGCGGAATTGTGTAAAATTACCTTAAAATCCAATATACATCATGATACATTGCATACTCATCAAATAATGATTTACTTGCCGTAAAACTTTAACGCCTCGCATTTCAGCACTAAAAAAATCAATTTGGGAAAAGAAAACTGCCATCATAATCGCGTCGATTTTTGGCAAATTATCAGACTGCCCTTGTAGAAAACCACTATCTGTCATGATAGTATGTATTTAAAATATATATTATATACAAATGGGTTTAGGATGCGTAACTAAATGATTATGGCCTTATCAAACTTATTCAAATCAGCAACTGTCAACAACTTGACGTTGAACTCGTGAGCGCGTTGTGACGTCAAATTTCGCTAGCCAATCATGTCTCGTTATCGATATTTGAATTTTCATACAACTTTAAAAGTGAAATAATTAATTTAATAAATTTTTTGGGGTTTTTACGTACGATATTCGAGTTGAGTTATTTTTTTTACATATATTAAATGCATTGAAAACACTATTTTACATTTACTGAATGTACCCTATTAACATTTTTCTGGGTAAATTTTTTCTTACACTGGCAATTTGTATACTGTATACTGGCAACCCCTAACTAAAGTCAACCTTCAAAATACAAAAAACTGAGTGAAGTAATTTATTTATCAAAAAAGCATGTAATGATATGTGATTGAACGTCGGATCTATTTAATACATAGCACATTCACGTGAGTAATGTAAAAATATTATTTAAAAATAAGTGCCGGTATTTCAATGTGAGATGTCAGATGTGAGGTTATCTTCCTGATGTTATCGAGTACTGTGTTGTGTCCTTGATGACAGTTGTTGCGCCTTTTTGTCGCACCCCGAACTATGCCCTACGTCAAACTAGAATGATGACGGTGCACAGTTATTACATTAATCTGACCTTAACTGGTGTTTTTTTTTGCAGATAGAACTTACGAAAGGTCAAACTCAAATAGAGATATCCTTTTGTGTTCACTTTCTGACATCTGTAATCAATATGGTCTAATAAATCATTTAAAAAACGCTACCAAATTTACTTTGTAGATCGTGTTCAGCAAACTTTGTGTTGAAGTGTTGTTCAAATTGTATTAGCGATTATTCAATCTATACATGGATAATTGTATGTAAAATTTGAAAGAGGTGGGCTTGGGCGCGAAAATGAGTAATCTGAAAGTATGTTACCTGATGTATGCTGATTGCTAACAGTATGGAAGGTCTACAGTCCCTCGTATCTAGGATGAACCAAGTATGTATGAAGAATGAGCTAATGATGAATGTAAGAATGTAAGAATGCGCCCTTGAGGTGATTTTTCACAAAAACGGCGCTATACAAATCATCCAACTATTATTATTATTATTATTAAGTAAGTCTAAAGTCAAGGTGTTTGAAAGATACTGAAACAGTGTGCAATATAGTTGTGATTGATGAATACTTGGAGCAGTTGGATGAGTTTGTATATTTCGGAAGTATGTTTACGAGAGATGGAAAGACTGATAAATATTGAAAGAAGGGTGAATGCATGAAACTCCATTGATGGAGGACTGAACGTGGTTGGCGCTAACAGAAATCTGTCCAAAGAAGTGAAGTGCTGATACCAACCTCGATCTATGGCAGTGAGGCATCGAACTGGCAGAAGAAGGATGAAAGTAGCCTGAATCCTATAGAGATGAGATCCCTAAGGCGTATTTGTGGTAAAACTATATAAGACCGTGTAAAAAATGTTAAGATTCGTAAAGAATGCAAGACGGACGTGAGCGTAATGAGTAAGATTAAGGGTCCAGTATAAGACCGCGTATTCACCGCCGTTAGGAATTTTAGGCCTCAAACTTAAAACCACGGACTACCGCGATCCGGCAGCAGGATTGGGGAAATGTGGATAATGTAGACCACACCGGATTAAAAAAATGTTCAGCGTATTGATGCAATACGAAACAAAAAACATTTGCTCTATATTTTTTTCGTTTATTCGCTGTATAAAAATAAATTAATAGAAGCTTGACAGACTTAACTTAGCAGTCGGAAAAGGGAGGATTTTTTTTGCAGCTTATTGCAAAGTAAAGCAAGTCGATCTGTTGGTAATAGAATAGGGTAACTGATGAGAATATGTTTTTTTCAATTTATATATAATATATTAATTATTGTCAGTAGCCATACAAAGTGCATCCCTTTTACAAAAGATTTGTTTTGTTACTATTTACATATTTATTTCTTCACAGAATAATCTTTTTTTTAGCTTCGGAAATATTATAGAAATGGGTTACGTGGACCAACTGCTCAGAAATACTTATAAGCACAGCTTTTTGACACAGGGAATTATTTTCATGGATTTTGAATCAAGGAATCCGTTTTTCGATTGTCCACTAGGGGATTCAAGGTGGTTGAAATGAAATGGATACTTTTTTATATGGCTATTCTATTAGTGGCTTTTTGAATTGGGAACCAAGATGGAGGATGTGAATTAGATCCCGTTTATTAATCGGGAGTAAGAATTATTTGTCTTTTGATAATTTTTGGGATTTAGAAACGCCCTTCAATATTGTATACTAAACAGCAGTAAAAATATAACATAGGTAGATAACAATGATTTACAACCCACTCCAGACGCACACAATAAGCTTGAATACAATTCACCAAGTCAATGAAGGCAATAAGAAAAACTGAAATTTTGCAGGTGAATAATACCTATAACAGGGAGTATTTTCACAAAAGTCTCCTATATTCCCCTTGCCCCTCCCCCAAGCAAAGTAGACCAAATATGCTATAATTTGAAATCAAATACGTTTCTAACGACTTAATAATGTCCGAGATACAGCGGTTCTAAATTATTCAAATTTTTTGTAAGTTGTCATTCTTCGCTATTTTTTAGTGTTTTGGTCAATTTTGACAGTGAAGGAGTAATTTTTCGGTAAAGGTTAATCTATTGTTTTTAAAGTAGGCTAAAGATTCTACAATTTGAAATGAAGAAAAATATTCTTTGTTATCATTCTTCGCATTTGATTTCAGTTCACTTCCAAACACTTTAATTCCGATTTTGAACCAAATCGGTAGAGAACTCAAAATTCAAAATGACCATCGAAATTACTCAGGTTGACATTAAATTTGACTTCAGCACCCCCCTAACATGACTTACGCCGCTTTCTAACCAAATCGGTGTGAATATCTAGAAATTCAAGATAGCCGCTAAAACTATGGATTTTGATAGGCACAGATCGGCATACTTATATATGCAGTCAGGGGCGTCAAGATTGTAAATTATATGGTCACAAAAAATGTTAAGATTTTAAAAATAATTCGTTCATTCATTAGTTTTGCTTTTGACCGCCTGCAAAGATATAATCTTGTAGATCTGTACCACGTCCGTCAGTTTTTTTCCAGTGCGCATTTCTTTTATATTGTGCCGTATAATAAATTAATCACTTTTTGGACCATCTTAAAGAACGTTGCAAAGAAATGTGATTATAACAAAAAAAAATCGAAAATACGTAATTTCTACATTCCGGTGGCAGTTTAACACCTCTCTTCCCAGCTATTCGTCATAAAACAGACAGAAATATCGAATTTCAAATCGACGTCCGCTCGCTCTGAAGGACTTCTCACAACTGATTTACTCCGGCGATATAAATCGTTTTATCAACAATCGCGCGGGCCAGAAATTCTCATACGTTTTTTGTATGACGGAACTGAATTTAAAAATTCCTGAACTTTGAGGGAATTACAGTGAAAATCTAGATTTACTGAATTATTTTTAATAAACCCTTTTGGTTCTTGATCTTATTTACTCCGAGATTGTGGAAGGATTTTAATTAAATATGTTTGTAATGGGTGCAGTTAACATAACGGTGAAGGCACTGTCGAGCGTTTTACTTAAAATTACTGTAGGTATTTCATATATAATATAAATGATTACAGTTTAAGAATTTACGTCACTGAAAACCTTAGACACTTTCGTAACTTTCTGTTAAAAATTTGCAGATAAATTATGTGTTGTATTGCTTACGTTAGCATACTGCGAAGTGACGTTTAGCGCCTTATTTGAATCTTCCCCCTTAAGAAAGCGACTCTTAGATGGTTTGCGCATGGAGCGGATGAATGAAGAAAGGAGTGTAAGGAGAATATATGAAGCGAGTTTGAATGGAAGAAGAAGCTGGGGACGCCCGAGGAAGACATGGCACGATCAAGTGAACCAAATACTTGAATCGGACCATATTAAAAGTCAGGATAATAGAAGCATATGTATGAGACTATGTATAAATGTAAATGAAGTAAGGAGTGTGTGCCAAGACCGAGTTGTTTGGCGGTCCGTCCTCTCTGCCTACCCCTGCGGAGAAACGGCGTGATAGTTAGACAATTGGTTTGCCATTAAATACTATTATTTCTTTCATTGATAATAGTTTTCTTTTATATTGAACAACAATCATAGAGCTTAAAGTACCTAAATTAAGTTTAAATATCGTCAAAACTAAAAAAATTCATACATATTTAAAATATAAAACAAAATCGACAAATAAAAATTTCCATACAAATCCAAAACTAGAATAAGCTGGTGACGTCAGATGTTCCGAATGCAATGGTACCAATATAACAGGGTGTTTAACAATTTATAATTCTACGTATAATTATAAATAATAAAACTTATATATTCTGAATCGGTGTTTACTGATCTATTTGAATTTATATTTTTTAAGATGTAACTTTTTCACTGTGTTCCTTATTAAATGCCATGCTCTCATATATATTCCCTATCGATTTGGCGCAAACAATATGGATGTCATTAATCTGGGCGAGATGTGTTTTCAATTCTCATATGAAATTGGGGACAATTTTCACAGTGCTGGCCCTGGGCCAAACGGTGCCTGGCGCATGCAAAATTTTGTCGCCCCTTGTCAAACCTAAAGTAACACGAAAATTGCTTATAACGATCCTGCGGTGTTCAATGTACAGTTCTACAAAAGCCGTCTGCCCTAGAATCCATACTATTTTTGTTGACATGCTGGAGAAATACATACGCGAGCTGTAAACAGAACTAACACCATCTGTATCCAGTATGTTCAGTACGTTCCTTGGCCGGTCAAAACCACTGGAAGAACGAGATAGCATTTTGAATATTCATATACCGCAGTCTCACTCTTTCATTAGAAGTTCTCTCAGTTCCCGCTCCTATACCCATCTCATTCTGCACTGCTGTTTTTGTATCTGTCCCGTTTTCACGTTTGTGTGTATTCTCATCAAGAAAGAGGCCAGTCAAAACCGCTCGAAGAGTGAGATAGCAATATGAATAATTCATATAGCACGATCTCACTCTTTCATTTGAACGAAAGATAGGTACTTGAGTAAACGCATGCCACAATTATTGTGAGTTTATTTTCACCCTGCTTAGCGCCTATTGGGCTCCGGCTCAAGCGGCGCGTGTATAAAAGTATGTTTCAAAGATAACGGTTTGTAACGCAGACCATTGTGGAATTTTTCTGCACAGGATCTCGAGCGGTGCGCGGAACCTTCGTTCCAAAATTTTTGTGTAAAGTCTGTTATTGAGTTTTACAGACTTTAAAAAATTAGTCTGTAGGCGCTGGGTATGTTAACAGATGCCCAGGTACTGATCATTGTAAATAATAATTAATCATTGAAGAAGATAATATTGACATATCCTAAATGAAACACGAAAGCGAAAAAAAACACATAAAATTAAAAGGTATCAGTCGCATCTGCGACTCGAACCCAGGACCTCTGTCTTACCGGAACAACTGCTTTACCGACTAAGCTAATGAGACCAGTTCAATTTACGTCATCTCCTTCAATATCATACATCAAATTCAAGACCTATCCTCCATTTTTAAATCCCATATTATTGGCTGCTATCTTTTATTTTCTGTGGTTTTTTTCAGTTTTGTGTTTCATTTAGGATATGTTAATATTATCTTCTTCAATGATTAAATATTACAATGAGGTTTACAAACTTCAATAAGTTATTAAAAAAAATAAAGAGTAAATAATAATATTTGGATGATTTGTGTACCTCCATTTTTGTCTAAAATCACCTCAAGGGCGCTGTTTAGATACTATCATCGCCTTGGCACCTTGTAAAGATGGCGCCTGGAGCAAACTGCTCCAATTACGCCTGCATAGGACCGGCCCTGACTTCGGTTTATTTCTTCAGTGGTATTTATATTATGATATGTTTTTTTTCTTTTCTTTCCAGGTTAAATATGGACCAAAACCGAAGAACCAACACAGAAGTTCTTTTATAATGGAATGAGAAAATAGAACCATTCGAAATGTGGAAAAATTCCCAAAGAACTTTCGGATGCTCGGCGCTTTTCTTCCAAAATGGCAAGAAGAGCTTCGACACCTTTCGCCAAGTCAAGCGAATCATTTGCCAACGACAAAACTTAGCCAATACAAATAGCCAATGTAGCTTTAATAGACACGGTGATAATAGACTTAATGACGCGGATTTACGTCGAAATATTCATATTAGAAATAAGTCCAGCGTTGCCTGCGAGAAAAATGAAAAAATTCTCGCCGCGCTGCAAAATGTCGACGAACAAGAAAAAATATTAGCTTCGTCGAGTGAAAAAGAAGAGCTTCCGAAACTGTGGAATGAAAAGGACAACAATGCAGCTACTAGAATTAAAGACGGAGAACTTTTACCTATTTTTAAGCATTTACCAAAGAATTTTATGTACATTGGAAGGAAAGTTGATCCGTATGTGAAACTAATGAGAATAGACAAGCCTATAGGTGAGTTCAATTTCAATTTATTATTTATTTTATTTTTTTATGTTACACCTCACACGTCCGTACGGTGTAAAGACAGTGAAACTATGTCACCACCCGGCTGGGCAGCATTGTGAAATGGTTCAAGGTAGGGGCTGTAGGAAGGTATTTATTAATGCAGGTCTTGAAGAGACCCAGATCACATGAAGGAAGAAAAACTGATGCCTGTAGCTCTTTCTGACATCAACTGTGAACGGGTGTTTCACTTGTGTTCGTTGAATTTCTGTGCATTTGTAGAACAGACTCAGCAACCGCATCCATTCGATAGCAACCAGTCTGTTTATAACGGGTTGTTTTTGTCAATCAGACGGACCACCCCCCTTTGCAAAGAATCATGCAGGTTTATCGGGTATTTTGGAGCTCCAGCCCCCAGAGTTAGCTCTCAAATTCAATTGTTGGATGTACTTGAGATTCGTACGGAGTTAGCAGTTGGTCACTATTGAAGAATCTGGTAGCCCTATAAAAGATGCCCAGTTTTTTGGAAGTCAGATTTACTCGGGCTTCGATGGAGCTACGAAGCTTGAGCTGTTCTGAAATACTTACTCCGAGCATATTAGTAGAGTTTTTATTGAAGGTGGCTGTGCAAAGTTTAACTTTATTATATTGTTATAATTTTGGTAAGTTGGTACGTAATATTAATTTATAAATATGTTTCAATATTCATCATCTTGTCCCACTCGCCTCGGGGATCCACCACCTCTCGTCATGCGCTGATGATTGACTTTTATTTATTTGATTATTCCTCCATCTGGGGTTTTACGTGGATTTTTTAGCACAGAATACAATGAGCTATTGGAAATTACATAGAGTTTTTAAACCGTAAAGTAATGTTGAATAAGCTAGATTATCCAAGCTACAATAATTAATTGTAGGATTCATCAAAGTGCTGGTATAGATTGCGCTTTATTGTATACATGGAGTCAGCAAATACATCAACAATGCCTCCAAACCTGTTGCCCAGATCATGCATCCTGTTGTTCCAGAAAAATGTTTGAAATTTGTCCAGTGTTCCTCGTCGGTAGATGCAATTTAATAGTGGCGATGATGGCGGGGCTGTCAATTAGATGGTTACTATTGTTGCTGACGTGGTGTGTCAACCTCTGTCTGTGCAGGTACGTGGCTGCTGTTCTGGCCGTGCGGCTGGTCAATCCTGCTGGCCTCCAGCCCTGAGGTGGCCTCTGCCTCCACCACCCTGGGAATGCTGGGTCTCTTCTCTCTAGGAGCGCTAGTGATGCGCGGGGCCGGTTGCACCATCAATGATCTCTGGGACAGAGATATTGACGCCAAGGTAACTTAATATGATTCGTTATTAGCACCTTTACAATTTCAATAAGGAACTCTAATCCAATTTTTAAATTTTTTTTTTATTAATAAGGACATTCAAACTAAAATAAAGTTAGTTTTCATAGTTAAAATAATTTTCAAAGTTTTAATTTTTCAACACCCTCCAAAATGCTCCAAATCTATGGCCGGTCAGTTTTGATCAGTTTTGAGGTACATAATTTTATATTCTATTCATAGTAAACCATAGATAAACATAAGTAATACAATTACGTACCTTTTTAGAAACTTTAACTCGAAGAATAATAATAGTATTGAGCATTAATATTATCATAATATCCGTATTGATAATTGGTGTAAGCGTAGTGAGCAAGATTAAGAAAGAGATGCTTAGATGGTTTGGGCATGTTGAGCGAATGAATGAAGAAAGGAGTGTAAGGAGAATATATGACGCGAATGTGAATGGAAGAAGAAGCCGGGGATGTTCAAGGAAGACGTGGCATGATCAAGTGAATCAAATACTTGAGTCGGGCCATGTCAGAAGTCGGAATAACAGAAGAGAATGTATGAGACGTTGTATGAAAGTGAATGAAGCAAGAAGTGTATGCCAAGATCGAGTTGTTTGGCGGTCCGTCCTCTCTGCCTACTCCTGCGAGGAAACGGCGTGATGGTTAGTTAGTTAGTTAGATAATTGGTTTGATCATGAATACACTAATTTATTTCACTAATAATATATATATTTTTTTTAATTGATCAACAATTATACAGCTTAGTCACCCAAATTCAAGTGATAATTAAAAATTTCTGAACTAATCCAAAAACAGAATGCGCATGTGACGTCAGATGTTCCAAATACAATGGTACCAACATAATAAGGCGTTTTGATGAGTTGATTTTTTATTCACTTTTTAAATAATGATTTATAAATTCTATGTGTAATTATATGTAACAAAAGTTATATGTTCAGAATCGGCATTTGCTGATCTATATGAATACATATTTATAAACCCATTATATTTTTCACTGGAGTTTCTTATTGAAGTGCGATTGAACAAACTTCAATTGACTCGCCAATATTATCGCCGCAGTTGCTTTGTTGACGTCTGCAGAAACAGTATAATACACATCGATACTTGTATCATCTTTCATCACAGTCTCAACACCTCAAGAAAACTTCAGCACAGGTTCTCCTAGTGAGATGGTCACGACACATTAACACTCCGTATCACCTCTTCAAACCTACCTTACACTCCACATTATAAAACACCATATTATGTATCTTAACAAACGGATTGCAATCTTTGGAGCACGGGGGTCAGATGGGAATGTTGTCCTTGTTCTACCGGCATTTTAATGGAAGATGCTTTGAGGGACTAATGCTATTGATCCCTTTGGCACCAGTGCACAGTCAGAAAATATGCCAAACACACGCCCAACATCTGTACACAGTTCATATTTGTCACGTGAGAAAGGTTCGTTTCTACATTTCTTGTGTTCAAGCGCTCGGTTGTGGAATGATCTGCTGGCCTCTGTATTTTCTCCCTCCTACAACATGAGTCTCTCCAAGATCCAGGTTTACTCCTTCCTATCCTCCAAAAGACACAGCATCCTCAAATATGACATGACTTTGAGGAAAATTATTTCTCTCGGGGCCTTCTGTGTGATAAACTGTACAAAAACACTAGCTAATGTGTACCCAGCCTCGCCTGGGATTTTTTTTTGAATAATGCTATGAAGTTGTTAATTTTTGCTTGTCGTTTGCGTGCCATAACTGATTTGACAGCGAAAGTAATGTCTTGCGACGACTATTGCTATCTCTAAACAAAGAAACAATTTGAAAATTTTATTTCATTCCAAACATTTATTTTTTTCAAAATATAACTAAATAAAAAAAGTATGTACCTGCTTGTGTTTTCCATTTTATTTTTTTTATATTAATACCACACAAGAGTCCCAACTGCTCCCAACCGTCTGGAGCCAGTGAGACTATGGCATTCCCAATTGGGGAATGTTTTGAGGCTGAATGTATTTAGGAGGGGAAGAGGAAGGTCGGGAAATACCTGGCTATTCGGATCTGGTCACCAAACACGGCTAGAAGCCATTTCAAGCAACGTTTCAATTCCGAATGGTGGTCTTTCACCAGGGCGATACTGAGAGTATCTTCCACTCTGGAACGTGCGCAAATAAACTGTATGTTATTTTTAAATGAATTAATCGTGAAACAGCACAAATTAATTGAATAAAATTTATTTGCGCATGCCGGGATTTGAACCCGCGACCTTCGGATTCGTAGTCGAGAGCGTAACCCCTCGGCCATAGAGGCCGTCGAGAATATTACCGATTTCGAGAATATTACCCAAACAAACCTTCTGAATATGTAAACGGAGTGGATATCTATGGGCTAACCTCAATACAACATGACGAGTTCAATGTTTTTTATACAATTTTAAAATGTTATAGCAACAGTTTTACATATTGGATTTCATTCAAACTTCTCTCTAAACCTTCCCGGCACTCTGCTATTTTCTGCTATTTTCAGTGAAACCAGTCAAGTAATTTTTGAGAAAATCGAGGACAGACACACAAACATTCATTTTTATATATAGAGAAAAGATAAATAAATAAAAGTGTGTATGTGAATACGAGGTGATAATCCTTACATTTCACTTTTCATAGTGCTGGTCAATCTCATCAATGACATAAACATTGACAATTTATTGGTATTGACCATGCCGGGGTTCTTTACTGACTTTTTTGTTGCTCATCTGGTTCAACATCCCTTCAAAACAGTGTGCATTATAGTGGTGAATGATGAATACTTGGAGCAGGTTGATGAATTTGTGTATTTGCAGAAGTATGTTTACGAGAGATGGAAAGGCTGATAGGGATATTGAAAGAAGGGTGAATGCAGGAAACTCCATTAACAAAGGACTGATTGCGGTAGTCTCTAGCAAGAAGCTGTCCAAAGAAGCGAAGCTAGTAGTCCACAATGCACCGAGGCACCTAGACACATCCCTCATATTTCGCAGAAAGGCATGGAACTGGCAGAGGAAAGATGAAAGTATACTAAATGCTGTAGAAATGAGATCCCTGGGGTGTATCTGTGCTGAAACTATACATGATGTGAATGAAGCAAGGAGTGTGCGCTGAGACAGCATGTGTTGTGTGGTGGTCTATTTTCTCTGGCTACCTCTGCGGTGAAACGGCGTGATGGTTAGTTAGCTAGTTGAATGTTATTAATACTGTTTGCTGGTTACAGGTCGAGCGTACGAAGAACAGGCCGCTCGTGAGTGGCGCCATTAGTAAAAAAGCCGCAATAGTTTTCCTTGCTGCCCAACTGAGCGTGGGCCTCGCCATCCTTCTACAGCTCAACTGGTTCAGTATCGCCCTGGGCGCCTCCAGCATGGGTAGGCAGACAATTTGTTTATTAATTTTACCCCTTAAATTGAAGTGGTTGAAAACGAATTTATACATTTATATGATAATCATGGCAAGCCACAAAGTAAATGCTTTTTCCGAATATGTAAAGTCAATTTTAATCATTTTTTCAAATCATAAAGATTACTTTGTAATTTCGTAAAACAACGTTTGCAATGTCAGATGTCAGTCAAAACGTCAAAAGTTTCAGTGTTGCTATATTAAAAATGTGGAATTTTATCAAAATAAATAAAGAAACTGTGAAGCGGGCATTTTTATGCAGTGATGTAACGAGCTAAAAAAACGGATTTGATTATTTAGTTTTAAAAAACATTTTCATAGTCTTAGTAGGAACATCTACCCACACGATTTTTTTCCAAGTCATAAAATCCAAGCTAGTGGCCTATCGGGGATGCTATCAAATGGCTGACCAAAAAAATTACGTAAAATGCTTGTTTGTTGCAGTGCTAGTGGTGCTATATCCTCTGGCGAAGCGCGTGATGGACTGCCCCCAACTGGTGCTGGGGCTGGCCTTCAACTGGGGGGCCCTCCTGGGCTGGTCCGCCCTGAGGGGGGACCTAGACTTGTCTGTCTGCCTACCCCTGTACGTGGCCGGCGTCTGCTGGACCCTGCTGTACGACACGGTGTACGCGCACCAGGACCGCGAGCACGACGCGCTCATCGGCGTACGCTCCACGGCACGCCTCCTAGCCGGAGACACTCCGCGCTGGCTGGCGGGCTTCGGCGCCGGAATGTTGGGCTCCCTGGCGCTGGCGGGGCACGCCGCCGAGCTGCACTGGCCGTATTACGCGTGTCTGGCTGCCGTGGGGGCGCATCTCACCACGCAGGTGCCAGCTTTTATTCATTATTGCAGCTAGACTTTCCAGTTCCATGATAATTCAACAATTCGGGCAGAATCTTGTAGTCATGATAAAAAAGTAGCAGCCAAAAATATATGGGAATTAATAATTAATTAAAAATGATATTGACAGTTCTTAGGAATCGAAGTATGATACCGATAAAAAGGACGGATTGGGGTAGCTGTAGCTCAGTGGATTAGGGCGCAAGGTCCCAAATAGACCATGAGGTTTTGGGTTCGAGTCCCAGCTGCTAGGTTTTCGTGCTAGTTTTTTTTTTTTAAATATCGCTTTTAAAAAATGTGCCGATTCATACGCATGTTGAATTATTCTGTCCCTAACTGTCCGTCCACTCTGAGACACATTAAAACAATTTCTTGCTTACTTTCAGATTGCTACGCTCAACATGGACGATCCCGGCGACTGTGCAGCTAAATTTGTCTCCAACCGCGTGGTGGGCCTGCTCGTGTTTCTCGGCATCCTGCTCGGCAAGCGCGACGTACTGCTCGCATACTTCAGCCCTCAGCCGGCGAGCGTCAACGCCGCTGTCGCCATTGAAGATAAACTAGTCGTTAACTGAGTCGAAATCAAAATACACAATGCCTAAAAGTGTGTAAATCTATACAGATATAAATTCTACTGGTTTGAAATAATTTTAAAGTTAATACGTAGTGTCCGGAAACTAGTGGTACAATCGGGACACTGTTGTGTGTACATCACATTTGGAGTCGAATTTGTGGTATGTTCACATAACTTTTTTTTGATTTGAACTTTCGTCTGCGAGTAAATCTAGTCCGATGTTTGAATTTTCCAATTGGTCATTACGGGGTTACCATTAGCGGCACTAGCACGGTCGATAACTCAACATTACCGGATCGATAGGCTTAACTGAGGACGATTTTACGTCGATATTATATGTCATGTCGATAGTCGAGTCGATATTTACTATGAAATAAATGAGAAATCACCCTACGATAGCAACACGTATTGTCTACGGATCGGCGTTGCTAAAACGTCAGTCGTACATACAAATAAATTGACAATGTGGAAGTAATGTTAACAAAGATATCAGACTAATATCATTGACATACATTGACAGTCTGCATGTTCGTTTTGACAGTAAAAAGGGAGTTTATTGGTAAATGTGGTCTTTAACCATAACTCGTGATATTCTGAACAACTGTCTGAATTCTTTCCTTTTGGTTATTATTCAAAAAGTAGGAATAATCTTGATGTATACGAATGTTTTGTGGGTTTCGGGTATAGTTTTTGGTACTCGAACGTACGGGATACAGCTTGTTGCGTTCGGGCGATAATATAGCGGCTGTTATAATATAATAGGTAGGGCAGTTAAAGATTTTTTTTTTAATTTCTTAAGTTTTATAACAGTGATTGTTTTATTTTTTATGTTGTCAAACCACAAAGTGATTGCTTCTTATGAAAATATAATGCATATTTTTTACGGGTAGATTTATTGCCTAGTGGCAATTTCCACCAACCAACCCTTGGTGGGAAAATGAATATAGAATAATATGTATAAATTGTTACAGCGTTCTCCACATAGTGTGGCTTTTCGCGTATAATGTGTGAAATACAGTTGAACAAATTTGTATAATAATACACGAGTATTTTAAGGCGATGCAATGGGAAGTAATGCAAGATCATGTTTTTTCGGTTTGAGAATTTGATGACCTAGAAATATCGTATGATTTAATTAAATACTGCAAGTAGAACACACCTCGGCCCTTCGTTTAACCGGCCATTTTTTTGGTGTGACTTTTTATAAGCCTAGAAAAAAAAATAAAGTATCAGACATTAAAAAAATTGTTTAAAGCGCAAACTCTCCTACTTACGAACCCCTTTTCCGATATTGTCGTATTGTTCACTGTGGGAAATTAAGTTTTTTACGATATTTTAAAAATTGTAAAACATTTTAATAATTATGTCTGAGCTTTACATTATAGAATAAAACACGCATTTTGGTGATGGTTTTTTTGCGTAAATCGAAACATGCGGCCGATGTTAAGCGGGACTTTCAACCTTGTCGTCACCTGCATAAGGAGCGCGTAATTTCGTTGGAATTTTAGCCAGTGGATCGCCTTAAAATAATGTCTCGGGTAGGAAAAGGGTAAGGGAGGGAAGGGAATGGGAGGGATTAATCGAGTCTCTGACGTAGATTCAGCAGTTTTTCGCTTGTACCACTATTTTCCGGACACCATGTATGTGTACTTATTTTGATATTAGCCTAAACGAAATTTTCTAAATAAAATGAGTTTTGCAACTTCAATTTTGTTCAACAACTGGGCTGTGGATTGACTTGCCGGCTTCTGTGTTACCTCCCTCCTATAGTATGTTCACTACTTCTTTTTTTAAAACACCGCCACCCAGCATCCCCAAAGATGACATGGGACCTTGTATTAAGCCGCAGGACCTCCCGGGTGGAGTTATAGGTATCACAATCAGAGTTGATGTGAAAACAGTACTTAAACAGATGCATTGCTCGCATACAGCACAATTAAAACAGAAAAGTAAATTCAAACAAAAATGATAAAAGTATTGAAATTCATATGATCTGTTCACTTGTTGTCCTTTTCTCGCTGTTTCTCAGTGACGCTTTGCAAAAATGCCACTGCGAGAAGTGAATACATGTGCACCAATACACACAATCCCAAGTTTGTGCCGTTTGGGTCAACTCAAATTGTGCGACCTATAGTGTTTAAAAAAACATATTCCTATATTTTTTATTGATAATATTAGTTTTACTTGATCGTGCCATATTTGTCATACTCGAATACTTTCATCCACTTCTGCTTCATTCTTTCTCTTGACATTCTTTTCTTTGTCCATCCGCTATACGTGTTCAATGACATGTGAGCGTCCCTTTCTTAATGTTATTCATTATGCCTACATTGGTCCTGTGTTCCTTATTTTACCATTGTCAATATGACAACAAAATATAGTTAAATTATTACAATATTAATATATTTTTTTAACAATGTATAAAAATTCAAACAATATGAATAGAATTTTTTTTTCGATCATGTCCTTCATCGCAACACAAGCAACATCTTCTACTTACTATGGTATTAGTGAGAGATTTTCAAATATTGTCAGGTTATTCATCGAGAATATTTGTTTTTAAAAAAATAATAAATAATTACCACACAACTGTCCAGAGTCTGTGGGACTATGGCATCCCTAATTTGGCTATACTACGAGGCTGAAGAGAGTGGGGACGTGAAAAATATTGGAAAGAGGAAGGTTGGGAATTACCTGGCCATTCATATCTGGTTACCAAACACGGCTAAAGCCATTTCAAGCGACGTTTCGATTCTGAATGGTGGAATTCTTTTGCCGGGGTGATACTGAAATTTTTTTTAAATTTGTTTGAATTTTAATAATATTGTTTCAATTATAATTAATATTATGTCAGAGGCTGAGCTTTAAAAATTTTTGTAATTTTATTTTAAAAAGTTAAATTATTTATTAAATTAAATAAATCAAGAGTATTTTATGTTATTTTCTCACCTCTCCCCAAGCGGAATTGCACTTGTACCAATAACGTAAGTTTCCAAGTCGTATTGCTACGACCTCGGATTATAGGAAGATTGAAACCCACCGTCTTCCGCAAGCACTTTTTTTAATGTGAATGTCGCACAAGAGTCCCAACTGCTCCCAACCGTCGGTGGGACTGACATCCCCAACCGGAATCAGGGTCCAGATTTTTTTTTTCAGATCTCAAAGTCTTGGATTTTAGCCGTTGTTCCGAAGACAGTCTCGATGCTTTGTTTCCTCGGTATCCTGGCAATTCTGTCAGTAACATTGTGAACATACGGTAAGAAAGCGCACCTTTCAGACTCTTGTTCAAAAAACTAATTAAGAAAATACTTCTGGCCATGAAAATTTGAAATCATATCAAAACAAATGCAGTTTCAGGTGACGATTCAATTCTGTATGGCGGTCTTTTCCAGGGCGATACTGAGAGTATCTCCTACTCTGGCTGAAATAAGAGGGGAGCGGAAGGAGATGGGAAATGAGAAGGTTAAAAAGTACCTGGCTATTCAGATCTGGTCACTAAAATAATGCAACTTCAAGCGACGGTTCAATTTTGAATAGTGGTCTTTCACCAGGGCGATACTGAGAGTATCTCCTACTCTGGCTGAAATAAGAGGGGAGCGGAAGGAGATGGGAAATAAGAAGGTTAAAAAGTACCTGGCTATTCAGATCTGGTCACTAAAATAATGCAACTTCAAGCGACGGTTCAATTTTGAATAGTGGTCTTTCACCAGGGCGATACTGAGAGTATCTCCTACTCTGGCTGAAATAAGAGGGGAGCGGAAGGAGATGGGAAATAAGAAGGTTAAAAAGTACCTGGCTATTCAGATCTGGTCACTAAAATAATGCAACTTCAAGCGACGGTTCGATTTTGAATAGTGGTCTTTCACCAGGGCGATACTGAGAGTATCTCCTCCTACTCTGGCTAAAATAAGTGGGGAGGGGAAATATATGAGAAAGAGGAAGCTTAAAAAGTACCTGGCTATTCAGATCTGGTCACTAAAATAATGCAGGTCCAAGCGACGGTTCGATTCTGAATGGCAGTCTTTCACCAGGGCGATACTGAAAGTATCTCCTCCTAGTCTGGCTAAAATAAGCGGAGAGCGGAAGGAGGTGGGAAAGAAGAAGGTTAAAAAGTGCCTGGCTATTCAGATCCGATCACCAAACATGACAAATAATACAGTTTCGATTCTGAATAGCAGTCTTTCACCAGGGCGATACTGAGAGTAACTACGAAAAAAAAAAAAAAAAAAACAATTACTAATTTCATACATTTATATACATACAAATCTTTCAACTTTAACAATTTTTTTACATTTTAAAAAGCTCTGTCATAATCAAGTGTCTTATTACATGTGTACATATTACAGTGTTACCATTCATAGTGTTGGTTAGGAAAGTAGGGACCGGATAAATAGCAATTAAGCTAGGAACCAACCAAATATCATTTTATAAGCGCTAATACCAAAAAATTATTATTAATTTTCATGGTGTTGGTTAGGAAAGTAGGGACTGGATAAATAGAAGTTAAGCTAGGGCCAACCACATTATCATTTCAGAACCTAACAAGCGCTAATATCAATAAATTATTATTAATTGCTGCAAAGTTATTTATCTACACTGAATAGAAAACCATTAGAAGAGTAATGTATATTATTGTAATATGCAAGCAAGTACCACCAAAAATTAAAATTATCAAATGGAGATCCTTCTTTTCTTAAGATACCCTCGCGACAACATTGACGTAAGACGGTGGGTAAGTATATAAACTTCACTACACTACACCGCATTAAATTGCCGTCTCAACACATAAACATTAAATTATGTACATCGATTTGAAATAAAACTTATGTATCACCAATTCATATAACCAGTTTGATATTTTTTTATCAATTTTACTCAAAGTAAGATAAAATTGAGCTTAGTTTAGGAACACGCAAGGACATGCCTGCAATACACTTCTATCGGTTTATTTCTTCAGTGCTCATCGTGATATTTTATTTTTAAATACAAAATTTAAACACCTATGGGGTGCGCTATTAAAGTTAACGCAAACGGTTCCATGACTATTGAACGCTGGTATTAATTGAAAAAAAAAGTTAGGTTAGGTTATATTGGGTTTTAGGGATATAATATTTTTTGTTACTTTTAACGACTATATATATTTATCTCCTTTAAAAATTGTGCCCATTCACACGTACGTTGAAATATCTGGTCACCTGCGTGTACAATACAAACATAGGATTGTGTGTATCGGTGCATATTTTATACAATTCTTTCCACAGTGGAGTCCTGGCGAAATGTTAAATTTGAACATTCGAAAAGTTTTTCTGTTTTTATTTTTATTGTATTAAAAAAAACTAGTTTGAAAGGAATAAAGCAGACTGAATGCTGCAGAAATAATGAGGTCTCTGAGGTATATGTGTGGTTAAGCTTTGTATGACTGTGTTGCAGCGTAATGCCGATGTAAGCGTAATGATTGAGATTAATATTTTGAAAACCGGGATTTTCGGGATCGTTCAAACTGGAGCTTTTTCCATGTTTGGCACACCGTGCGACAGCTGAATGTAATTTCGTAATTACTCACTTGTTTTTTTTTTTAAATGATGCTTTTGTAAACTGTACCGTCTTACCAGATGTGTTTATGTATTTATAAAAATTGTATGTATATATATCATAATAGCTTCGTCTCATGAATAACGGATTAAGAACTACCACCCCGGTTACTGTACTATGGACAGACGACCTCATAATGTCTCATGAATAACGGATTAAGAACTACCACCCCGGTTACTGTACTATGGACAGACGACCTCATAATGTCGATGAGTTACAGCTATAATCGAAACATAGGAAGTTATTTGACAGACAGCGGAGAAAGAGGCGGCCACGAGAGTTTTCAGTTAACATTGCTGCGGGGACCTGGTCCGTGGATCCGAACAAGTGATTTGGGCGATCATCATTTAATTTAGTATTATAACTCTGGTTTACCATTTACCTATAAACGATGTTTGACTTTGGCGTCCATTATTTCATAAATTACTTTGTTACAATAGGGAACTCCAGTGAAAAATATAATGGCTTTAAAAATATGTATTCATATAGATCAGCAAACGCCCATTCTGAATATGTAACTTTTATTACATATAATACGTAGAATTTATAAATCATTATTTAAAAGTGAAGAAAAAATCTTCTCTTCAAAACAACCTGTTATGTTGGTATCATTGCATTTGGAACATCTGACGTCACGTGTGCATTTTTCAGATTAGTATGGACATTTATATTTCTCACTTTTGTTTTATATTTTAAAAGTATGTATTTTTTTAGTTTTGTCGATATTTTAACTTAATTTGGGTGACTTTAAGCTCTTCAATTGTTGTTTAATATAAAAAAATGAGTATTCATGAGCAAAGCAATTATCAATACGGATATTATGATAATATTAATGCTCAATATTATTATTATTCTTTGAGTTAAAGTTTTCTATGGTACATAATTGTATTACTTATGTTTAGCTATGGTTTACTATAAAAAGAATATAAAATTATGTACGGTAAAGTTCATCCTTGTTTTGACATTTAACATTCAAACCTATATTGATAATTGGTTTGCTCGTGAATACTGTAAGAATGAATATACAACACCAAAATTAACGGCAAAAGAAATTGGGGAAGCACGAGACAACTCTGGCAAGATCAAGTGAATCAAATACTTGAGTCGAGTCATGTCAAAAGACAGAATAAAAAAAGAGTATGTATGAATGCGAATGAAGCAAGAAGAGTGTGCCAAGACAAAGTGTGTTGTGTGGCGGTCTATCCTCTCTACCAGTTAGTTACTAAATTTAGTAGTTTGAAACATGCTATATGCAAGCAATGCATCTGTGCGAGTGCTGTGTTCGTGTCAACTCTGGTTGCCATACCTATACATATATAATAATGCGAATTCATTGGACAATTTTTTTTTTTTAGATATATTTAATGTTTCATTAATTACATATTACATTCTACAAAGAAAATATCACTATACAACACAAGCAAAGAAAATTAATTCATTTTTTGGAATAAATAAAAAAACAGGATAGTACATAATATGATAAAAGAAGTCGGGGACCCCCGAGGAAGACATGGCACGACCAAGTCAATCGTAAACTCGAGTCTAGTCGTCCAGGTCAACAGTTAGAATATGAATGAGAGCGTTTTTCAAGAAAATCCAAATATTATTTTTGGTGACGGAATGCAATTTTGAGACTGATCGTTTAATGACTTTGTGGCTTTGAAACCTACGTGGCTGGTGCGAATACAGTTCCAGGCTACCTCTAATAGGAGAGGGCACATGCAGAAGGAGCAGATTGAAGTAGTTTCCATGAAGTAAATACGGAACAAAGCAGGAATATCGTTATTATTATTGCATAATGTATTTATTGCACATATTTCTAAATATCTCTACTAGTGCGCGCGCATATGAATAAATATAATTGGTAATACATATTTAAAGGGAATAGTTTTATTGTGTTTGCGTCATCCGCATTCATCCATCGTTGACAAGTTTGGTGACGTAGTTGCTCGGGAAGAGGCCGGTCATGCCGCGGAGTTCGCCTGCAATTAAAAAAAGGTGAGGTTATTTTTTAAATACAAAATTACAAAACTGATTCAATAAATGCTAAAAAATTTATAATAAGATTTAAAATTGATTTTGGAATGCTAAAAATGTTAAATATAATAAGTTATAAAATTGATTTTGGAATGCTGTCAATGTTAAAAATAAGTTTAAATATTGTAATGTTTCTAAAACTGATTTTGGAATGCTGTCAATGTTAAAAATAAGTTTAAATATTGTAATGTTTCTAAAACTGATTTAGAATGCTGAAAAGTTTTTATTATTGTGATATAATTTTCACTGCGTAAACATAGTTTATTATGATACGTATTTCTAAAAGTGATTTTGGAACGCTAACAAAATTTAAAAGAAGTTTAACTATTGTAATATTTCAAAAATTGATTTTGGAATGCTGACAAATCAAAAATATGTCTGATCGAATGAATAAATATCAATGTTGTCCGTTTTCTTAATTATTGTAATATTGTTTTTACCTTGCCACCAAGCGGGGTCTTGGTCTCTGTTGGTGACGGCAATTATATCATCCTTCTCAAAGCTCAGCTCGTCGGCATTTTGCGCGGTGTATGGATACAGCGCTATGACCTGCGCAACAAAATACACTTATATTAATAGACATTTTTATAAAAGTAAATCCCGAATAAGAGTCCCAACTGCTCCCAACCGTCATGGAAGAGGAAGGTGGGGAAGTATCTGGTTATTCAGATCTGGTCACGAAATACGGCTAACGCCATTTCAAGCAATGTTACGACTCTGAATGGTGGTCTTTCACCAGGGTGATACTGAAGGTATCTACCTAACGGATTAGTTTTGATTGGGCTTACCTTGTCGATGACCTGTTCTTGGGACATGATGTCCATTTTGGAAGACATGACGGGAGTGGTTCTTCCGGAGGTCCTTCCGGTCGGTTGAAGGACCTGTGGGAAACACGTAACCGGTCAATGGTATTGTTGCAATAGCACTCCCATGGCATATGTCTAAATAAAGCAAAATAATTTAATAGACTTTGGTTGCGTCGGTTCAAACTATCGTCGCATTTGATGTCCATCAAATCGTCGATCAATGACATTTTGTCTTTTTTACATTTCAAGGTGAATTCTAGGTCCGTTTCAGCTTTTGAACAAATTGTGATGAACAGAGAAGCACAACTATCATGTTGTTACACTTATAAGCTGATCACAATTTGTTCAACAGCTGAAACGGACCGCGAATCGACCTTTCATGATGGCAATGTTAGATTAAAATTTCTGGGAAAGAACTGTTTTTTCAACCTTTTATTTACGTCTCTGCGTATCTCAAAATCTGACAAATCGCGGGCTGCGCTTTTATTTTCAATTTACGCTCGATCATTAAAGCATTGTAAAGTTTTTAAAAAGAAATATCGATTTAAAGGAAAAAAAAATCGTATTATTTCGAATGTTTATTCATAAATTGTAATCTGACTGGTCGGCGGCCGGTAAACGCAGCCATGTCAATATTTACATGTAATATTTAACCAATAAAAATGGCGTATTCTATCAAATTATCACTATTGGTAGATCGGAATTTGACAGGCTCGTATTGGAGAGAGCCGCAAATTCAACTTTTGTGGAGATTTTCAAATAATATCATATTTAAAAAAAATAAATAACGATTTCATGTTTCGATTTCTACGAGAATATGTTGTATTTTTTTCGTCAATTTCTTATCAATTGATGATTTTATTGACTTTCTCAGAAAAAAAATTTATCCAGTTAAAGTTACAAAACTAGTTTTAGATTGTGATCATTTCACCAAATTCATTTGCAACTGTTGAAATGAGATTTGTATTTTTCAAATGTGTGGGTAAAATCGGAAATTATTTCCACTACAGAAAATATTGGAATACAGGAGAATGTATTGGTAAGAAAAGAGATATAGATTTTTTCAGATTAAAATAATGACAAAAAATGAAATTTCATGGTTTTTTTCAAATAAGGAAGTTTTACAGTTTATTCGCATTTTTTAATCGAAAATTGAGCAGGTAATGAAACTGAATTAGTTCTTACCTTAACATAGCTGGCGGGGAACCAGCCGACTTGTCTCTTGTGTCCTTTGGCTTGAAGTTCACCTTCCCACCAGCCGCTGTCCGCCTTCTTCCTCAACATGATCAGTTGTCCCTTCACCAGGCTCAGCTGCTCCGTGCTGCAATGGAGGACAGAAAATAGTCAGGAATGAGCTAGTAGGGCAGTTGACAGGACACTGCCGCCTCATATACAACCTGACACATGCAGCTGTCGGGCGCGGCAAGCAAACAAATCATCTCTGTATTTTTTATCGGTTTGTCGGTTTTTTGAATTTTTCTGATTTTTTTTTTAAATAACCGACACCGGCACCGGCACCGGCGGCAGGTACACGCTCGCACACGTCCCCGGGTCTATCTCTTTTTATGCCGCACGATTAATAACTAATGTCTCAGAATGTGAACAAAACTAATATCTGTAAGAAATGTCAAAACTCGTTCATCCATGGTGTGAATGTCCCGCCTTGATGGGAACATAGATGCTTGAGGAGGTGATGACAACTCTGCTGATTACCCTCTGTGTGCCACATTCCTGCCAAATACAACCCCTCCTTAGTGTGCCAGTCATAAAATGGAGTTGCGCGAAATATGCTGACAGTAATTTCGTAATTACTCACTGTTGTTTTGCAAAATTACTAACTAACCATCACGCCGTTTCGCCGCAGGGGTAGGCAGAGAGGACGGACCGCCAAACAACTCGATCTTGGCATACACTTCTTGCTTCATTCACATTCATACATTCTCTTCTATTATTCCGACTTCTGACATGGCCCGACTCAAGTATTTGATTCACTTGATCGTGCCATGTCTTCCTCGGACGTCCCCGGCTTCTTCTTCCATTCACATTCGCGTCATACATTCTACTTTGCAAAATGATTTTTTTGTAAATAGTACTGTCTTACTGGGACAATGTGTTTACGTATTTATCAAAGTTGTACATATTATACCATAAGTAGTTTTCCCGGAATAGCTACTTCTATTCAGAGAAATGATTCTTTTCTCACTAATTTTTTTATAAAAAAAAGTTAAATAAAGAATTCCAAGGATATTTTTATGGTTTAATTACATTTTCAGAAAGATAACCACTCGATGATGATATGATTTTTGCAAATTAAAATTAATTGCACACGAGCTTCCATGAAAAACTAAAATGTTTTGTCGCTAGCTTGACTAAGCTTCTATCGAATGCCAAAAGATGCCGCTAATGTAAGTAGTAAACCAGTCAAACGGTGAAATATAAGTGGATTCATTGACTTTAAACTACAGAAAGCAGCTTATATGTTCACATATAATTTATTTTTATTTTTATGTGATACCACACAAGAGTCCCAGCTGCTCCCAATCGTCTGGAGCTAGTGAGACTATGGCATCCCCAAATGAGGAAGGTGGAGAAGCACCTGGCTATTCAGATCTACTCATCAAACACGGCTAAAGCCATTTCAAGCAACGTTTCGATTCTGAATGGTAGTCTTTCACCAGGGTGATACCGACAGTATCTACCACTCTGGAACGTATCGCATATATAGTACACATTATTTTTAATGAATAAATTGTGAACTAAAACAAATTAATTAAATAGAATTTACTTGCGCACGCCGGGATTTTAACCTGCGACCTCCAGATTCGTAGCCACTCAACCACGGAATACATCAAACATTCGGAGGTATGATTTTTAGAAACATCTCTGTCGAAACCGAACACCGAGAAATATCTAACACTCAAGGCGTTTTTTAAAACATGCTGTCGCTCGAGTGGATAAATAAGTGTCCAATGTGACAATGAAAATAAAATGATATGATGTTTTCCTGCAAACAAATATAGTAATATAATATTGAAAATAGTCATTGCAAGGTCAATGATACTTCCACAATGGCGACGTACTTTTTACAGATAAAATAAATATGTTTGCAGGTGACAAAACGACAAGATAGAATAATGTTAAGGGAAATTATTTCCTTGCCAGGCGAATAAAATATATTTCAGTATGTTGCCATAATTTAAGATTGAAGCGGTTAAAGGGATTGAGCTGCATTTGAGAGCTTTTGAACGTTTAGCTTTGGAGCTACAAGCTTCTGACGTCTAAAGCTTTGCTTCATGGGAAGCGGATGGGAAATTTGTGTCGTGAGTGACTCACCTTGTGGCGGTGTAGGCGGCCAGCGCCTGCGCGATCTCGGGTCGCTTGCCCCGCCCCGAGACGCTGTCTCGCCCCGACACGCTGTCCCGACCCGAGATGGAGTCGCGCCCCGAGCCCGAGATGGAGTCCCGGCCGCGCAGCCCGCTGGCCACCGCCGCGCTGATGGCCGCCATGTCCGTGATGGACGCCACCTCCGAGGATATCGGCGTGGACGGCTTCTGCTCCTGGAACACAATCAAATCACGTCAAATAACTGTTTCTTTTTTCTTTAATTAGTACAGTCAGGCCGTTGAATTCTTTTGCCAGGCGACCTACTAGATATTACTTTTTTATTTTATTTATTACATATATATGAGCATTTGTTATCGACTGACGTATTATCCATCTCACTAGGTGTGAAACGCCTGTCAGTGTGTTGAGATGGCAATTTACAGGGGTGGTTGTTCAGCTACGGTATTTAGGTGACAAATAGATTAATATATTACAATTTAAATTATTCTAATTTGAAGGTATAAACGAATTTAGCAGTCGACAGGTTTATTGGAGGTGATCAATGATCTTACTTTTAAATGAACTTTTGTTTTGCGTATTTCTGATGTGACTAGGAACAGAAAGGGAATTGAATAGCTTGGTAGCATTGTATTTAAAACTACTTTGTCCATAAGAGGTGACACAAACTGGAATATTAAAAGATTTTACATGTGATTGTCTTGGGGCTCCAGTGCTTGTTCTTTCTTCAAACATATGGATATTTTTTAATAATGCACCAGGGTATTTGTTGAATATGTTTTACACAAGTTGGAAACATTTAGTTCCTTAAAAATAAAATCAGTACTCGTCCTTAATGGAACTTTAAGAATAGCCTTCACCATTAGTTTCTGTATCTTTGCTAAAGGCCCCAGGGAAGTAATTGTGGCACTACCCCAACTGATAATACCATATTCGAGAGATGATTCGGATAAAATAGAACCATGTCAAAATAGAACGGTAGAAATATTTTGATGGCCCCCGTGGTCGAGGGGTAAGGTTCTCGATTACTAACTAACTAACCATCACGCCGTTTCACTGCAGGGGTAGGCAGAAAAGACGGACCGCCAAACAACTCGATCTTGGCATATACTTCTTGTTTCATTCACATTCATAGATCGTCTCATACATTCTCTCAAGTATTTGATTCACATGAACGTGCCATGTCTTCCTCGGACGTCCCCGGCTTCTTCTTCCGTTCACATTCGCGTCATATATTCTTCTTACACTCCTTTCTTCGTTCATTCGTTCTACATGCCCAAACCATCCAAGTGTCCCTTTCTTAATCTTATTCATTGCGCTTACATTCTCGATTACGAATTAGAAAGTCGCAGGGTTCAAATCCTGGCATGCGCAAGTAAATTATTTGATGAACTAATTTCACAATTAATTCATTTAAAAATAATTTATATGGAGTATATTTTTGGCACATTCCAGAGTTGAAGATATTCACTTCATATCATATCATTCATAGGCGAGAGTCTAACCCCTCGACCATGGAGGCTGTCAACTCTAAGTATAGCGACAATGCCTTATCCTAAAAAAAAACGGAATCAGGCCCCAGATCTGAATAGCCAGGTACTTCCATACCTTTCTCTTACCCATCTCTTTCTCCTCCCCAATACCTTCAGCAGAATGACTTTATCTTGAAATCGATAAAAATGACATACATCGTTCAACATCTGTTGTTGCTGCAACTGTTGCTGCTGCGTGACTTGCTGTAGGCTGGCAGTCGGGAGGTCGTCGGGCCGGAGATCCTCCTCCGGCTCTGCGGCGGGGAGAGCGGTGGGGGGGGCCTCACCCGTGGGGGAGGGCTGCACGTAGTTGCAGGGGAATATTCCCACCCTGGAATACAAAGGTTTTGGTTTTAAACACATTTTCACAACATAACAAAAATATTCTCTGAAAATTTCAAGTTGATCGTTTATGGCCGTTTATAATGAATTAATTATTTATTAGCCACTTCTCAGTATGTTCACAAGACCTAAACAAAATGACACATTTAAATTAATCAATAGTATTCACATCATTATAAAACAATTAAGAAAACATTGCCATTTAACTGTAAGTACCTCATAGAATACAGAATCTATTATCACAATTATTTTCTCAGTAAATCGGTTTCACCGGTAATAAATCATTTTAGCCATCACAAAAATTGACATTTGGTGAGGAAAAATAGAAACATATAAATAAGTTGTCTCAACGTGACCTAATCACAATTGAAAAAAAAAAAAACTTTATAGGAAGGCTTAGCGAACCGGCGGGAACAGCTAAAATGGCTTTGAATCACAGAAAGAGGCACTGAACGGGCTGGCACCATCATATTGGACTGATCTCTGCATGAGGGAAAATCTTACTCAGAGGCAACTCAGGTCGGCGAAGTCTGATGCGCCTAACCCTCTCGTACGAATGCTACTAAATTTGGGAACAGAGCTTTCAATGTACTGGGTCCATATTCTTGGAATGACCTTCCATTTGGTTTGAGGTCAGAAAGGAATTTCGAAACCTTTAAGGAAAGTCTAAAAACATATCTATTTAAAAGGGACTACAAACTTTAACAAGATGTAAAGCGCCCTTGAGGTGACTTTAGTCAGTAAACAGCGCTCAGAAAAATTGTACAGAATACTCTGTACAAACTCGGCACATCAACTGCGCAGGCGCTCGAGACGGCATGGAGATTGGCAGGAAGTTTTAAATGTTTACAAGAAAGGGGAACTCGTGGTACAAGCGGAAAACCGGTGAATCTACGCCAATTTGAAGACGATTTTATGGAATAACTTTTTTTGATTTGAGCTTTCTTTTTCGAAGTTTGAATTTTTTGAAGTGAAGTAGGAATAACGATAGAAGAGTATATATAAAACAAATCAAGGAGTGTATATCCAGCGAGGGAACGTGTGTCATGTGGCGGTTCATATAATTGAGTATGTAAATAAACAGACCTGTCTCCGATCTTCCCCGTCCACCAGTCTCCGTTCTTCTCGATGACGTGGATGAGTTCGCCGGCCTGGAATACGAGGTCTCCGGGTTCCTGGGAGTTGTACGGGTACGCCGCCGTGTAGAAGCCTACCTGACCTGGAAGCCGGAAAACAATTAGTCACCTGCCGGAATGACGACTCTCTGCGATCAGCAGTTATTTAGACAATATAAAATGCACGGACTATGGACGCCGCTATGCAATGAAAGTTATGCGTTTAGTGTGCGGGTAGAAATAAAGGTTATTTCTCTTATACCCGCGAAGGTAAGTGTTGCAAGCGGTACAGTAAATATCTAACATGTAAAATTAAATGGTAACCGGATAAAAAAAAACAGTGACAAGACAGAATGCGATAAAAGAATAGGTTAGGTTTGATGGTGTTTTTTTTTATTTTAAAAATAACATTTGTATATATGTACCGGTTTATTAAACATTTTGCTGTGCTGAGCCAACACATCTGTTTTGCCATGTGCTATGCATAGTAGTTGTTTGGTACAAGGAACTTATAGCACTCCAGGAGGTATGGACTTTCGATCGAATTATGCATGATTTTGTACGCTATTAGTGCAAGGGCTCCACCCCTTCTAGACTGGAGACTTATAGCGCGTCTCAGAGAGCAAATCTTCACGGTCTTGTTTGTAAATAGTCATTGACCGTAAATAAAAAAATAAATAACATAATGTATGAATGTGAATGAAGCAAGGAGTGTGTGCCGAGACAGAGTGTGTGGTGTGGCAGTCTATCCTCTCTGCCTACCTCTGCTGGGAAACGGCGTGATGGTTAGTCAGGCAGTTAATATTTATTTATTTACATATACACAATGTTATAAGGCTTACCTGCGACAGGTTCGTCACTAGGGAGGGGCTCCACCGCAGATTGGGACAAGCTGTCACCAAATCCTTCGACACAAACAACACACAATAAGCACACGGTTAAAGCCACGCAGGACACAGAGAGAAGCGACCAAAAGCAATTCCAGCTCGTCAAGAAAGTGCAGAAATGTAATAAAACAGAACTCTAGTGAAAAACACATGTTCGTGTAGATAAGGGGTGGCCACACTTTTTTCTAGGAGCGAATAGTTGATAAAAAAAACTTGTAATATTGTTTGTAATTATATCATGAAATAACAATAAAAACCCAATTGCAATTCACATATGTGTACATATTTTTAAAACAGATATTTTATACATAAAAAAAAATTACAATAAAAAAAATCTAATTAACGACTAATAATAATAATACAGTATTCCACTACCTAAAAATTGAAGTGCACATCTCCAGTGACGTATATACGTGTCAACTCACAGAAAAATTCTGATGTTTACTGAACATCAGTAGCAAGTTGCAAGGACTGTGAGTGAAATAGGTAAAGTAAGAATGAGATAAGAACTAACAGATTTTAAGAGAACGCCGAGAAGTTTTGATTCGTTTAAACAAGAAATACTACAATACAGGTCTGCGATCGACGTGCTGGCCATCCCTGGTATGGATCAACAAACGCTTATTCTGAATATATATAAGTTTTATTATATAAAACTAAATGAAGAATTAATAAATCGTTATTTAAAAACCATTAAAACCAAACGCCCTGTGATTGGTCGGAGGGTTCTGATAGAGCTTAGACTGCTCCCTCACGGGTCGGTCAGCCGCGTGCATTAAGAATGCTGGCAATTTTGCGATATACAAATTATTTCAAAAATATTCAAGTTTTTTTTTTTAATTCTTGCTAAATATTTATTTTGGAATTTGCTGATTTCATACTGACCCGTGTGGGAATGACCTTACTGTTTACCGATGAAACTACATACGTATGACGTAAAAGGTACATTGTCAGACACTGTTTTGACACGCTTTGAAAATTCTATGAAAACGATTTTTATAAAAATTAAAAAAAAACTGGTATTTAAGTTAGACTGTGAATATTCAATATTACTGTGCTTATTGACAGAAAAACCTCGTATTTAGTTTTTTTTGTAATATGAGACAGAAACAGTTCATTTTCCCTAATTATATTAAGCTATTCTGATTAAACTACTTACACAATTTTTTATAAATAATTAAACATATTATCTGATAAGAAGGTAACATTAACAAAAAAACAAGTCGGTAATTACACTCAGCTGGTGCACGGCGCAGCAAACGCCGAAACTGCCCTGTTTTTTTACGATTTCTCAATACAGGCAGGAAAATACAGGCTTCCAAAAGGTTGAAAAAATCTTTAAAAAAATTACTGGAGTTCCTTATCATAATAGATTGAAATGTGAGGTTATGATTGAATATGACAGATTTAATTAGACAGGAAAAATGATAAAACTCAATTTTTATTTGATGAATTTTATAGCAGCGCCCTTGAGGTGATTTTTCATAAAAACGAAGCTATACAAATCATCCAATTATTATAATTATTGTTCTTTCCGCACATAACACCATTTAAACAATTGCAGCACCCTCAATTTTTGTCTACACTTTCTTGACGAACTGTAAGAAGGGCGAAGCAATGGGTACAGGCTAACAAAGACACATCGGACAGAAGCAGAGTGGACGAATGCTATGGGTTCCCACAGCGGCATCGCGTATTCAATCCTTTACTAGATAGGGTCCTCCATTATCAGCAATATTGTCCCACTATAATGATGGCAGTAGGAGAAAATCTAATATTGTCAGGTTATTGAAAACCGGAAATGTTTTTGGCTTTCTTAAAAAAAAAACATATTAAATATTAAAAAATTCTCCACAACTAGCACATATACAAATAAATGATCGAACAGTGGCTGAATTGGTAGCACATCAGGTTGAATTCTGAGGCCTAAGAATCTTATTATGTAAACTGGTGACACCAATTTTTTCTTTCAAACTGGTATAGATCCCACTTCTAGGTATTATCCGTTCAGTGTTTGCATCTTTTTATTGAATGAATATATATAATTCTTACCAGATTGTAGTGGACTGACTTCTATGGTAGACTGGAGTGATTCCACTTGACCTTCGCTGGTGGTTTCCGGAACCTCCACTATTCCTGGAATGTGTATTAAGTTAAATGAATTGAAAAAAAGTGGAATTACAATACAATAGTCTTTTAATTAAATCAAATTAAAATGTACCGGATTAAATTTATATGACACTAAATTAAAATGAATTAAACCGAAATCTCACCAAATAAAAATGTTCAATTTATTGAAATGACATATTGAAGCTTATTGACCTCACTGTAATTTTTAACCATCGAAGAAGATAATATGAAACAGAAAAAGACACAGAAATTAAAAAAAGTATAAGTCGCATCTGAGAATCGAACCCATAACCGTTGTCTTAAAGAGACTACTTACTTACCGGTAAGACAGAGGTCCTGGGTTTGATTCCCAGATGCAACGGACACCTTTTTATTTTCTGTGTCTTTTTCTGTTTCATATTTTCATTGATTTGTTAATATTATCTTCTTCAGTGATGAAATTAAGATGAATTGAATTAAAATTAAATAAAGACGAATTAAATTTAAATTAAATTAAAATTACTTAAATTGATGTTAAAATTAAATGAATTATATTGAGGTTAAAATTAAAGTGAAATAAATTTAAATTAAATTAAAATGAATTAAATTGAAAATTAATTAAATTGAAATTAAATTAAATGAAAGAAGGCAACAAACCTTCCAGAACCTTCTTGCCTTCCATGCTGTCGGTGAGGGAGAGGGAAGATTCTAGCATGCTGTCTCCCGCGCTCATCCTCTCCACATAGGACTCGGGAAACAGACCCGTCTGGCCTAGAACATAAGGGAACATTCAAACACTCTTTGTACAATCGATCTTAAACTAAATGTTTATATGCTGTGGAAGTATTTGCCGGCCTCTGTGTTTCCTCCCTTCTACAACATGTTCACTCCTTCCTATCCTCAAAAAGACCCTTCAAACAGCTTTCCCAAAGCAGATGGAGAGTGGAGTTAGCATAAACTAAATAACCATCACATTCTCTTCGGTTATTCCGACCTCTGACATGGCTGGACTCAGTATTTGATTCATTTGATCGTGCTTCTTCTTCTTTCATTCACATTTGTGTCATATCTTTCTTCATATCATAGTGTGACATTTAGAAATGTTGATATTTATACTAAATATAACTAGAAATACTAACAAAGATTTACTCCAAATTCCTGTTACTCATACTACTTACTTTTCAGCAGCGGAATTTTAGTAATAATGGGCATTTACCGGTGCACTCACCCAAATTCGAAGTTATTGATTTAACCATTTACAGAACATATCTTAATATAAGTGTACATTCATAGGTATTATATAATAATATGCAAAATTACTGCCTCAACACAGGCTACCCTGGTGCCTAGTGAGGCGGGTTATGTGAAACTTCAACTTATAACTATGCATGTCTGTTCTTTACATATTACCTACTGTTATTTTATTATTTTCTATTTTACTTTTTATATATCTACTTTATAAACTACTGTACACTAAAGTGTATAATAAATTACATGTATTTTATTTATGGTTAAACTTAATTGCAATGAATATATTATTATTTTTATTATTATCAGTATCAACCTGCGCTTTGTGGTCCATCTTGCTATGCAAGAAGTTAGTGAAAAGGGTCAGGTTGGATGTTGTAGACCGACCTCTCATAAATCCGTGCTCATTCGGTGTGATGATTGAGGAAATATCTGAGTATAATTGATCTAATACGATTTTTCAAGGACTTTGCTTAGAATAGAAAGTTGGGAAATAGGACGGTAGTTAATTATTATATTACACTAGCTGATGTGTACCCGGCCTTGCTCGGGATTTTTCACTTATCATTTGGGTGCCATAATTGATTTGACGGAGAAAGTAACTATCTCCAAATAAAGAAGCATTCATTTGAATATTTTATTTCATTCCAAACGTTTATTTTATCAAAATATATCTAATTCATAAAGTTCTTAAGTAGTTACCTACTCGTGTTTTCCTTCTTTTGAATATACACTCTGTGGCTAAACAAGAGTGTATATCTATGGGCTAACCTAAATAAAATATGGCGTGTTCAATGTTTTTCACACTAATTTTAAAACGTTACAGCAACCGGTTTACATATTGGATTTCATTCAAACTACTCTCTAAACCTTCCCGGCACTAATAAAAACGAACTGTGATATTTTCAGCGAAACCGGTTTTCGAGAAAATCGAGGACAAACAAACAAACTTACATTGATTTTCATATATATAGATTATATTTATAAAGAAGAGTTGGTATTTATTGTAAGTTTTTATTGTTCAATTTTAGTAGGACTAACAACTTTTATAAAATGACCTTAAAAATCTCAAAAGTGAATAAAGAAGTAATAATACCTCTGCAGCGACCGCTGTACCATCCCGGATCGGCCTTCAAGTCCGCCGGCACCATGACGATATCCCCCGGCTGCAGCGACAGCTCGTCCACAGAGCGCGCCACAAACTCGTACACGGCCCGGTACTTTATCTCCTCACCGGCGGCGCCACTGGGCGTTGCAACTAAAACAACATAATTAGGTATACAATGAAAATTACTGACTTCACACTTTACTATGTGCCTTTTTTTAAATTTTTATTTAATTTAAATCAAATTTAATAATGTTATTATTTAGTTCTGCAAGTATTTTTAGTTGTTATTATTGTGACCGCTTTTCAGTATGTTCACATTATCAAAACAATACAACACATTTAAATAAATCAATTAAGAAAACATTGTCAGTTAAAGAGAGTAAAAACGCATTATAAATGTGAAAACCTCACAGAATTCAGAATTTTAATTTGTTTCTAACTAAATTGGTTTTACTGATAATAAATCATTATCCGTCCGTCCAAATTTTTAAAGGAGTGGGGGTAAATTAAATCATATAAATAAGTCGTCGCAATGTGGATTAACCACAGTTTTAAAATGGCCTTAAACGCCGAAACAGCTGTCACAATAATAACAACTAAAAATACTTGCAGAACTTAATAATAACATTATTAAATTTGATTTATATTAAATTTAAAAAAAAAATTAAATGGAGTTCTACGAATTAAACACAAAAACAATTAATTAATTAATAATTAATTACTATGTACCACAGCGTAAAAAAAACACGGTAAATAATGTAAAGAAAATAGGAGATAGGTTCCATTGTATGAAAACCAATCCTGGAGGTCTATACTGGTTCTTTTGTAGAGAAAATTCCCTTTCCTTAGGCTTAAAGACTTCTTGCTTAACTGCGGTTCCGGTTCTCTCGGATGACAGCTGTCATTCAGCGAATGACATTGATTAAAAATATCAACCGTAGTTTTAACAAGATAAAAACTCAATAAGTAAGTTACTAATGTAACAAAAATATTAATTATAAATTAACATGTAAAACAATGCACAACGGAAGGTGGTGGCATAGATATACCACGGCGGCAAATGTCACTTTTAGAAATAGTGACAGAATAAAAAGGTCATTACTATCTACTGAGGTGGATACCTTTTTACAAAAGATAATTCTTCATTAAAACGCTTATTTATACTAATTAAAAATTTATTAAAATGCATGATAATATAATGCAATTGTTTTAAAAAGTTTTTGTTCAAAACCTCGTGTCATTTGAAGATATTTCATCAATTTGTGCTTTCAAATAATCTCTTAACAATCTGTTTAGGATTTTTTACCGTCTCTCTGGAATTCCGCAATTAAGCAAGATGTCTTTGAGACTAACGAAAAAGATCAGGAATTTTCCATAAAAATTACCAGAATAGCGCCCCTGCAGGGGCCTGAATCCTGTTATTTTTAAGGATACGTCATTGTCCTTATCCTTAGGCTTGAAGACTTTTTGCTTAACTGCGGTTCCGGTTCACTTGAATGACAGCATTTCGCTGTCAAATCAATTATGGCACCCAAACTACAAGCAAGAATTCACAACTTCATAACTTTAATAAAAAAAAAAATAATCCCGATCAAGGCTGGGTACAAATCAGAATGCCCCCAGAGAAATAATTTCCCTCAGAGCCATATTTGAGGATGGCGTGTGCCTCCACACAGCTATTTTTTAACATTTGCTAAAGCTATTTATTCAGTGCATAAAAGGTTAACCTATGTTTTATTACCATAAAAATAATTTTTTAAAAAACCATCAGTAGAGCATGGTATTCAATTTAAATATTCTCCTGAAAAATAATCAATTTATGACATTTGAGGTTTCTTCCCAAGGTCTCACTTAATTTCTTTTTTTACAATGCTGTTAAAAATTATTAGCAAAAAAAAAACAAACACAAAGTTAGTGAAAATAAAAAAAATAAAATTTTGAAAATAATATTATTAATTCTCAATGAAAATATGAAACAGAAGATTTAAAAAAAATGGTCTCGACTGAGACTCGAACTCTCGAACCTCTAGTCTATCCGGGACTAGCGTCTCTATCAATTGAGCTACCGAGACCTTGTTTAATTCCATCATTTTTATCAATCTCGTGCTTCCCTTGAGAATCGGGTAAATTAAATTTGATACGTGGTTCACAGACAGCGCTAATAATTTTTAATAAAAAAATATATATATTGCAATAATAATTTTTAAAATATATATATATATATAACATCGGTTAGGTTAGGTTAGGTTTTCGGGCGAGTTTTTGGTTTTTTTTTCGTACTTTCATACGTGTGTTGAATAATCCGGTCACCCTTTCCTTCGATAGAGCCTATAAAGTAACTGCACAGCTGTCGTAAGGAGCATTCGTAAAATAAAACACTTTTGTTAATAGTCACACATCACACGCAAACGCAACAAAATATTAGTTCAATCTTTCAAGCGTTTGTATAATTTAAACCTTGTGCCGTGTCAAACTCTACCAAGAACGGGTCGTCCCAAGCAGCATCATCGCTTGTCCCTTCGTAGAACGCCGTAGATATCGCATCGCTGGGACAAGCGACATCGTTATCTCTGGGATACGCGGCATTAGCGTTATCTCTCGCCACGTCTTTGGGGGCCGCGATATCCCATGCCGGGATAGCGACGAAATCCCACAAGTCTGTCACTAGATGATATTATAAAATATAAAT
Source organism: Halesus radiatus (assembly GCA_022606495.2). Lineage (NCBI taxonomy): Eukaryota > Metazoa > Arthropoda > Insecta > Trichoptera > Limnephilidae > Halesus > Halesus radiatus. Next base: position 92,911 of record JAHDVE020007295.1, on the reverse strand, counting down.
ATACAGTTTTTTTTTTATATGGCTTTCACCCATTAAGGACGATCTTGGCCATGTTTAATCGGTTAGATTTTAATAGTACAGATTGTTCTTAAAATTAGTTACCTTTAAACAGGATACAATATTTGGGAAAATAAAATTGAAGCTAATAAGTTACAGTGTAAATTTAAGTGTTTTTAATCCCCGATGATTTAAATTTTAATGCCTTTTTTATAAATATATTTTGCTAATAAATTGTTAATTTGGGGGGAGTTGAGACTTAAAAGGCAGGGAATACTGGTAAGGAGTTCAATTTTAAGTTTTACTAATTCACACATAAATTTTGGAAATTAGTCACTTAAAGAAATTATGGTCCAGAGTATCCTCTGACCCACAATCACAGTAAGGCGAGCTGACTATGTGGAACCTGGCGAGATGACTAAGACAAGAAGTGTGACCTAGTCTCATTCGAGTTATGGAGGAAATATATATTTTTGGCATGCAAGTGTATTTATGAAAGCAGGGCTTGACAGGAATAAAATGTATTAATGAGTATTGATGACATTTTGTTAAGAATTCAGAGAACCATTGGAGATTTCATGCTTAAAAAGTTTTGCTTTTTCGGTCCTTTGGAGACTGAATTTGAAAAATGACCAAATTTAACAACGACATTACAAACAATAGACACGTTATAGAGCTCAAAAAGTGGCAAGCAAAAGATACGGTAATTGCCATAAATTGATTTAGTATTAAACTGTCACACGTCGCGCGAGGTCGCCTGTTGATTCGTAAGTACACGCAAATCACTTAATATTATTATACATAATACAATAATTGTAGTTGGGAAACAATCAATGACATTACCAACACTTGACAAACATACAATGATTCAATGGAAATACATATTATTCCATTGTTTCCCCAAAATTTTAACCGCCCTACTCATACGAACGTATGTGATACGGCCGCTATATTATCGCCCGAATGCAACAAGTTCAGGCAGAAAAAAATAATACCCGAAACCCACAAAACATTAGTATATGTCAAGTTTGTTCCTGCGTCAACTCGTTTAGTATTTCGAGGTCAGCCGAAGCTAAGGGATGTGTTCGGGTATTTTCGTCTCTCCCATACAAGTTGGTATATTGTAAACACGTAAAACAGATGTTTTTTATCTACTTCACCCATAATAACCCAAAAGACAAGCGGTTAAACATCATCAGAGAGAGTGAGATAGCAAACGCAGCAACACATGAGAACAAGAAAGACAACCTTCTAGCAGTAGTCCTTTTCTTAGTAGGTCCTGTCGTAGTGTAAATGAGTAGGTGTAGTGTCATCTCATTCACACCCGTGATATTCGACACTACTTTGAACTACGAAAACGATGACGTACGCATATCCATTGCGTTCAACAGACATATCTTTTAAATGTCCACCTTTGTCATACAAAAACTGAATATGTTTGAATTAAGAATTTACTGTAAACGTAAGAGTGTTTGCCTCGTCAATAATGTGTCTATAAGTATGTAATGTCATTGCAATTTAACCCACATAAGTTTTTTTTTCCAGATTTTTGGAAAACATCTTAAGAGAGTTTTACTGTAGATAAATGTGAATTCTGAGGCAGAAAATATTGGGAAGGGAAGAATATGGGAAAGGGGAAGGTTAGCAAGTACCTGACTATTCATACCTGATCACTAAAAACGGTGGTGCTAAAATCCATATCCAATTTCGTTTGTTCATTAAAACCTTGGTTGAGTAGGTACATGCATTTATTTTACGAAGAATATTACATAGTAGAAATGAATTCTGTTAATACGACCGTTCTTCCCAATCCTACTGAGCAACTGTTGAACCGAAATCTTGTCTCAACACTGCTCAAATGCAACAACAACAATGCAAATCTCGATCAAGTAAGGATCAAATTTATGATCAAGTTTGGGGATCGATTCTAGTGGATCAAGCTCCGATAAACTTGTTATAAAAAGTGTCAACAGAGTGAAAAAATGTCAAACATCATTTTTAATATTGAGTGACAAAGATTTATTTAACTGTTTTCGAATGTAAAAAACATGTTTTTGTATGTTTTAAAGAAAAATGAAGAGAACCTAACTTATTATAAGCTACGTTTTAGCTTGTTTCTCACAGAGGAGAAACGTCAAAAGCACAAAATGTTGGCAGCATTAGTGGCAATCAAGCTAACACATTATTTTTCAACATATTTTTAACACATACGTTTGTAAAATATAAAATGTTGGTTTGTGTGTTACAATATTTAAAACAAATGACGTGTAACTAACTAAACATCACGCCGTTTCTCCTCAGGGGTAGGCAGAGAGGACGAACCGCCAAACAACTCGATCTTGGCATACACTTCTTGCTTCATTCACTTTCATACAACGTCTCATACATTCTCTTCTGTTATTTTGACTTCTGACATGGCCCGACTCAAGAATTTGATTCACTTGATCGTGCCATGTCTTTCTCGGTCGTCCCCGGCTTCTTCTTCCATTCACATTTGCATCATATATTCTCCTTACACTCCTTTCTTCGTTCATTTGCTCTACATGCCCAAACCATCTAAGCGTCCCTTTCTTAATCTTACTCACTACGCTTACATCAGCCTTGCATTCTTTGTGAATCTCACCATTTTTCACATGATCATACATGGTTTACCGTATATTCGTCTCAGAGATCTCATTTCTACAGCATTCAGTCTACTTTCATCCTTCCAGTTCCATGCCTCACTGCCATACACTTTCGAAACATGTTGAAATATATATATTAATAAAGTGGTGATTACAAAGTAATTTTTAATTCGTTTACTATTTATTTTACTTATATTATTGTATTACTTTCACTGTTGTTCTTGAAAGTCAATATGTTTGTTATTAATTTGTAGTATTTTAACAATTCCTTCAATAATTATTATTTTACCATGTTCATTTTCCCACTAAGGATTGATTGGTTAGTAGAAATTGCCACCAGGCAATAAATCCGCCAAAAGGAACAAATGAAATTCAGAATAAAATATTATTATCATAGGTTGGTTGCCAATGCGATAGATAGGGTAGGGTGAATGATAAAATTATTTACTCATGGTCTGCCGAAGTACTCGAGGAGTTCAGATTCAAATGATAAATACCTGAGTTGGTCACGGCGGTTGGTGTCGCGCTAGTTCCCCACGCCGTTTCCTGCGTCGCGTCGGAGCTACCCCAGTCTGCCGTGGCGGCCGGTGTAGCCCACGAATCTTCTGCTAATAGAAACACGTCTTTAATAAGCGACAATTCCACGAAGGAATCCGTGAAACAAAAGAGAAATTTTAATTTTGACAGACACATGTTTTAAAATATGAATATCAACTGCCATCGACTGTCCAGAGCCAGTGGGAGTTGGGAGGGGAAGGAGATGTGGAGAAGAAAGGTGGGGAAATAGAATAACTTACCGGGGGCTTCGTCCCACGCGGATCGGCTATTCTGACTGGAGCTGATGGCCTGGTACTCAGCTTTCTTGGTCTCCCACAGCTTATAGACCTGGAACATTAAATAAGAATATCAAATATCCCATTCCAAAGGAATTAGCCACATTATGTATGAAAGAGCAATCAAATCTCTATGAAAGATAGTTTTATTTTATTGTGTTTTTATTTTTTTAATATTATTAACTCATTAATATGTACTTCTTTTTTGGTGGGAAAATAAAGTTAGGAAGGGAAAATGGAACTGAAGAGAGAAAATAGAGTGTGAAATTTAAAATGGAGTTTAGAGGTCCGTTTGATAGATTCGCCTATCTTAACAAATGGGTTGCAATCTTTGGAGCACAGACGTCGGGTGGGAATGCTGTCCTTGTTCTACCGGTATTTTAATGGAAGATGCTCCGAGGAACTAGCGTCATTGATCCCTTCGGCACCAGTGCATAGTCGGGAAACACGCCAAACGCGCGCCCAACATTTGCACACGGTTGACATTTGTCACATGAGAACGGGTCGCTTCTACGATTCATTCTTGTGTTCAACAGCTCGGCTGTGAAATGAACTACCGACCTCTGTGTTTCCTCCATCCTATAACACGGGTCTCTTCAAGACCCAAGTTCACTCCTTCCTATCCTCTAAAAGATCCTCCACACAGCATCCCCAAAGATGATATAGGCCTTGAGGGAAATTGTTTCCTCCTTGGTCTCCTGTGTGGAGTTACTGTAAAAAAAAAAAAAAAGAGGGGAAAATAGAGTTGGGTAGGTAAAATGAAATTGGAAAGGAAAAATAGAGTGTGAGATATAAAACAGAGTTTAGAAGGGAAAATAGAGTTATGGAAGAAAATGGAATTGGAGAGGTAAAATAGAGTGCAAGACGAAAAACAGAGTTGGGAAGGGAAAATGATATTGGAGGGGGGAAAATAGAGTGTGATATGTAAAACAGAGTTTAGAAGGAAAAAAAGGGTTGGGTACGGAAAATGGAATTTGAGAGGGAAAATAGAGTGTGAAATGAAGAACAGAGGTAGGAAGAAAAAGCAGACATGGAGAGGGAAAATAACGTTGGGTAGGGAACATAGAAATAATGGGGGAAAACTAAGTTTAGGGAGAAATTAGAGATTTGGAGGGAAAACAGAGGAATTAGAGAAAAGCTGTGTACCTGATCGCATTTCTCCGACAGTTGTATGATGTTGCCGTTGATTTCCGCCAGCTGGTCCTTGTTCTTCTCCACGTCCAGGGTCTTGGTGCCGATTATGGCCTTGGCCGCCTCGATCTGCAAAAAACAAACCATCAACAAAAATTTGTCACAAACTTGGCTAGCAGATTTTAGCATTTCACCCTTTCTTAGCCTGATCTAAGCGGCTGTCGCACATGTGATCCATCCGCGGCTATAGTCCTTCAACTAACTAGTCATTCATAATGAAAACGTGATATACTCGTACGTAGTTGTTAAAAAAAAAGTGGCCAGAAAACTGACCGGTCAGTGGCTGAGTTAGCATCGCGTTTGGGTCTCACCCAGGCGTCGCGAGTTCAATTCCTCGGCTGGCGAGTCCTCCATTACAACACAAGTAACATTTTCCGCTTACTGTGATGGTAGTAGGAGATTTTCAAATATTGTCAGGTTATTCGTAACCAGGGAATATTTGTCTTACTTTATTAAAAATAAAAAAAACTTAATCTAATTAACAGTGGCGTGCATACCTCTCTGACCAAGGGTAGTTTGTGTGTAGTTTATCAAGTTCTGGAATGTCCATTCGATGAATTACACATTGAATATTTTAAAATGGCTTTCTATAAGTTTTTTACAGAAAGGTCATAAGTTTTTGCACTTTTGAAATCGCTTCTGGGGGGGAACAAGCAGCTTGCGGGAGCTTGGTTCTTGGAAATATATTCGCCATGAATCGCTTCACTGGGGAACATCGAGTGTTCTGTTTTAAGTATAATTTTGTGATGATTGTAAACACCAACTGAATAAAAGAACATACAAGTTACTTGGAAGCATGGAAGAAAACAGATATTTGTCCATTTTTAACTCACATTTTAATATTGCTTTATGGTGGATTTTCTTAGGGTAGGCACACCTTTTTAGCCTTAATGGATTGCACGCCACTGCTAATTGACCATTTTTTAAATTTACCCACAGGGATAGGCAGAGAGGACAGACCGCCAAACAACTCGGTCTTCACTCATACATACTCTCCTATTATTCCGACTCTTGACATGGCCCGACTCAAGTTTTTGGTTCACTCATCGTGCCGTGTCTTCCTCGGCCGTCCTCGGCTTCTTCTTCCATTCACATTGGCGTCATATATTCTCCTTACACACCTTTCTTCATCCATCAGCTTTAAATGCCCTAACCATCTAAGCGTCCCTTTCTTAATCTTCCTCATTACGCTCACATCAGCCTTACATTCTTTGCGAATCTCAAAATTTGTCTTACATAGTTTTACCACACATACGCCTCAGGGATCTCATTTCTACAGCATTCAGTCTACTTTCATCCTTTCTCTGGCAGTTCCATGTCTCACTTCCATACATCAGGGTTGGTATCAGCATTGATATCCATTGTGGACATTGAGGAGATAAGTTCGGCCTATTTTTAGTTTAATTGAATTAATCAAATTTCGCCCATGTCTGGGAGACAGTGCTGAAATGCACGCCTCTGTTCACTGTCACACATCGGGGCTGTTATTCTTTAGCTTACAAATTCCATAAATACCTTGTCTTTCAACTGCTTGAGTGTTGTCTCCATGTTGTTGAATTTATTGACACTGTCTTCCTCACCAGATTTAGCCTGAAATATAAAACAGGAGAAGTAAACACTTAGCCGCATCCTCAAATCGGTTCCGTTACAATTCAACACACGTATGAATGGTCGTACTTTTTAAAAGTGATGTAGTCATGAAAATTACGAAAAAAAAAAAAAATTATAATTTATCAATAATAACGTTCAAACTTAAATACCAGAATATTTAGTTTTATTTCTTAAGATGGTTTTCATAGTTAAAATATTTTTAATTTTTCAAAGTACGCGAAACCGCTCCAAATCTATGGCCGGTCGGTTTCGATCAGTTTTGAGGTCGGAATGTCTGAGGTGACTTCCAATTATGGATGACGTTTTTCATTATTTTATTTATAAATACTTATTTTCAAAATTTTTTAAGCCGAGAAATACGTAAATATCTCGAATATTCAAATGGTTACGCTGGCATGCCACCTCGGGAAGAGGAGATAAGTTCGGTTAACGAACTCGGTATTGGGTGTTGTTATCGATGGAAACTTCAAAGACTCATGTCTATAAGCATAATATAAACCAGAGTAAAACATACCTTGGCTTCCCAATGCGCTTTTTCTTGATTAAGAGCAATTTGCTTCGCGTTCAAATCCTTCAGATTCTGCTTCAGTTTGGACATCTCTTGCATCGAAGTATCACGGGTGGTTCTGAAAATAATATAAATAAATACATTGTAATTTTTAACTAACATTCCTGATGTACATATATATATACATATATATATTATACCAGGGGCCTGATTCCGGTTCTGTTTAAGGATAAGGCATTGCCCCTATCCTTAAGCTTAAAGACTTTTCGCTTAACCGCCCTCGAGGTGATTTTCCCACGAAAACGGCGCTATAGAAGTAATCCAATTAACTGTGATTCCGGTTCTCTCGGATGACAGCTGTCATTCAGCGAATGACATTCTTTAAAAATATGGATATTTGCGTAGTTTTAACAAAAGGAAAACTCAATATTAACCTAAGTATTGACCTTAAACATTATTAGTGAGTTATTTGTTTCATAATAATGCTATTAAATTAACAAAACTTCAATTAACTACTAACTAACTAACCATCATGCCGTTTCTCCACAGGGGTAGGCAGAGGACGGACTGCCAAACATCTCAGTCTTGGCATACACTTCTTGCTTCATTCACATTCACACATTCTCTTCTATTATTCCAACTTCTGACATGGTCTGACTCAAGTATTTGATTCACTCGATCGTGCCATGTCTCCCTCGGGCGTCCACGGCTTCTTGTTCCATTTGCATTTGCGTCATATATTCTCCTTACACTCCTTTCTTCCTTCATCCGCTCTACACGCCCAAACCATCTAAGCGTTACTTTCTTAATCTTATTCATTAGGCTCACATCAGCGTTGCAATCTTTGCGAATCTAAACATTTTTCACACGGTCTCAGGAATCTCATTTCTACAGCATTCAGTCTATTTTCATCCTTCCTCTGCCAGTTCCATGGCTCACTGCCATACATCAGAGATGTGCCTAGGTGCCCCGGTGCATTGTGGACTGCTAGCTTCGCTTCTTTGGACAGCTTCTTGTTAGCGACTACTGCATTCAGTCCTCCGTTAATGGAGTTTCCTGTATTCACTCTTCTTTCTGTATCCCTATCAGCCTTACCAACTCTCATAAACATACTTCCCAAATACACAAACTCATCCACCTGTTCCTGTACCTATGCCTTTAAGCCCGAAACATTGAATTAAAGTGATTTAAATTCAAAAAATTATAATAAACTAGTAAAGTGTAAAGAAAGTAATATTAAAATAAATTCATTAAATTAATAATTACTTTGTAATTAATATATACATATCAAAATATTTTGAAAGCTAAGCTTTCCTCATCAGGAATATACAGAATACTAAAAAATAATAACGTCAAGTATAATTATAATTACAAAGTAATTTTTAATTAATTTATTAATAATGACGCCACAAAGTGAATACAAATCTTTTGAAGAAATTATAAGTAATAATAAATTACAGGTGTTACGTATGTGCGATGCACCTATAATTTGTAATAATACAATACTGTGATAATTAAACCACAAACTCATTTAATAATGTATTGACATGTAACTGGAATCGCAGTTAAACAAAAAGAAGAACCAGAATCAGGCCCCGGGTGCCCGGGGTTAAGGATGCGGATGAAGCTATCGGTAATTTGCAGCAGTGCTAGCTAGTTTCTACTAATCGCCGAATATGTTACTAAGGGAGTATTACCTCATCCCGTCGATGGTGGCCTTGACATCAGCCACGTTAGCGCGAGTGTCCACAATGCTCTGCGTTAGCACCTTGCCCCGGGCCTGCACCGTCGTCAGCTCCATGGTCAGCTGCTGGTTCTTGCCCTTCAGCGCCAGGAGCTTCTCCTGCTCCAGGTTGCGCATGGCTTGCAGCTCTTGGGTTCTGAGGAAGACAAAAAGAAGTTACACACATTGCAGAGTTCAATAAACTAGATCCGATATCTCAGCAAAGTTAATGAAATTTCCAAGACTGCCGGTGCAGCTGCAGAGTTCAACAGAGGACCACCTAACAAGCTATAAAAGGTGTTACCCCATTTGTTTTAATTCAGTATAATAGAAAAGTCACTGTGCATCAATCGATGTGTTATCATTTCAGTAAATATCACACACCAATAGAATGCATTCTTAAGCTTGGTAGCGAGTCCACGACGAACCATGAAACTCCTAAATAAGAATGTAGGATCGACTTCCTGCTACTCTTTATAGAAATGTCGTAGAAGAGGTGGCTTAGGTGTATACTCAGAAAGTCAGAAGAGGGACTTCTGTACTAAATATTGGTGGTAATGTCAAAGGGAAGAAGTCCAGTTGGCCACCCAAGGTAGACTTGGAGAAAGCAACTTCAGAGGCTGTGCGAGGAGAGGCTGGACCTGCTATGGACGGAGGCTGCTGAAGAAGCCAGGACAGGGACACCTAAAGGTGCCTTGTTAGATTAGTTGGAATTTGGAATATTAAGTGTTGGAAGGTTTAAGTTTATATAACTGGGCGGTGTAGAGACCAATACCGCAGCTTTAAGTATAAGATAATGGAGGGAAACAACAGGACATCGGCTGAAGTGGAAGTGATTGGAGTGCCGATGATTTATGTACGTCATTGTTAAAAAGTAGGTATAAATAAAAGTGGTCCCAAATGAGTACCTTAAGGAACACCGCTAGCAGCTATAAATTGATAAGAAAGTAAATCCAAGTATTAAAATAGCACAAACCTCTTGCTTTCCCATTCCAGCAGGCACTGTCTCTCCATCTCTTTCCTGGCTGCATCTCTCTTTTCCTAAAAATAAAATTAAAAAAATATGTAAGTTGGTTGCAAACAACTAGAAATAAGTCACTAGAAGTTGATACAAATAAAAAACGGTAGATTTAAAAAAAAAAAGTTAAATTAAGTATATTGAGATGTACATTGGCATGTTGTCACTGATTAAAATTTAATTTTAAATTTTTTTTTTATTTAATAAGAACTTTTTAGAATAAAACAATAATGATAAATTAAATTTAGATAAAAGCACAACAACCAAATTACAGATCACATACATCTATGCAGTCTGGTGCATCAAAATTCATAAATCTTTATCGTACGAATAAAAGTAAAAAGTACAATTGGTACATCCTACCTCTTACAGAGTTAGCCCACAGATTTACCACAGATTACTGAGGATTTAAAAAAACGGCATGATCGAGTTAGTTGACATAAATGTTGCTTTTGTCAATTTTCCTACCTGATCCTCTTTCTGCTTCCTCTTGATCTCCTCCTGCTCCCTCTTCTGGATCTCCAATCTCAGCTTCTCTCTTTTCTCCGCCTCGTCGCGCTCCTTCCTCTCCCTCTCCGCCTGAAATTATCACTTTCCATATTAGACGCAGGATACACATTATATTCGTCACATGAGAACGGGTCGCTTCTACGATTCGTTCTTGTGTTCAACAGCTCGGCTGTGGAATGATCCGCCGGCCTCTGTGTTTCCTCCATCCTATAACACGGGTCTCTTCAAGACCCAAGTTCACTCCTTCCTATCCTCTAAAAGACCCTCCACACAGCATCCCCAAAGATGATATAGGCCTTGAGGGAAATTATTTCCCTCAGGGTCTCCTGTGTGGACGTAATACACTCAATAACAAAATCAACATAAATTTCTATTTTTCATCTGGCTGCTTAAGGGTTCTCTTTTCCCCCAAGTAATGAGAGAACCTTTGAAACACCGACCCACTACTCTATAAACATCGTTCACCATCAGTGAAGAGATAAACCGATAGAAATTTGGGCATGTCCGCGTGACATAAGTACTTTTTCCTTCTTCTGCTGAAATTGAAGAAACATTTACAAACACATACATACCGAAATTCTTTCTTGACAGAAAATCGTTTTCATTGGCCTTTCTGGGACCCAGGAGACAAAAGGCTTCATGTAATTTGAGGACATCAGTTTCCTAGGTGTGAGTTTCGAGAGTTTCACGTAGATGGCACTGTCGGCAAGACAGTACAGGAGTGATATCTGAGAACTTCTCGAGGTCAGACAGACAGATTATTACCATTGTATAGAAAGGAGCTTAGCCTCCTGGCTCTCCAAATCCATTATACTCTGAGATTCCGTGTATCCTGTTATTTGTTAATAAATAACCAAGTGTTTGTTCAACTTCGACTGTTTCACATAGATGGCACTGTTGGTGAGACAGTACAGTAGCGATATCTGAGAATCCCCCAAGGTCAGACAAGACATATTATAACCATTGTATAGAAAGGAGCTTAGCTTCCAACGAATATTGTTTTCCTAGTTACCGTGTAACAAAACTAAGCCGGTTTCTACTTCAATAACATACCTGTTCTCTTTGAACTTCTTCCAGGGCAGCCTTGTAAACAAATAAGGCATCGTTAAATTGTTCATAAACAAAAAAAAATGAGGAGAAGAATGTCAACATGTCGATGATTTGAACATTCCAATTATGAATCCAATAGGCCATCAATAATCAATCCATTTACTCATCCCTGTATCCGTCAAGCAATCCATCAATTCAATGTCAATCAATCCAATAATAATTTACATTCAAATCAGTCGAACCATCAACAGTCAACCAGGGGCGCTATTCCCGTTCTTTTTAAGGAAGATTCCTTACGTTTTTCCTTAGGGTTAAAGACTTCTTGATTAACTGCGGAATTCCGGTGAGACATAGTAAAACGATCCTAAATAGATTCTCAAGAGATTATTTGAAATATCTTCAAGTTACATAAGATTTTGAACTAAACTTTTAAAAACAATTACGTTATGTTATTATTCATTTTAATACATTTTTAAATACCATAAGTAGGCTTTTAATGAAGAATCACGTTTTATAAAAAGGTACCTACGTCATTAGATAGTAATGACCTTTTTTGTTTCTAGTTCTAAAAGTGACATTTGAATTTGCGCTTGACGTGAATTGTCAAAGATGTCAACATCTATATAATGTTTAATAATGTTTACTAGCTAATTATGTTTAAAGTAAATAATAACTTAATTGGTAAAATACTTAATATTGAGTTTTCCTCTTGTTAAAACATTGCAAGTATTGAGTTTTTCTCTTGTTATAACATCGCAAATATTGACATTTTTAATGAATGTCGCCGGCTAAATTCAGCTGACAGCTGTCATCCGAGAGAGTCGGAACCGCAGTTAAGTAAGAAGGGTTTAACCCCAAGGAAAAAGTTAAGGAATCTTCCTTAAAAAGAATGGCAATAGCGCCCCAGGAATCCATAAAATTATTCACCAATGAATTATGTATTATTTAATATTATTTTAAAAACTGAAAAAGTTAGCAAAGAAAATTTTGGTTTCATCAAACAGTTCATCAATCCGCCAATTCACTAATCCTTTTTAAAAAAAGCAATAAAACAGACTCCATCAATCCACTAATCAATCCGTAAATCTATCTGAAACAATCAATCTGAATCAATCCATCAATGAATGACTGGACTCACCTTCTCGCGCATTTGCACCTCAAGCAAGGCGGCGCGGCGCTTCTCCAGTTCTGCCTGCCCCCGGTCGTAGTTCTCCTTGCGCCTGTCCTCATAGGATGCCTGGCTCATGGGGCTGGTGACTGAGTCCCTGTATTGAGTGTACGGAACTTTAATTCAATTCAATCTTAAAACAGCGAACGAAGCGAATGTAGCGAATTAAACAAGTAACATAAAAAATTATTTCAGGTAAGCGTATAAATATATATGTAGTACCTGAATGTGGGAGGAATCAGCTCCGGAGGAAGCTTAAATGGAATAGCCTCTCCGGAGGCGCCCATCTCGCAGAGGTACATGGCCAAAACAAACTCGTCGCAACCTGCAACATACGTAAATACTCATACTCATACAAACATATATTTAAACTTTCGTTAAAATTTAAAAAAAAATGATTTTCATGTTTTTGTGATAAGTTTCGATTTCCGCGGGAATAATATGTTGTTTTTTTTTTCATAATCTCTTTAAAATTGATGATTTTGTGTAGGGGATATTGACTTTGTCAGAAAAGGTTTCGTCCGGGTAAAGTTACCAAACTAGTTTTAGGTTGTGATAATTTCGCCACCGAATTCATTTGGTTAAAATGAGAGTTGGATATACTAAATGTTGTACATAAAACAGAAAATTATTTCCACTGTGTAAATTTATGGAATGTATTGAGAAGAAACAGATCCTCGATTTTTCGGCGCAAAACGATGAGAAAAAAAAATTGTTTTTTGATTTTCATAGTATTAGAGTTTTACAATATATTCATATTAATGGTATTTTTTTATCGAAAATTGAATAAGAATGGTGTCGCAGATCTACGACTCCACTGTACCGGCCGTTCGCGGGCGAATCCGGGTTAAACCCTGTAATAATTTACTCTAAGGGTCAGCTCCAAAATTACGCCAATAGTAATGATGATAATAATTTCAATGGAACAAATTCGGCACTTGCTCGAGCGAGTTTAAAACTCGATGGACAGTATCCTCAATATTTAGGAGCCCCCGTGGCTGCCGGCTGTGTTTTATAGTCACTCCTGATTTATCTCAGAAATATTAGGAAGTTATTCATTTTCCCGGTGTAAAAATAGCATAAAATAACCGCAATAATTGTTAGGTTACATTTATAAAAATCATATAATTTTAGTGTGGCCGTTTCGGGCCTAAATCAAGTTTATAATAAAAAATCAAATAAAAACCCAAATATTTTAAGTTCAAATCTGTCACGTTGTTCTAAATTAACCCAAAAGAATCGGTCATCGGCCGAAGGCGTTCGCCACATGTGCTTGTTAAAAGACCTTTGCCTGTTAAAAGTGTCCCAGAGTGAATGATTTACAATGTTATTCTTTGAACTATGGTGATTGTAAACAATATACAACCGAGCTAGACAACCCATACTCAAACTTAATGGTGAATGTGCTATTTTGGAGCCTTTAATAGCTGCAAAGATATAATTGTATAACCTTGAACGTTGTACCACAACCGCATTCCGCAAAATTAGATTTCATGGCTACCGAGAAAGGTGCAATAGGAAATAAAAACATTTGACGAGAAGATCTTCTGCTGTCACGGCGACCTGAGTTCTGACCTCCAGTTCACGGAGCAGATCCGGTGCATCATGCGGCCCACGGATGTGCCCGACAAGGTTGCGCGACTTGCTGTGGCCCGACCCCGACAAGGATACCACCGGCTGGGGCGAGAAATAGACGACACGCTGATGTACTCTTTCCAGATCCTGAAGCCGGCCGACGAGCGCCACCAAAGAAGATTGGAAGAAAGGATCAGTACCCCCGGCCCCAGTCCCCACCCGCCGCCCAACTTCACATAACTCCTATCATTTGTATTAGCGTCTTGCAATATATCATAAGGAATAAATACAGTTAGCTTCTTCTTTTTTTAAATTAAACATGTATGAAAACTTAGACCAAGCCGTATTTAATTTTAATTTTGATAATCTAACTGCATCTCTTTATATGGTCTATAAATAATGTGTAATGATAGTGTCCAAAAAAATAAAAAATTAATTAATATAGGAATAATGTAAGAATAGGAAGTAAGATTTGTACAGCGCCCTTGAGGTGATTTTTCACAAAAACAGCGCTATAAAAATCATCCGATTATTATTATTATATAATTTGAGCTGATGGAAGATGAGATAAGACAGCCCAAATTGGAAAAGGTGTTGAAAGGAACTCACTCCGATTGTAGCTCCTTCACTCATTGGGTAGTGCAATAATGCAATATCGGTCAGCGATTCTCCAGTATAACACTCCAATATATCACTTCAGCTCGCTCCGAGGTATTCATTGCAATTAGCTTGTCGCAAATTCAGCAGATAGTTAATTCCAAGGACAGGTTAGGTGGGTAGGAAGGGATTTAATATTGAGGTTTACTATTCATCGTGACGGATCTCAACCTAGAGTCAATTACCACAAAATCAATCATTGATGTTTCATTTCCTCTTCCCCACGTATATTGGTGGATACCTTTATGATTGAAGAAGGTATTCGATACAAACAGGTTCCACTCTAAACATACTTCAAGCATTCTGTTACCATTGTCATTCGTTCTTTTATCCCCAAATATACCTAAGGTTGACTCAAATCCATCCCGTCTAACTCCCACCCACCCATTTAAATCCCCTGCCATTATAATTCTTTCTTTAATATTTTTAATCTCATCACATCGCTTACACCATTCTAAAAATCATCTTTCACTTCATCGCTTTCAGAGTTGACAGGAGCATAGCATATAACTAAAAACACTCTTGTCAACCTGATTTTGAATCGGATCCAAATTATTCTCCGACTTACACAATCATACTGCAACATACATTCTACCATTCTGGGAGACAGTAACGCTGCAACACCGTGACATGCCCTCTCTGTATCTGGTCTCCCAGAGCAGATGACGAGCGAATCACTATATTATTTTTATATATACCTCCATAGCAAAGTGGCTAGCTCCTTGCCTCCGGATGCAGGTGTCAGGGTTGGCATGCACTAAAGAGCAATTGTGCAACGCACCCCAAATATCATAATGAATAATAACCATTATATCATTAATTGTTTTTGTGTTTAATTCGTAGAACTCCATTTAATTTTTTTTAGAAATTGAACTAAATCAAATTAAATAATAATATTATTAAGTTCTGCAAGTATGCTACAGCTGTTCCGGTGTTCAAGGCCATTTTCAAACAGCTGTCACAATAATAAAAACAACAATACTTGCAGAACTTAATAATAACAACTGCTGACCCTGTACAAATTGTAAGTGCGCCCCACTGTAGAATTTGGCAGCCACCTCTGGTCGGGAGTCCCAAATTATTTGAAAAAAACCCTTGACTCTGTGCAGAAACGGGTGGTCCGTTTGATAGATTCACCTATCTTAACAAACGGGTTGCAATCTTTGGAGCACAGACGTCAGGTGGGAATGCTGTCCTTGTTCTGCCGGTATTTTAATGGAAGATGCTACGAGGAACTAGCGTCATTGATCCCTTCGGCACTGGTGCATAGTCGGGAAACACGCCAAACGCGCGCCCAACATTTTCACAAGGTTGACATTTGTCACATGAGAATGGGTCGCTTCTACGATTCGTTCTTGTGTTCAACAGCTCGGCTGTGGAATGATCCGCCAGCCTCTGTGTTTCCTCCATCCTATAACATGGGTCTCTTCAAGACCCAAGTTCACTCCATCCTATCCTCTAAAAGACCCTCCACACAGCATCCCCAAAGATGATATAGGCCTTGAGGGAAATATTTCCCTCAGGGCCTCCTGTGTGGAATAAATTAAATAACATTGTTAAATTAAACTACAAAAAGGTACCTACCTGTCTAGCAAGCCCCAGTTCTGAAACATACTCCACTGAGGTGCATCGCTAGCTGCAAACTGGGAGCCGCACATCTTATGATTTACTTCACTTTATGCTCCTGGACTCACCGAGGTTTCCGTCGGAGTCGAGATCGGCCAGCGCCCATATTCTGGCCAGGGTGGCCTGCGGCAGGCGCGACTGTACCATGATGTTGCGCGCCTGGGGCCCGCTTAGGAAGCCGGACTTGGCGCGGTCGGTGCTGTTGAAGAGCTGCGTGTACTTCAGCTTGGAGCCCTGCGGGATCGCCCACTCCAGCGCTTGGGGAATCGACACTAGCCCTGCAATTTTTTTACACATTTTTTTTTTATGTTGTACCACACAAGAGTCCCGAATGTTCCTAACCATCCGGAGCCAGTGAGACTATGGCATCCCCAAGTGGGGTATGTTGTGAGGCTGAAGGTATTGAGGAGAGGGAGGAGATAGAAAAGTGGAAGGTGGGTAAGTACCTGGCTATTCAGATCTGGTCATCGAACACAGCTAAAGCCATTTCAAGCAAAGTTTCGAGAATGTGCCGCAAATATACTATAAATTATTAATGAATAAATTGTGAAATAACACAAAATGAACAAATAAAATTTACTTGCGCACGCCGGGATTTGAACCAGCGACCTCCGGATTCGTAGCCAAGGATCGTAACCACTCAACCGCGGAGGCCGTTTGAAAGAGATGGTGACATAACATAACAACAAAGGTTGTTTACAATTTGGACAGTTTTGAAAAAGGTTCGTAATATGTCCGTGTAATTTGCGACAAATTATTAAAAATATCAAATTCAGTTGATGTCACATTAACACAACTAGTGTAATTTCGTAATTACACGCGTGTTCTTTTGCAAAATGATGTTTCTGTAAATGGTACCGTCTAACCAGATAATGTGTGTACATATTTATAAAAATTGTATATTTTGAGAAACGAATTTTGGCAGGTTTTGAAAAATAGAACTATGAAAACTAACTTTAGAAAAAAAAAATTATTAATTATTCATGGTATTTAAGTTAGAATGTCATTATTATTTTTAAAAAAATAACAGAAACTTTGTTATGGAGGTTTTAAATTGGAAAATGGAAGTGTTTTTATTTTAGTGTTTAAAAAATAATGTAGGGTCTATATAAATACCTTGGGAATCCGTTGGGCTTTGGGGCATGGACAAATTTCCCGGGTTTGTAGCCGGGTTTGGCATAGCTGCTCCCATAATACCGGAGTTGTTCAACGAACCAATTCCAGAGTTATTCAACGAACCAATAGCTGAATTATTCAACGAACTAATTCCAGAGTTGTTCAACAAACTGATCGGTGAAACTATCGCTTTTGGCGGGCTCTGGATCGACTTTATCGCAGAAATATTGCTGATATTGTTGACGTTTGCGGTTGGCTGCATCGTGA
Source organism: Halesus radiatus (assembly GCA_022606495.2). Lineage (NCBI taxonomy): Eukaryota > Metazoa > Arthropoda > Insecta > Trichoptera > Limnephilidae > Halesus > Halesus radiatus. Next base: position 75,437 of record JAHDVE020007295.1, on the reverse strand, counting down.
TTGGTGCGTTCGTCTGACCAATCAGAGACAGCGGGGTCGAAGTTACCAATGGCGGACCGCCAATCAACGACTGAACGGCCGGTAATGGAGGGATGATCGGGGCCGATGAAATCAGCGGTTGATTAGTGGCTTGCATCATGGGTTGATTCGGTTGCATCATGGGTTGATTCGCTTGCATCATGGGTTGATTCGTTTGCATCATTGGCTGATTCGGTTGCATCATAGGTAGATTCGGTTGCATCATGGGTTGGTTTGGTTGCATCATCGGTTGATTCGGTTGCATCATTGGTTGATTCGACTGCATCATGGGTTGGTTCATCGACATTGGCGGCATTCCGGGAATCAGAGGCTGATTCTGCGGCATCATGGGTTGCATTCCGGGAATCAATGGCTGGTTTGACGGCATCATGGGTTGCATTCCGGGAATCAATGGCTGGCTTGCTTGCATCATTGGTTGGGTTGCCTGTAATTAATAAATATTGTTTGATTTATTGAGAAATTGATGCGTTTGGTGTTTGATTCATTGATTAATTGGTTAATTCATTGATTGATTGACTGATTGATTGAACGATTGATTGAATGATTGATTGAATGATTGATTGACTGATTAATTTATTGATTGATTGTTCCCACCCAATATAATTTTAACTGACCTGCATGGGTGGCATGCCCGCCAGGAGTGGCTGGAAGTTCTGCGCTGGGCTCTGTGCCGGTATCACGGGCTGCATGGCCTGCACCGCCGGTGGCGTTATGGCCTTCACCTGCGGGGGGCTCACCGCACCTGACAAATAAACAAATAATAATAGAACACAATTCCACAATTTGGCCCACACGCTTAAAAAAATAATTGATAGAGACAGGCACTCACCGGCCGGGTTGAGTGAAGCAATCAGAGATGGCGGCAGGGCTTTGGGAATCTCTATTCCGTGCAGTTTCAGATTAATAATCTACAATAAAACAATATTTACATTTCAAATTAAAAAAAACAACTGACTTCTTTAAATTTCAAAAACCGACCTAAACACAGCATTGCAAGTTGCTAACATAAGCAATTCCACAAATTTTCAATTTGAAAGGCGAGTATGGGTACCGCCGCCCCGGGACCATTCATTGGATAACCAACATCTCTGCCATAGGTAAGTTTGGTGATTTAGCAGGGGTGCCCGGGTTCTCAGGGTGAGGTTTGTCCAAGACTTGACATAGGATGCGTCTACCCGTTGACTGTGTAGCAGGCCGGATCGGGAGAGACCCATCGCCTTGCACTGCAGTGGAAGGGATGGATTCATACATCTGTCACTCCTGGACACACTGACCCCAGGATTCTTAACCACCCCTCCATACAATTTTCCTTACTATCCTTAAAAAAACCTCCAAACAGCATCCCCAAAAATGACATAGGGTCTGAGGGAAAATATTTTCCTGTTTGGAGTTTTAGTAAAAAAAAATAATCTGCAAATTCTATACGGGTAGTGTTGTCCCGGAAAAACAGAGGTCCTGGGTTCGATTCCTAGATGCGACTGATACCTTTTTATTTTCTGTGTCCTTTTCTGTTTCATGTTTCATTTGAGATTTGTTAATATTATCTTCAATGAGGTTTATAAATTTCTATAAGTTATCCCATTAAATAGAATCGACATAAAAACTGTTTGAGAAATGATATATATAAGATTCTAAGGCAAGAAGTATGATCCTGTGCATAACCTGATGATGGATACAGTAAGGCTGGCTAAAACATAGACTAAAGTAAAGAAAGCACAACATGGCACTATGCCCCAAAAATTAATTGCGATGAAATGTATAAATGACCTTGCAAGCGATGGAGAATTCCTTGAGGTCCAGTTTTCCATCGGAGTTGGTGTCTGCCAGGAACCAGATCTGTCCCAGCAGAGGAGGGGGGAGCTGGGACTGTAAAACAATTATGTACATGCTATTGTATTCACAGGCGTCAGAAACAAAGTACGTTCGGAACAAAGGAAGTTCTAAATGAGATTAGTTTAAAAGGAAGATCGAATACAAATATGTATGACCTAAATACAAAACAACATAGGTGCTAAACGAAGTAAGTTCGGAACAAAGAAAGTTCAAAATGAGGTTAGTTTATAACAAAGATCAAACACAATTAAGCAGAATACAAAATGAAGTAAGTTCGTAACAACGGAAGTTCAAAATTAAACAAGTTTAGAACAAAGTTTGAAAAATGTTGATTATGTACCATATGACAAAACAATGCAAATTCGGAATAAAGGAAATTCAAAATAAGGTAAGTTTGGAACGAAGTATGTACATAACAACTTTAATAGGAAACAGAAACATAAATTCAATTACTAATTGACCTAAGTGCAATAAAAGTCTAAAGCATCATAAGTACAAAACTGCGTAAGAATTAAACGGTGTAAGTATAAAATGATTTGAGTGCAAACAATACAATTCTAAATAAGCCGGATCAACAAAATAACAGAACGAATAAAAATATATACAAACTTCTCACCTGAAGCATAAACTTCTTGGCTTGTTCGCCGCCAAGCATGCCATTGGCGGGGCCCAAATTCCGAAAGTGTTCGGCGAACTTGGCATGCTCGTGATGCTGAATTACCCACGGATCGGCGGATGCCATCGTTCCGAACTAGTTTCTATTTTATCTTCAAAAACTTAAATCGTTCCGAACTAGTTGGAGCTCTTTCTTCAAAAACTTAATACTTAAAACTTAATGCGGAAATTAAGAAGATAAAGTATTGATTCTCAATAAGTATTTATGATTCTTTGGTTTTAAATGCTACTTAAGTAGTCTATGGCAATTTGTTGGTTATATATAAATACACTTATTTATATAAATATATTATTTTTAATTCTCTATGGCAAGAATTATTGCAAATGGTGGCAAATTATTTTAAGGAACTGATTTGTTTTTAATTTTTTTTCGACAGCCAATCTTTTGTGACAGGTTTATCTGTAAAAAAGAAAAAGAATTGATTAATTTCTACATAGAGTGGTAGCGCCGATGAGATCTGCTGACATCGGTAAAAAATATTTTTTTTATATGAACTCCACACAGCTGCTGTAAGGAAGGTCTTTTTGAGGAGAGGAAGGAGTGAAGGCGGGTCTTGAAGAGACCCATGTTGTAGGAGGGAGGACACAGAGACCGACAAGTCGTTCCACAGCCGGGCTGTTGAAATCAAGAACAAGTCGTAGAAACGACCCATTCTTATATGATAAACATCAACCATGTACAAATGTTAGACGCGCATTTGTCGTGTTTCCCGACTGTGCACCAGTGCCGAAGGGATCAATGACGCTAATTCCTCAGAGCATCTTCCATTGAAATACCGGAAGAACAGGGACAGTATTTTCCCACCTGACGTCTGTGTTCTAAAGATTGCAATTCCTTTGTTATGATAGGGGAATCTATCAAACGACTGCCCGTTTCTGGAGTCAAGGGTTTTTTTCAGGTACTTTGGTGGCCACCAGAACAGAGGTGGCGAACTTGCGATTTGTACAAGGTTAGCAGTTGTGTACTATCTGCACTTAAAATTACACCGAGCACATCAATCAAAGGCATGTTGAGAAGATTAAAGAATATTTTCAAATATTGAAAAAAAAATTCTCAAGCAATTATTTTTTAAATCTTTTTTTTATGTGATACCACATAAGAGTGCCAGCTGCTCCCAACCGTCTGGAGCCAGCAAGACTATGGCATCCCCAATTGAGGTATGTCGGAGGCTGAAGATATTGAGGAGGGGAAGGAGATGGGAAAGAGGAAGGTGGGGAAGTACCTGGCTATTCAGATCTGGTCACGAAACATGGCTAAAACCATTTCAAGCAACGTTTCGATTCTGAATGGTGGTCTTTCACCGGGGCGATACTGACAGTATCTACCACTCTGAAACATGCTGCAAATATACTATGTATTATTTTAAATGAATAAATTGTGAAATAACACAAATTAAGCAGTTACTTGCGCACGCTGTGATTTGTAGCCGAGCATCGTAACCACTCAACCACGGAGGCCATCAATAATCAATTTCATCGGGCTGCCGAGGAATTTAAAGGTCTTATGTAAATAGGTGACATCAGTTTTCTCACATATGGATCTTAGATGGCACTTCTAGGGATTATCTGTTCGGTACATTTATACATCATCTCATACATACTTTTCTAACTAACTAACTAACTAACCATCACGCCGTTTGCCGCAGGGGTAGGCAGAGAGGACGGACTGCCAAATAACTCGACCTTGGCATACAATTCTTGCTTCATTCACCTTCATACAACGTCTCATACATTCTCTTCTGTTATTCCGACTTCTGACATGGCCCGATTCAAGTATTTGATTCACTTGATCGTGCCATGTCTTCCTCGGATGTCCCCGGCTTCTTCTTCCATTCACATTCGCGTCATATATTCTCCTTACACTTCTTTCTTCGTTCATTCACTCTACATGCCCAAACCAACTAAGCGTCCCTTTCTTGATCTTGCTCACTACGCTTGCATCAGCCTTGCATTCTTTTCTCTTATTGCTTTTTAACCTTTTTACCGCATTCTAGAGATGTATATAAAATATCAGTGATACGCAGCACTCTTTTGATAAATAAAACTCTCATTACAACAAACACCTGGTTATTTATTAACAAATGACAGGATACACGGAATCTCAGTATAATGTATTTGGAGAGCCAGGAGGCAAAGCTCCTTTCTATACAATGGTAATAATCTGTCTGTCTGACCTTGAGAGGTTCTCAGATATCGCTACTGTACTGTCTCGCCGACAGTCCCATCTATGTGAAACAGTCGAAGTCGAACAAACACTTGGTTATTTATTAACAAATCACAGGATACACGGAATCTCAGTATAATGTATTTGGAGAGCCAGGAGGCTAAGCTTCTTTCTATACAATGGTAATAATCTGTCTGTCTGACCTTGAGAGGTTCTCAGATATCGCTACTGTACTGTCTCGCCGACAGTCCCATCTATGTGAAACAGTCGAAGTCGAACAAACACTTGGTTATTTATTAACAAATCACAGGATACACGGAATCTTAGTATAATGTATTTGGAGAGCCAGGAGGCTAAGCTTCTTTCTATACAATGGTAATAATCTGTCTGTCTGACCTTGAGAGGTTCTCAGATATCGCCACTGTACAGCCATCTATGTGAAACAGTCGATACTAAAATATTACAACAATCATAACTCATCCTTTTAAACTGCTATAACTGTCTTATTTCTTCACAGTTTTATGATTTTCTTATCTTAAAAGGTTCGTGAATTTCCCTGGAGTATGCTGAAACATATATTAAGAAAAAAACTCAATATTAACAATTACGTTATTATTTACATTAAACATTTATTTAGTAAACATTATTAAACATTATATAGATGTTGAAATTTTCAGTACGGTAATCAAAATAATGCACAATGACAGCGACGTTCCAGAGTGGAAGATACTCTCAGTATCGCTCTGGTGAAAGACCACCATTCAGAATTGAAATGTTGCTTGAAATGGCTTTTAGTCGTGTTTGGTGACCAGATCTGAATAGCCAGGTATTTACCCACCTCCCCCTTCCCCTTTTCCTTCCCCTCCCCAATACCTTCAGCCTTGCAACATTCCCCGATCGGGAATGCCATAGTCTCACTGACTCCAGACGGATGGGAGCAGTTGGGATTCTTGTGCGGTATTCATATAAAAAATAAAATAAAACATAGGGGAGAGTCGTTCCGGCTGGACAGAGTCCAATGAATCTGACTCTGAAGGCGGTGGACTCACTCCGAGTTCGCAAATCATTATAATATAATGTAGGTAATTGTTTTAAAAAGTTTTAGTTCAAAACTTGAGGATATTTCATCAATTTGTATTTTCAAATAATCTCTTAACAATCTGTTTGAGATTTTTTTTTACTATGTCTCCGGAATTCCACAGTTAATTATGAAGTCTTTAAGCCTAAGAAAAAAAAATAAGGAATTTTCCTTAAAAAGAACCAGAATAGCTCTCCAGGGGCGCTAGTCCCATTCTTTTTAAGGAAGATTCCTTAACTCTTTCCTTAGGGTTAAAACCTTCTTGCTTAACTGCGGTTCCGGTTCTCTCGGATGACAGCTGTCAGCTGAATTCAGCGAGCGACATTCATCAACAATATCAATATTTGCGATGTTTTAACAAGAGAAAAAATCAATATTAAGTATTTTACCAATTACGTTATTATTTACTTTAAACAAAATTAGTTAGTAAACATTACATAAATGTTGGCATTTTCGACAATTAACGGCAAGCGCGGCATTGAGAAGAGTCGGTACGATCGGCCGAGTCCAATGAATTCGATTTCGAAGGCGGTGGACTCACTCCGAGTTCGCAAATCCGGATTCACTCGTTCTGAACTCACACTCAAGGAACGGCAAAGGTTTCGGATTGGAGTCAGAAACGAAAGGCGTCCCTATTCATTAGGGTAATATAAACAATTTTTAATTCCGGAACGGTGGGCCTATGCCGACCGAAAGGAACGAAGACCGAGTCCGAGGAATCGAGTCCATGTGGCTAAACTCAGAATTGGAACCGAGTTTTTAAAATAAGTAGAATGACCCATCTCTTCGGTCGGCACAAATTCAAATGTCACTTTTAGAACTAGAGACAAAAAAAGGTCATTACTATCTAATGAGGTAGGTACCTTTTTATAAAACGTGATTCTTCATTAAAAAGTTTATTTATTGTATTTAAAAATAAAATTAAATGAATTAAAAAGAATTATAATATAATGTAAATGTTTTTAAAAGATTTAGTTCAAAATCTTATTTTGTATTTTCAAATAATCTCTTAACAATCTGTTTAAGATTTCTTTACTGTGTCTATCCGGAATTCCACAGTTAATTATAAAGTCTTTGGAATTTTCCTTAAAAAAACTAGAATAGCTCTCCAGATGTCAGTAAGAAGGATCAAACTATCATTTGGTACACTTATCTACTGAATTCGTCACATATTGTAGTATACAGCTGCTAAATTCAAACGCATAATGCTGGAGGCATGTTTTACTCATGCATACATAATGTGCGCATAGTACACGTAGGTTAAAATGCAAGCATTAAAATTAAGTTGTTTTAAAAATAATTTAACTCATTTTTTATAATCGAAAAATGATGAGGAAAACATTGATAAGTTGAAAGCCGAGATAACATATTATCATTATAAAGTCATTCTCTGAGTATCGCCCTGGTGAAATACCATCATTCAGAATTAAAACAGAAGTGTTTTCTACATGTATGATTCCAACCGTGCTTCCTCCATCTTCACTCTAAAACGCCAGCAGAGACGCCCGCCGCTACGCCACATCGAAACGTTACAATAATTTGGGTTAAAAAATCACCACACATCTGCGGACGGGCCGATATGTTGATCGACTGACCTCCGCGTAGAAGTGTACGTGTAAAGAGATTTCTCAAAGATCAGAGAGAAGTGTGGCCTGATGCGTGATATGTCATACAGTTTAAAAATTTTGCTACAGTTTTGACCGTAACTAACTAACTAACCATCACGCCGTTTCCCCGAAGGGGTAGGCAGAGAGGACGGACCGCCAGACAACTCGATCTTGGCATACACTTCTTGCTTCATTCACTTTCATACAACGTCTCATACATTCTCTTCTGTCATTCCGACTTCTGACATGGCCCGACTCAAGTATTTGATTCACTTGATCGTGCCACGTCTTCCTTGGACGTCCCCGGCTTCTTCTTCCATTCACATTCGCGTCATATATTCTCCTTACACTCCTTTCTTCATTCATTCGCTCTACATGCCCAAACCATCTAAGCGTCCCTTTCTTAATCTTACTCACTACGCTTACATTTGACCGTAGATATCATAAAATAGACATCGCTATGACCATTTAACAAAAATTATGTCATAAATACACAAAAGATTATAAAAATTACTGACTTAATGAATGGTGAAAATTTAGATAGTTTACTTGGAATGATTAATTCAAAATTGACTAATAATGTTATGAGAAGATGCATATCAGCCATAGAACAGGAAATTACTAGAGATGCCTTTACACACAAGAGGAAGAAACCAAAATAAGGACGAGGGGCGAGCTTAGGCAGGTCACTGTCATTTGATTTACGAATAAATGCATCCTGACAGCCTGCAGGCAACTCGCATTGCACTGCAAAGTATTAGTATTTACTCTTAGAAAAGCAAATCTGCTAATGATCATTCGTCCTTTTTACAATTGTGCTGAATCTATGACCAATTTCATTTTCCCCGTAGCTGTGGTAACAGGTTCCAAACTAACCCAAACAGTCAATAAGAAAAACAGTAAATCAAAAAAAGTTCGGTTTGTTTACAAAAACCGTTGTTGGGAGTATCTAGTTTGACCCTTTTTACAAATGTTTTAAATTTGCTTACCGCAGTTAAAACCACATGAAAGAAATGTCAACAGCTGCGATTTCGTATCACTAAAACTGTGTAATGCGATAGTTTTTTCTAATTCTCTTCACCACTTCTATTTTTACAACTTTTGATTGAGCAGGAAACCATAATTACTGTTTTATTCTTTATAATCTACGAATGATCGCTCGCCGCCAGTTGAGTTTCCCACCCCGGTATAAGTAACTTATGGTTACTCCTTCAGGGTGCACATCAAGGACTCTAATTTTTTAATTAAACGAATCTATCATTTTTAAAGGACTCTAAACCCTCAAGTGTCCCTGCACAGCTTTCGCATAGAAGGTGGTTAGTCACAAACACACATCAAATTGGTTAGTACAGGTACTGACGACGACTAAATATAGCCCTTAGTGGCTCCTTCTGTCGATAACCGAAGGAATCCAAGATGGAGTGCACCAACAAACCTATAAATAAATAAACAAGAAACACAAAAACACATTATATCCAGAACAGACCGTAGCCACGAAACCAGGGCAGTCTCTCCAGAGCAGTGCAAAGCGACTTCCTGCTTCCGACACTCTTCCCAGTGAATCATTGCACCAGTCACCCAGAATATCCCTTAAGAAGAGTATCTGGGAGGTGGGGTGAGAAACACCTGAAGACCCTAGGGATATAGAGGGAATCCAGATGGCTGGGAGCATGCCGCTAGGTTTAGGAGACGGGGAGAACGGTAGCCGGCAATGCGTGCCCATTTGGGAAGTGTACAAGGGTGCACTTCCCAAATGCAAGGGTGCACTTCCCAAATGCAAGGGTGCACTTCCCAAATATTTTGGGAAGTGACATTACTCCGAAGACGTGTGTTAAATTACTCGGTGTCAATCTGGATGCAGACTTTTCCCTTAAAAGTCAAGTAAACAGAACTGCAAGTACAGGGTTCTTTCAATTGAGGCAAATAAAAGCAGTACGGAGAAACCTGCCAACAGAGGCAACTAAACTGCTTGTCAATTCGTATGTTGTGTCACGTCTAGATTATTGCAACGGATTATATGCGAGTCTCCCCAAATACCAAATTAACAAATTGCAATCAGTATTCAACGCTGCAGCAAGACTTATCACCGGCTTATCTAAATATTCTCACATTTCAGAGCATCTCAAAAATCTCCACTGGCTCAAATGTCCTGAAAGAATCCAGTTCAAGCTCTGCTGGATGGTATTTAAGTCACTTAACGGAATGGCTCCGGCTTACTTATCAGAACTGAGTATTCCCGAAAATAGCAGCGATATCAGCTATCGGCAGGTTGAAGGAACCAAAGCGCACACCTAATACTAAGTTCGGTGATAGTGCTTTCGGAGTGTCAGGACCTAAAGCCTGGAATGAACTGCCGCATGACTTAAGAATTATCAAAGACTCAACAGAATTCAGAACTAAACTTAAAACACATCTTTTCAGACAATCGTATCCATAAATTGAAGAAATTCACCTGTAAATTGCTTAGCTAGGCTTGCCGGTTAGCACTTACCTAAATTCATTAAATAAATAAAATTAAAAAAATAAATAAAAATAAAAAAAAATAAAAAAATAAAATTAAAAATTCACGCATCGGTGCGCAAATGCGTCCACAGCCCGCAACACTGTAAATAACCAAAGTGTAAAATAAATTTAAAAAAAACGTTAATATTTATTAAAAGCTTCTTACGCTTTTTAAGGTAATTTTATAGATATTTTCGAGTCCTAAAATTCATTTTATGAATACTTTCCAGTCCTAAAAATTGATACCAATAATTCAATAAATACCAACTCTTCTTGTGCCACCAATCATCTAATAAATGTAACATCAATAGAAAAGGAGAAACAAATAACCATGTAAAACTATCATCTCTATAAAAAAAAAATTCTAAAACTGTGTTCATCTAAAGCAACCTGCCAGGTAAGTATGTTTTTCTGTATCTGTTTGTTCATAATTAGTTAATAATAATAATAATAATAATAAGAAATATTTGTACAGCGCCCTTGAGGTGATTTTTCACAAAAACAGCGCTATACAAATCATCCAACTATTATTATTATTATTAAGGGTGCACTTCCCAAATGCAAGGGTGCACTTTGCTCGCAGCCAGTCAATAAACGAATGATGACATCATGTATTCGAGAAATGTGTGAACCCGCCTGGTGCCAAATAGGTTGTCCCGCGGTCCCTCCAGCCGGCGAAATGGTAGACAAATTTGACTATTATGGCAAACCTATTCATTCGGACATCAGTGATATCAGCGCAGCGACTGGTCGTTCTTTGGAAGACTTTAAATTTAGAAACTTGCAAAGCAATTTATGGAGTACGTGCTTAGAAGATATTATTCATTTTTTTCCAAAAAACTCCCGGTTTGCATGGAAAATTAAAATATAGGAAACTCCATTCAACCGGAGATCGGAAAATTCATTTTCCGATCTCCGGTAGTGCCGACTCGTCCCGGCTACTCTGTGGTGCATCAAAGCTGCGAACCCATGCACCCTTCCCTCTGCGAACATCTGCGAGGCGCTGCATCGCCAAGGGAGGCCGAACAGCGCCCTTTAAGAGGAATGGCTACGGTGCATATTTCATACATTACTTAATTTTGGATTTGAAGCCAAAATACACATCCAAACTAAATGATATGTTTTTTTCATTAAAGGTTTAGAAAATATCTAGTAAGGATGAGAAGTATTTTTATTTATTTTTGTTTTAAATTATGAAGTATATGCCATGGAAAAAAATCAATTTTCATAATTTTAGAGGCAACTTAGAGAATTATTTGCGGATTTATTGTATATTTTTAAAAATTATCGTATTTGTTACGTAAATATGATTACGTAAATAAAAAATATAAAAATAAAACAAAAACAAAAAAAAGGCTTTTTGGGTGGATATTTTAAATTATGTACTGCAAATTTGTCTTCCAACGTAAATTGATCGTTTTTAATTTAATTTAAAGTCCACCATAATGCATATTTTAATATAATAATAATAATAATAATTGGACCATTTCTATAGCTTCGCTTTTGTGAGAAATCACCTCAGGGGCGCTGTACATATATTACTTCCTATTCTTATATTATTCTTATATTACGTCTATTCTACGAATTTATTATTATTATAATTATAATTTTTTTTTGTTTAACATTTATTTTCTCTTTTTGGACAGGCTATCATTACACATTATTTATAGATCATATAAAGAGATGCAGTTAAATTATCAAAACTAAATTTAATATTAAATTGGAAAAAAAAAAAGAAGCTAACTGTATTTATTCCTTACGATATATTGCAAGACGCCAATACAAATGATAGAGTGATTGTTTCCATTATATTCAAGAGTGTATTTAAGCTAAGACAAAGAATTATTATCCATATTTTTAGGATAAATAACACAGAATACTCTTAAAAGGGTGGAGCGGCGGGGGAGGATGGTGGCCGGTGGGATTGATCCAGAGGGCCCTCAAAATCTTCTTTGTCTTGGTGACGCCCCTGGGCGGCGTGACGGGACGGTTGGTGTTGGTCTGCACGTACGCCAGGCGCTTGTCAGCCGGCTTCAGGATCCGGAAGGAGCACTTCAGCGTGTCGTTTACTGACATCATTGCTCCTGCATTATCGAATTCCCCGCAGTACCGGTTGCTTCTTGGCAAATAACTCACACCCGTCCTCTACCACCTGATGCACCCGGCAGATCAGGTCAATGTCGTGCTTGTTGAGGAGCTTGGCCACTATCTCAATGACGAAGGTAAAGGCTCGTTCTCGCCCCAGCTGGCGGTGTCCTTCTTGGGGTCCCAGCAGCCCACTTCCCGGTTGTATACAATAATTTTTACAACCACCGTAGCCCGAGTAACCCGACTAACTTTTGGCACTTCACTAGTACATGTGCTAAGGGCCTTCGACCGACCGCCAGATGTGACCGATGTCCGTTGCGTTAATTCGGCAGAACGAAGCAGATTTCAACTCAAAATATTTGAAATATTTGGGTTTTTATTATAAACTTGATTTAAGCTCGAATCGACAGCACTAAAATTATGTAATTTTTATAAAAAGAACCTAAAAATTATTGCGGTTATTTTATGCTATTTTTACACCGGGAAAATTGATAACTTCCCAATACTTCCAAGTTAAATCAGGAGCGACTATAAAACGCAGCTGGCAGCCACGAGGGTGCCTAGACTACTATAAATATATATTTTTTTAATATTTAATTTTATATTTCATTATATTTTCAAAATTGCGAAAAATCAATTCCTTTAATGGCCTACATTTCATAATGTAAAACAAAAATAAATAAATTACTTCTCATCCGTACTAGATATTTATTATACTTTTTGATTTAAAAAAAGATCATTAGGTTTAGATGAGTATTTTGGCCTCAAATCCCAAATAAAGTTTTGTATGAAACAGGCCATGCAGCCGTTCCTCTTAAGCGTGATTATATTGTACTAGGAGTGTGTTCATGACGCCTTGTGTATACCTTGCCCGTAATTCGCTAGTGTAAAAGCTCATGCAGTATGTCTGGAATAGTTGCTTTTTACCGGAGGACTGCACCTGTTGAATCTCCTAGCGAGCATGTTGGCTGGCACGCTCAGTACTCTTCTTTGGCGTTCTATAGCTAGGTACTGCTTCCCCATCTTCATCTTCCCAATCTTCGCCTGTCCATTACCTTCAGCCTCACTAAATACCCCAATGAGATTGTTTCCCACAGCGGAAACTCATGTTATTTACAAATGACAGAACTTTTAAATTTTTGGAAAATGCCATATAGAACCGAAGCTAGTCTCGCCGGCCAGCCAATAAGCGTGTGACATCACAATTCACAGAATGACTGGCGCGGCCATAGATATCATAGACGCGGCAGTATGCGACACTGCCTTTCCAAATGTGAATTGTTCTGAATTGTGTATGGAGACAACACGTTTATTTGTTTTTCCCAAGTTGACTTTGAAAGCTCATAACTTTGTTATTTTTTGAGATATCGAAAAACTCAGTTTACTGCGGTTATCAACTCTTTAAATATATTTTTAATAAAATAAAAATTAAGAGATAACCTCAATGTGGATGCCAGGGTCCCACAGTTTAGTAAATAACACTTGGATAAATTACATTGCTCAGTTTTTGTGAAAAATCACATCAAGGGCGCTATTATTAGGGTACGCATAGATGATGGACCACCACACAACACCTCTCTCAGAATACACCCCTCATTCACATTCAAACAATGTCTCATAAATACTCTTTTGTAATACCGATTCTTCTGTTGGACTGACTCGGGTATTCGATTCACTCGGTGCTGCCATGTCGAATTCCTCTGGTTTCCACGACTTCTTCTGCCGTCTACTTTCGCCCCATACGTTCTCATCATAATATGAAAGTATTACATTATTGTCATTAAATAAGTTTAACATACCTCAAAGCGAATGTGGCAGCCATTTTAGGTTCCGATTGAACATTTAAACGGGAGGACATTGCACATTTAATCGTTTAAACGTCGGGTAATTTGAATATTATATTGAGAGGCACTTTTGCTTCAAAGTGAAAAGTGACACAAGAAGATTGTATTGATTTCAATTCCGACAGTTGAAGTGCTGCCATAAAGCGAAAATATAATCCCGAGAAAATGACCTTGGGAAAAATAATGCCGCCCCAATTTGTATCATTTTTTCAAAAATTTACAGATAAAAAACAAAATGCTTGTTTTTGTCTTTGAAAACATTTTTTAATCAAAGTTAGGCTGCTCTCTGACGGTCCGGTGAGGAACGAACTTTTCACTATAATTTCTTCAAATGATTGATAACTTTGTGGCATCATTATTAATTATATAATTGAAAATACACTTTGTATATACCACTTTACATAAAATATATAAATATTTCTACATGTTTCGATAGCAATGCTATCATCTTCAGGAATAAATGAACTTTCCACTCGCTATTGGAGACACTGCGTAGAAAAGTCCCACAATGGACTGCGTTGCAAACCGTTACGTTACTTTAGCAAACTTGACTTTTCTATGTTTCATCGAGTTCCTCAAGGAAGTGTCCTAGGACCATTTTTATTTCTCATCTATACAAATTAAATCTCTGCTCATCACATCAAAGAAAATTTTGCTGACGATACCTTGTTAATATTTCATGATAAATGGAAAGATACTTACGACCACAGCATAGCATCACGAGTTGTATTTAAGGCCACTTTCTGACGGTCCGGTAGGGAATCGACATAAACCGGGTGCTGCAAAAATGCAGGCAATGTTTCGCGACATTTTCTCCATCGACTCTCTGACGGATCTGCAATGATTTGTAGCGGGGCCGGTAAATTGTCGGTATTGCAGATTTCTGTTATGTTTACCGTTATCGGATCTTTCAAACTCAAGATCAAAAAATGTCGGGGGAATCAAGTGAAGACGGGGCCTGGTATCCTATTTATTCCTTCGAATGAGACAAAAAAGGAGGAGGTTTTAGGTCCACTCCTACATTGAACGTAATCTAAATATATAATAAACATTGTAGGTTATTTGTTGCTGCCAGGAAACTGTCTGAAGATGATGTAAAATTCCGGCAAATGTACCGAATGTCAAAAAAAAAACATTCCAATAACTGGTCCAGCGCGTTGCTCGTTGGATATTACAAAAATGAATACCAATATGAGGGAGTGCGTTAGTGCTTAGGAAAGAGTTTTAATAACCCTTTAATGCATATGTCAGTAATTTATAGTTATAAAGGCGGGCATATTTCTCTGCCTCCATTATTAGCCAAAAATTCATACCCGCTCCTTGTTTGAATTCAAAGGATAAATGACACGTAAACGATCGAAACGCAGTGAATAGATTTACTAGGGGCGTGTTTACCGAGAAGCTACTGAATTGTTGTCCCGCTTGTGGTATAACTGTAGTATGTCGCGTCGCTCCCGCTTCCTCCCCGAGTCGTGAGCTAGAGCCCATTAAAATGTATGGCGCAGTGCCCTGTCGGTATCACGCATGAGGTTTATGTCGATTCCCTACCGGACCGTCAGAGAGTGGCCTAAGTATAAGGCTGCTCTCTGACGGTCCGGTGAGGAACGAACTTTTCACTCGCTACTGGAGACACTGCGCAGAAAAGTCAAGTTTGCTAAAGTAAAGCAACGGTTTGCAACGCAGTCCATTGTGGGACTTTTCTGCGCAGTGTCTCCAGTAGCGAGTGAAAAGTTCGTTCCTCACCGGACCGTCAGAGAGCAGCCTTAGATGGTACAATATATTAATATCCAAAAACAAAATTAATGTAAATGAAACATGGAAATATGAACAATCCAAAAAACAAATTAACTCCCTGAACTTAGATAATGATATATTGTACCCTTAATGTATACAATTTAGCATATAAATAACTGTTTAGTTATTTTTTATTAGTATTCTAAACTTGTTCGGTTGATTTACGTTTGTAGTTATTTAGTAAATTTTTAATATTGTTTACATATTGGATTGTTTTTATTATTTACGTAAATACTCCTCCCATAACCACGAGCTACTGGAGCTCAACTTATGGAAAGTAGATCAATGGGATGTTAAAAAAATGATTTACATGATTTATTATGTAATTTTTTTATAATAAATAAAAATACTGTCTAAAATCCGAAAGGGTATTATAAAGACCATCCTTAAAGCCCCCATAAGAAAGCAAAAAAAAATTCAAGCCTTTTATAGTCTCTAATATCCAAAATATCTATGCTAAGAATGTTTTAATTAAACATTTCAAAAAATCGAAATAACGACGACACACAAATGAATTAAAAATGTTTCTCTACTAAGCTCTACAGCAATAAAAAAAGGAAAATTTAAATGATTTCAAAAACGAAATTAAAACATAGCTCAAAGAAATCAAAGACGAGGACTTATCGATCATTTTGAAAAGAACGTTGTAGGGGCTTACAATACAATCAATACAATACAATCAGTTTTTAAATAAAACATTTACACAATCAGTACAGTACAATCAGTTTTTAAATAAAACCTTGTCCCCTCACCACAGGAACCCCTAGAAAGTGAGGAAGACTTTGAAAAGGGTCTTGAATTGTCTTATTAGCCTTGAAATTTGTTATTATGTAAATATAAAAATAAATGTACTAAAAACAAAAAATTAAAAATATTTCCTCATTTCCAGATATTTCTGCAATTCCCCAATAATTTCCCTAGGGATATTTTAAGCCTTTCAGTGGGTAAAATATTTTTTAGGCATTGCATCTCTCAGATTGCTAGCTGACTAGCTGTCACTTGTCATGTTTTGTATTGCACACATTTAAAAAATTCAATTTCTTTTATATAATTCGTAGTATTGCAGAAGAAGCCGCAATGGAGACAAAACCTCAAATCAAATTCTCCCTTCTTGAAAAATTAGAGTTTTACGATGATCCAGAAATGAAAAGATTTAAGAAAATATTTCCCAAAGTACAAAAAGAAGATATTCGACCTTTTGTCCAATGTAAGCGCTGTTTTTTTAAAGGTATAATACGTAAGATTATATTGCGCAAAGCCAGTAATCTCTTCCATCCCGTAAGTTGTATTTTTCAGAAATAAATAGTGAATATTAATTGATAAACTAAAGTTCTTTTAAAACTTAAGACAAGATTTTTGTGCATAGTGCAAAGGGTAACAATTATTATTTTTATAAACAATAATTATTAATCTAAAACACTCATCCAAATTGAAAAACCTTCCGAGCAAAGATAAATGTCGCCGGCAGGACTCGAACCCGCACCCTTCTAATGTCCGGTTAGATGCTCTACCGTTGAGCTACGCCGGCTTTATCGCAAACCCGCCAAGTTAATAACTCAACGGTAGAGCATCTGACCGGACATTAGAAGGGTGCGGGTTCGAGTCCTGCCGGCGACATTTATCTTTGCTCGGAAGGTTTTTTCAATTTGGATGAGTGTTTTAGATTAATAATTATTGTTTATAAAAATAATAAATAGTGAATAATTCAGATCACCTTTTCACTTTTAAAATGTCGAAAAGTGGCGGAAAACAATTTTAAAATCTGCTTCTTGTTAAAATTATTTCTGCCACTAATTAAATTTTGAATAAAGTTTTACAATTCATACTCGTTCTTTACGCATAGATTTTTTGAAATAACACATCGTTTCAACTGAATTACAACAAATAACAACTATTTATGGATATGAAACGGTAAATTTTTTTGGCCTTTTTATTGTTCTAAAATTCAAGGAGCAATAGAAGTAGGCAATCCGGTAACTCAGATACTTCATGCGCGGGGACAATATTTTACACTGATTTTTCGGCCTCTGTGTTTCTTCCCTCTTACAACAGTATCTCTCTGTACTAATTTGTACTAAAATAATCTGATATAATCTGCATTAAAACATATTTACGATTTTTATTTATGTTTCTACCATTAAGTTGCTGTGGCGGAGTTGGAGGGGCGCACACCCCCCCAGACGGAGTCCTGGGATTGGGAAGGGCTCCCTCCGCAGGGGCTGGCTATCCGCAAACTGCTGCAAACCCTACACCGGGAGGGGGCCCTCTCCGACAGAGATGAACTCATGGAGTACCTCCTATCTATCAAGTTAGTGGATCTCTCTTTTTTATGTGAATACAATCCAGAGCCAGTGGAACTGTGGCATGCTCAATTGGAGTATATTGTGAGGCTGAACGAAGTGAGGAAGGAAGAAGATGGAAGAGAGGAAGGTGATAGAAGAGAGGAATGTTCAGAAGTACCCGTTTGCTTCAGATCTGATTACAAAATATGTCTAAATCCATTTCAAGAAATATTTCAATTCTGATACTGAGAGTACCTACCACTCTGTGTATTAAATATAATATTTTGTTATATAAATTGAAAATACACTTTGTATATACCACTTTACTTAAAATATATAAATATTTCTACATGTTTCGATAGCAATGCTATCATCTTCAGGAATAAATGAATACTTGTATTGTAATAATTAATAATGATGCCACAAAGTTACCAAGCATTTGAAGAAATTATAATATTTTGTTATTATTAAAATTTTTATTACAATTTCTTCAAAAGATTGGTATTCACTTTGTGGCGTCATTATTAATAAATTAATCAAAAATTACTTTGTAATCACCACTTTATTAATATGTACATGATATGATGGCCTCCATGGTCGAGGGGTAAGGCTCTCGACTGCAAATCTGAAGGTCGCGGGTTCAAATCCCAGCGTGCGCAAGTAAATTTCATTTAATTAATTTGTGGTGTTTCACAATTAATTAATTAAAAAATAATATATAATATATTTGCCCACGTTCCAGAGTGGAAGATACTCTCAGTATCGCCCTGGTGAAAGACCACCAGTCAGAATTGAAACGTTATTTGAAATGGCTTTTAGCCGTGTTTGATGACCAGATCTGAATAGCCAGGTATTTCCCCACCTTCCTCTTCTTATTTTCCTTCCCCTCCCCAATACCTTCAGCCTCACAACATTCCCCAATTGAGAATTGCCATAGTCTCACTGACTCCACTGGTTGGGAGCAGTTGGGACTACTGTGCGGTATTCATGTAAAAAAAAAAAAATTATATGTAAAATTTATTATTTATTTGAGTATTCTGTATGTCCCGATGAGGAAAGCTTCGCTTCTGAAACATTCTGATGTATCTATATATTAAGTAGTGGTATGAAAACAAAATATTTCTTATTAATTTTATTAATAATGAAACCACAAATTAATTTTACATTTGTTGAATAAAATACAAAAACATATTCCGATAAAGACAGTATATCGGAGCGGGACAGGACGGAGCATCAGAGAAGGGGCGGTAGAGGGGTAGGGGAAGGGTAGAGGTTTCATGGGAAAAAAGGGAACATCCTTGAATTATACTTCTATACTTTTCATTATTACTTGGTATACTGTGTATCCTAATGAGGAAAGTTTCGCTTCCGAAACATGTTGATATTTTTATATATTAAATAGTGGCATAAACAAAATATTTATTATTAATTCTTTGTATTATAATTTAGTTTAAATGATTACGGTCCTGAAGAAGATTGAGATCAACCGAAATCGGTTTACAATGTATAAATATAATAAGGTTGTTTAAAATGAGATTTTTTTCATTTAAGTGTACTTTCAAGCCACAATAAGTGATAATTTAATGACTTAATTATGTTCCCATTACCCTGTTGTATTTACTATCTATTATTATTAATATATGTTAATGTTGTCTCCCTCTAATATTTTGTTCTCTTTTCTCTCTCTTTTGTATTATCTCTATTTCATTTTATTGTATTCTGTAACTACATATATATATACGATAACTCTGTATTATTCTTTATTTATTATATTTGCCCTGACGAAGTTTGAGCTAAGCAAAACTGTTTGGCGAAAAATAAAATATATTTGTGGTTTATAACAAAGTGTTTGTTTTATTTAATACTAGCTGGGGTACCCGGCTTCGCTCAGGACAACATTCCAGAGTGTTCTAGAATGTTCCACAATGATGTTCCTGATTCACTATTCCTGAACATTTCACAGCATTCCAGAATGTTCCGGGATTTTCCTGAATGTTGTGGAATGCTCTCGAATACTTTTTTTATAATATATATTGATCCAAATTAAGATTATCGAACCTTTTAGAACTTTTCAGAACCTTCAAGACTCACCGCCACACTCCGCCACTCATTTCTGAAAGCTTCTAGAACTTTCTCCTTCCATAACTTCCTAGAGCATTAGCGAACCATTCAGAACATTCTGGAACTTTCTTGGCTCACCAACATACTCCACCACTCCTTCCAGAACTTTCTACAGCTTTTTAGAACCTTCTAGAACTTTTCGGAAGACTGTTCTTGAAATTTCTAGAAGGCGAAACTTCCAGCCCTTATACCTTCAAAAGCACGCCCTTTAGGTAAAAACGGGAACCCTCATCCTGGAAGGGGGATAGATATCCACCACACTATGTAACTCCCTTGATGGTACCGGGACTCGTTTCTGAGTTTTTGCAGGCCCGCACATTTTTTTGGACTTTCTTTTATAATATATATTGATGATGTCAAACCACAAACCTCTGGATGTTTTTTTTAATACACTTTGTTTGTTAATTTCAGCCTGCCAAAGCCGTGCTGTGAGGAGATGGTTGCCACCATCTTGCCACGGGATATATTCAGCAATATTCCCAGCAGCATTCGATTGAGGCCAACGCTTATATCAGTCCAGTGGAAAATAGATGTATCATACTGGTAAAAATACATATTATATTTATTCAAATGCCTCCTTAATTTTATTATTCGTTATTTCATATGTCCATGGGGCTTTTACATGATATCGTGGGTACTGGGTATACATGCAAAATACGAGTACGTTGACTTTAAAATTAATTATTTAAGTTTTGTACCAACTTAAAACTTCTTTATCAAATTCAATAATATCATAACTTGACAATTCATAGCTTACCTCATTTAAATGGTCAATGTATTTGTCTATCATCGGAAAATGTTTACCGCATAACGTATCTAAGTGTAAAAATTGATCACAATTTAAAGTGGGGTGATCATATTATTTATTTAAATAACAAAATTAACTTACTTTTTTAAAACAATCAGGAATGTCATCAGTACAAAGGATGTGATTAAGATCTACACGGCTCTCTGCCAATTACTATTAGAATATGGTATTATCGGATGGGGCAGTGCTAATGATAATATTCTTAATTTACTCATTAGAACAAAAAAGCCATCATGAAAATTATACATAAAGTCCCTGTAAGAACTAGCACTGACGAAATCTTCAACAATCTTAACATTATGTCAATAAAATAATTACTACTTTATATTCATAAATACAAGAAATAACAACAATCACACATATTAGAAACACTAGATCTCTGAGTCAAAAACACATTCAACAAGGAACCACAAACACAACATTAGGACAAAAAACTTCTTATACTATGTTACTAAACTCTACAACAAAATCCCACTCTCCTTCAAAAATAACAACAATAATAAATTTAATAACCAAATAAAATGCTGGATTCGTTACACAGGGAGATATGAAATAAAAAAAATATGTTAACACCAAATTTATAAATTAATATAAAAAAAACATAGGTCTCTTATACTTGTTCTATTTCCCCTCAAATGTAACCGAAAGATTGTTAGCGTTCCCTAAATGTAGCCAGAAATTACTTCCGACAACTAGTCATTAAATTTATTTATCTTCTCTTTACAGTCAGCGAAATCCCCAACACTTCGCCGACATCCGAACCAAAGTGTCCAGTTTCCACCGGCGCGCCAGAATACTTCTGCTCCTCGGCTACTCAAACGGCGCAAAGTGCGCCCTGAGCCTGTCTCCATCCGCCCTGTCTTCCACGAGGTGCGAGTTGGCCCGCGCCGCCCTGTCCTGCGCAGAAGTGGAGCGGCGTGCCGTACAACCCGTGCGACTGACCGAAGAGGAAAGAGAGGCGCTCGAGGAGAGAGGAGAAAGCATTCAAGGAGCAATATGACACGCGTAGACCTGTTTTTTGTTCATTTTATGTGTGCCATTTTGGATATTTTATGTACATCAATGGCGTGCAGTCCATAAAGGCTGGAAAACTGTGCCTTCCCTAAGAAAAACGTTAACAATTAGGAAAATGATCATATTTTTGCATTTCAACAACCAGATTCATTAAATTATCATTTCAGCAACTTACATGACTCTTAATGGAATCATTTATTTGTAAATCTAAGACATTCCGGAAGATGTAATCGTGATAACGTTCCCCTGGAACAACAAGATTCCATCTCACATTTTGGACAAAATTGACTTTTTTGCATCGAAATTCTTAAGTTTTTTTTTCTCTTTAAAACTATCTATAATATCTCAAACTTCTATGTAAATTCGCAGATGATTATGCAAAAAGTTTCTATTTAAAACAACAAGGTTTCATTTGCAAATTTAGGGGCAACTTAACTAATTTAATTAACAAAATAATTTTGAAGCAAAACGATATTTCGTTTGTATTGTATTTACTGTATCAGAAGAGGTCGTGAGCGAAATCAAAAAAGAAGACGTTTTATCAATGATAGTTATCGTCTTCTATTTTCCCAACACTCATAAGTCAACGTGTACCAGCACAGTGTTTCTCCTACGAGTGTAGATTGTATAATGGCGGGGGAGAGGGGAAGTAAGGGACTTTAATATTTACATTCCTCTGCTTTACCGTGTCTCGGTCCTCAATGCTGACTTGTGTGACCACCTTCCACTTTAAATAATATTACGATTGTATGTTTGTTTATGATTAGATTTATACTACGGGAGTTTGCCAAAATAAATAGAAAAATAAAGGATATTGAGAGATAGGCCGAGCTCCTTTTAGCATCATTATTAATAATAACATAGTGTAAGTTTAAAGTTAAGAATTATTTAAGAGATTCCCCAGAACATGTTGGGGCCGGAGACCCGTTGATCCTTTTATATAATTTATATCTAAATAAATGCGCTCGAAGGAAGTAGTTTGGGTCAAAGGATAGAACGTGGAGATAGGCATCTCATGAATCACCAGACATCGGCGCCGAGCTGTGAGTGCCTCCGCGTTTGGGTATAAATACTGGTTGGCGATCATTGGCAAACCACTCTTGTTTCGACTGTCGGGGGATGCCCTCTCGAACTCTCTCGCGACTCCACGCTCTGATTCACAGCTTCCGGCCTGCTATACTTTAAATATTGTTTGACTTTGCTACATCCTGGACCATCGCCTTTTCCCGCCATTGGATATCCGACCTAGCAGAGTTCACCAATTGATAAAATTAGTCCGCACAGAATATATCCTCCTTACAACGGGACTGTATTTTCGTGGCTACCTGAACCGGGCTCACTACTGAAGCAGCAGACAAGTAGCGGCTACTACTACTACTTGACCGGCACCCTATTTTACAGTCTATATACCCGACCCTGAAGCGTCTGGAACACTTACGAGCTCATGCCCTTGGGACTACATCATCTGCTATTAGTACGAAACTGAGATATTAAGGTTCTAAGTTTTAATCACAAATAAAATAATAAAAATTGTCATTTAATATTGTAATCGAAAATGAAGAATGGCAGATGGAACCTTACTGTTCCAAGGGCACGATAACCAAAACCTGGAAGCTAGAGACTATCCTCGGTCAACGAGCAATGCACGCCACTGATGTATACATATACCATTTAGAATGTTTAATGAGTCGCAGTCTCATTGCTGAGAATCGTGTTTCCAGTCCAATAGTCGTGCAGAACAATTTTTGATTAAAATTAAATATCTGAAAAAAGGACAACTGTTATTTCATTACATTTGTCAGCTGATCACAACAATTTAATAAAAGCTAAAATGGACCTAGAATCTTTTTAATCATTGAAGATAATATTAACAACACTCAAAATGAAACATGAAACCGAAAAGACACAGAAAGAAAAATATAACGGTAGAAGCTGGGATTCGAAAATTAAAAAATATACTGCAATGAGGTTTATAAGCAATAAGTTAGTCCAAAAAAATTATATTAATCCTAGACTTGTAGAAAAAGTCAACAGATGTCTCATATAAATAAAAATATCATAGGTATATCCAAGACACTATCTAACGATTACAAATAAATTCAGATAGAATCTTGTGGTCATAAAAGTGATCTGGAATCAGCGTTTAACCGTTGAAATCGCTTATTATAGTATTTATAATTGCTATTATGTAATTGTAGACTGTTGTCACTATAACTAAACTGTACTACTGTTTTTAATGTGTTTTTCTACTTGTGTACATTGATCACAATATGCATGTACCATTGTTCTATGTTTGCGCTACTGTTTGTATGATTATTTTTATTCATTGTTGTATTATATAATACTGTTGAACTAAACTCCTGCTGACAAGCTACTTGCAGTGGCTTAGCGGGTACAAATTCCCAGTGTGAAAATAATATTATTGTAAAGCTGATGTACATGGCCAGCAATGCAACGCAACCAGCAGCCTATATTTAGAAGAAGAAGGCTTTCCGAACACAAGGCGGGAATGGTTTCCCGCCACTTCCACCTACCTGCGAGCAACGTGAACTTGTGCTTCGTAAAGATAATTGTGCTTAAGATTGAGAAATAAACAGAGACTTACAAAATTACAGTCTATTACTTGACTTTCCCCCACATAATAAGTTCAAGTGTTACATTATATAATAAAAATTGTTAATTGCTCAAATTTCGCACTTTTTGTTTATGAATCACAAGGGAAATATTAACTCATTGTATGCGGACACTGAAGCAGTTGGGTCGCTAACGACTGTGCCCAGTATGCAGATGTCACAACAGTTCGATTGCAAGGTTTTGGCATCGATAAAGTTGGAATCCTGTGGTCAATATTTGTAAAATCTGATATGTGCTTTTTTAATAAGGATGTCCCCTAATTTTGAGACTTTATGAGGGTAAATATAACAAAAATAAAATTCAAGAATATCTGGAAATAACATAAGAAGAATAAGCGTCTATCGAAGGAATATAAAAATTTGGAATGATGTTAAAATGAAGTTATTAAATTTCAAATTAAAAGTGTTTATTATACATCACATATTAAATTAAATTATGTACCCTAAAGGGTACATAATTTAATTACTTACATAATGTACTCCGAGCTTCATGAAATTTTACACACTTGACTTTCAAAACAAGAGGAAGGTCACCAACTATGTGAGATTTCGAAACACCACCCCCTTTCCCCTTTACCACCCATTAAATCAGAATTTTGGTACTTCTTGGTTAAATTTTGCGCACTTTAAGTCCAAAATTAGATGAAAATGACTGGGTAGGGAGGGGTAGGGGTTAGGGTATGGGTTGGAATAGGGGTGGGGGTAGGGGAAGAGTTAAGGTAGGGAAAGGGATAGAGAAAAAGCTCATTCTTGTTTTTGACATTTGACATTCTAACTTTGAAACCGACCGACCATAGATTTGGAGCGTTTTGGCGGGCTTTGAAATTTTTAATTTTGATAATTATTTCTATGAAAACTAACTTTAGAAAAAAAAGCAAATACTGGTATAAGTTAGAACGTTATCATTGATAAAAATAATTTTTAAAAATTGACGGGAATTTCTTATTAGAAATCATCCTATTATAGTAGGAAGATGTTGCTTGTAAAATTATTGAGCAGAGTATTAGGCCCATGACGCTGCAGTGGTAATACATTGCTTTGGACCACTCAACCACTAACCGAACTGTATCAGATGGTAACGCATATCCTCGATTTTATGGATCCGAATCGATTAGCATTTTCGTATTTGTAATCTGTACATCATTTTTAAAAAATCTTCAAAAAGTTGTAATAAATGTTGAAAAGTATCAGATCTGTTTTACTGATTTAAATTTATGCCCATTTTACCAGTAACAATAAATTAATATAGATTTTCCCTCCTGTTTGTAGACTATCTCTCTTTCTTGTTCTTACTGACGTATTGTTTATTATGAAGTTTAACATTTTCTCCTATTTCTTGCTGATATTTTGTATATACTTTCATCCGCGTTACGTTCATTTTTCTTTGTAACTTTTATCCCCTGTTACTCGATGACATTTTATTTATTTTGACACTTTCTTCCCCGTTTACCGATAAATACATTTTTCAATTAATTTAGGGAAAAATATTTTCCTTTACTCACAACACTGTTAATAATAACATTTACAAATGGCCGCACGTCGTCCTTACGCAATGTACGCTGCAACAACAATCTCCCTGACGAACTGAAATCTAGCATTAAACAGCGTGTAAAGAATCGCAATCCGTGATTTCAGCCAGTCGTCGGTCCCTCAAGATGTCGGTGGTGGCGGACTGTTTCACCATCGGGAGCACGGTGGCCTGCAAGACGTGCTACAACGAGGACATTGAGGGTGAAGTTTTAGCATTCGATCCTCAGACCAAGATGCTGATTCTCAAGTGTCCCTCGAGCAATGGCAAGAGTGAACTCAACGACGTGAATATAGTTAACTTGTCACTTGTCAGTGATGTCCAGATAAAGAAGGAGGTCTGCTCCTCTTCGCAAGAATCCCCGCAAACACTGAATCTCCAACTTCTAGACAGGCGGGTTCGCAATCAAATTGAAGAGAAGAAAAGACTGGTGCGTTTATATCTATTTATTTCCATTTTAAGCTGGCTAGCAACATCAAAGCCTCAAAATACCACAAGTGGTATCATAGCCCCATAATATATTTATGAAGAATGATGAAATTCCGAACTGTCTAGGCTCAATCTTTAACTTTCCAATGTCATTTTTTTCATGGGTATGAGTCCCAACTGTCAGGAAGCAGTTGGACTATGGCATCCACAATTTGGGGTATGGACATGATGCTGAATTAAACGGGGTAGAGAAAAGGAAGGTTAGGAAGAATCTGGTTGTTGAACGCAAAGTCTTAATTCTAAATGGTAGCCTCTCACCAGGACGATACTATGACTCTGAAAAAACGAAAAGTTATCTATTTCTTTAACAATATACCCAAGTTAACTTGGCAAGCGATGTTGTAACAGTAATAAAGTCCATGTTTTGATGGTGGCCAACTTACAATAAGGATAACAGTGATGACACACTGTTGTTTTCGCACTCAGTAAAATTTAACAATTCCGCTTCACTGTTAGTACGCGTAGATTTTTAAAATAAAAGTAAGAAAAAATATTAACAAAATGCAAATCATTTAGAGCGTAGCAAAGTTTGAAGTTTTTGTATGCAATTTTTAAGTTAGTTTTTCGTTTTGTCTCAGTAAACCCAAACTAAGAACCTATTTTATATGTAATTAATATACTGTATTATATTTAAAATATGTTATTACGTTCTTAGTTTGGGTTTAAAGTAAAAGAAAAAAAATTTCAAGTTTAATTGTGTAATTTTACCTCTCTCAATTCAACCTTTGCCCTTTCAATGTTACTTATACTTGGTTTTTACAGATGTTCTCAGTTGTGTGAGAACAATCTAGTTATTTAACGCATAACATTGAATTACAAAAACCCGCTCAGATGATACCATTGTTACATATTTTTATGTAATAGCAGGACATTTTTTCTGAAACTACAGATTATTGTCAATACTGTGTACATTAGCACACTCTTCTTCTTCAATCTTATTACATAGTTGTGACATTTGAGAGAGAGGACTTAAGCAGGCAATATTATTTCTGACAGTATTCAGGTGGAATGTGCTATGGCGTCCTTAACAATAGGAATTAGGTACATTTATTTCGATACTGCTAAGACATAACGTAGTATCGAGATTGACTCTGTGCAGAAACGGGCTGTCCGTTTGATAGATTCGCCTATCTTAACAAACGGGTTGCAATCTTTGGAGCGCAGACGTCAGGTGGGAATGCTGTCCTTGTTCTACTGGTATTTTAATGGAAGATGCTCTGTGGAACTAGCGTCATTGATCGCTTCAACACCGGTGCTTACTCGGGAAACACGCCTAATGTGCGGCCAACATCTACACACGGTTGACATTTGCCATATGAGAACGGGTCACTTCTACGACTCGTTTTTGTGTTCAACAGCTCGGCCGTGGAATGATCTGCCGGCCTCTTGTTCCCTCCAACCTACAACATGGGTCTCTTCAAGACCCAAGTTCACTCCTTCTTATCCTCTAAAAGACCCTCCACACAACATCCCCAAAGATGATATAGGTCTCGAAGGAAATTATTTCCCTAATAGCTTCCTGTGTGGAGTTACTGTAAAAAATATGTTTTTGTATATACATATTAAACCAATTTGAAGTGCATTAATGTTGAAGTATTCACGGCGTACGTGGTATGATCGAAGGTAGTCGTGCAGAGCATATTAGAATGATAGCATTGTTTTTAATAGATTCAACGATGTTTTCATATTTATTGCTCTAATGTGGTTTCCAAATACTGCGGTACTTCTATTCTTTATCAACTACACTATGATCTCACTAATCCGGTTCAAGATTGACAGATTAGCGGAAAAGTCGGATTACAAGAATGTGGGTAAAATGAGTAAAAATTCATTTCTTTTTTTTAATATCGTCTAAAGTAGCACTTTCGACATTGTATTCTTTAGCAAGCCTGCACATGTTTTTGTCCTTATCTAATCTCTTCAAAATTTCCAGTTTTCTCCCTTAAAGTCAAAGTCTTAGGTTTTCTCTTATTTCTCGTACTACTCTAAGACACGTGGACTGATTAGGGGTACGAAGCCACAAGTAAATAATAATTAATTCAACAATTACGTAATGCACTTTCAGTGTTAATTGATTCCTATAAGTTTGCGTGTATTAATATATTTAATATAATGCCCGGTGCACACGAGGCCAGTATAACAAGCCAGGATAGCGAGCCAGTTTGTCGGGCCCTATCCTGACAAGATCTTAGCTTACTAACCTCGGTTGGCTTGGCACCGTTTACACGATGCTGAGAAATTTTAAGCCAGTATCATTGTCATATTATCATTGTCGTAGAGAAAAATCGACAGGTTACGTAGAAGAAACATCAGACAAACTTTATTTTCAATCTTATGAATGGTTTGAACAATGTTATGAATTTATTTTTAATGTCATTATGCCAATTGTAATTAATTCTTCAGAAATGTTTTGTTATGATGAATTACGCAAAATACTAGAGTTCCTCAGACATTCTTTATCACGATACAATTGTATAAACATTAAATTAATCGCGTTACTAAGTTTCGGCATTTTTAGAATCGTATCGTGTATCAGAAAAAACAATGTGCCGTCACCGTGCACTAGCTGATCATGTACTAGCTACGGGCGGTCACACGAAGCTAGGATAGAAAGTTCGGCAGTGGGGGACACTACTGGCTCAAATAATAGAACCTCAGCCTATTCAACTATCCTGTTTTGCGACGCTGGCTTACTGAATTCCTCTCTAGCTCACTGGTTTCAAAACAAAGCCAGTATTCCTAGCTTACCAGGTTATTGGCGTTAGCTTGCTATCCTGACTTGTTATGCTGGCATTGTGTGCACCGGGCATAAGAGAAAGGAGCGTGTGTTAGGTTAATGAAGTGGCTCACCAATGTTACAGGAGTTACTTATTGTTAATTGCACACCATAAATTAGAACACGGGACAAGTAAAATGATTTAAATTCTGTATAAAGAGAGATAATCTAATCTAGCCGAACAACAGGAAAAGAATGCATTTATTAATGATAATCGGCAACCATATAGGATATGCAAATGGCACCGCTATCGATGTGATTCACATATTTGATGGCTCTCGAAATAGAAATTGTTAGTGGCCAGTTCGGAAGGTAGCTACAGTACTTTTGGTAGGTGGTAAAAAACCTGTGTTGACTGACAACGTAAAAAAAATGTGGAGTAGGTACATTTTTGGGATAGTATTAAAGTATCTGACTCCGTGAGTGCCTAGGGGTCCCGAATCTCGAAGTCCGGACCTGATCACAGTACCGAACTATATAAAACTTTTTTTTTAAATTATATTAACCTCGCACAGTCTCAGGTCGAATCTCAACCGTGCAAATATGCATGATAGGCGCTCCTTTTCTGTGTCTCCTGGATGTGAGACTCAATAAAGTATTTATCCATTTTGAAAAATACCGTCTGGATTGTGTTGTGGCACCGTTTCCCAGTCTGTTGCACTGGAGTAGACTGACTGATCGTTTATTTGCAGGTGTCGGCCATGTCCTGCGACGACCCCGAGGGCCAGCGCCTGTTCCTGGCCATCGCAAAAACCATCAAGGATGTCAGCTGGGTGGAGCGGAACATCCGTGTCTTCAACCAGCTCACCATCACGCCGCCTTACCGGGTAGGTACCTTCCCAACCTCCGGTTAGCCCTGGGAGACCCGAAACTGGTTTCATTGCCGGAAATCCGGGTATTTCTTGTACATAATATATGCTCCCCACCTCACCACATAATGTCCGTTCTGTGATGGAATGGTATTATTTCATTTTACTGTTTTTTTTCCTGCCAGCCGCCGAATCTAGTTTCGTCACTATTTCTCCACTAACCGAATCCAACCTAACCTAATTTATGGGCCTTCCACACAACTGATATACCCGCTGCTAACTAAAGCCACTGCGTCGAAAGCAAAGTCAAGCTTACCAACTTAAGGAATGGACGACCGGATGGTTGAACATTTCGATGTGGTGGCTTCAGTTAGTACCGGACAAATTAGTTGTGGAGGAAGGTCTTTTAGTATCATCACAAAGTCACAATAAACCTAACCTAATTTCTTATAAGCAAATGCCTTATAAATCGATAATACATCTAGCTTCCCACATTTTTCATGCACTAGCGCCTCTAACGGCCCAGGATGTGTACAAATTGCTTTTTTCATACATTTTATTAGATTTTCTAAAGGTTTCTTTTTTAAGGAAAAGACATAATGCTTTACTGCGGTTCCGATTCCATGTCAATGACAAGAGATTTTTAAAGGAGGTTGTGGTTTCATTATCACAGTATTATTATTAAAAATTATGGGTGCATCGCACATACTTAACAGGCGTAGTTTATTTTAATTTTTATCACTTTTATCGGGCATTTCGGGCTTTTGGCATAGACAGAGATGTACAAGTGGAGTAAACATCAGCATTCGAAATATGGGCGACCAACGTGCGGCCAATTGGCATTATGGAAATAACACGGGCTTCAGTCGATTACAAGCGCTCGTCGGGAATGGATCTCCAATGATAACTGCAAAATGACTGGACATGTCGTTCTGGAAAAGATGCAAAAAGCGATGGTGCAACCTTCCATCGGTTTTACCACAATCAATATACTGTAAATTGGCTTTTTTAATGTTATAAAACTCAAGGAACACTTGAAGTTAGCACGCTAGTAAATCGTATGCTTAGGGCCGCGGTCAGCCGTGCTGCTACTCCACTCGCGGTCGGAATGATTCGGTAGACATCGACAGCCGCTTCACCTCCCTTCGTACTTCTCGAGCGGAAATTAAATTATATTGGGAAACTGTTGCTTGTACAATGATGGAGGACTTGCTGGGTTAGCCGAGGATTTGAACTCATAGCCGCAGTGGGATCCTGTAGCATTGTGCCACTCGTCCAACTAACAGATCGAACATTGCCCGTGCGAATTATAACATTAACAGTGTGATCTTGTTTTCTAGGTGGAGAATATATGCGGCGACCCTGATTCAAAAGAATACACCCATATTCGCAAGGTCGTAGAGCGACACATGCGAGAGCGCGCCACGTGCGAGCAGTGACCCCGTATGCGGTCGCCACACGACACCTGCCCGGTCCACGCCGCCACGTGTCCCACACGCGTCACCTGACATCCACCCTAACGGATATCGCCGTCCTCACGTCCGCCGGATGTCGGGCCCACCCTAAATCAGAAAGTGAAAAAACTGAAATTGAATATCTACTCAAAAAAGAATACTGATATTTTTAAAATTCATCAGAAGGAAACATTGGACTTACCACCACTTTAAATATTTTATATATTTGAATCGTTCGGATTAAACGACCGTTCTCGGCCCATTTCAGCTTTTGATCAAATTGTGATAAATCAGCTGTCGAGCATAACGGTCATGCTGTTATACTGATAACAAATTGATCAAAAACTGAAACGGACCGAGAACCCTGGTTCCATTGCGATGTCAAAATATTCGAAATGGTGTTTTGATTGCTGATTTCAAATGTGAGTCAAATTGACTAACTCATTTTTTCTACCATAAAATTTCAATTGGATTTCTTACTGTAATAAAATTCTTGATCATATTCATGCTGTCGACATTGTGGGGTGATGTCGGTATCAGGTTAGGCAGTGAAACTCGGTGGAAACATCCTTTTTAGGGCGTGGAAAAAATCTATTAAAGAGATTTTTAAAAAAGTGTAAATTTTCACAAAAAAATATACGTGCGAAGTTTTGAACAATTTTTCACGTAAAGTGTTATGTTTTTTATAAGAATTTTTTTTCTTTGCTTGATATTTTACAAAAACATGCTTCCTCCGATGAAATGGTCGAAGAAATTACAATCTGCAACTCTTTTAAAGCCCCCCCGCTCGAGCGACCAAATTAAAATATTACAAATTCTAAGATATCTTTGATTGAATCGTAGAATCCGTAATATGTACTTCTATAAATATTTGATCGCTGGTGCGGAGGGTCTTGAAGCCTTTGGACAACAAAGGTTTGATTTAATGCGTCATTTTATATCTCGACGTATTGCAAAATTCACACTGTCGGCAATATTAGAACTGGGGGCCCAGTCTGTATCTATTGCGTCGCCTAACGCAAGTTAAATCGGTCAGCAACTCGTTTCGACAGTTTGGTAGTCCGTAATGCAAACGCAAGAGACGACGTTGTATGTGGTCGGTCGATTTAACTTGTGTTAGTTAACGCAAAAGATACAGCCTTGGCTCCCTGGCCGATGTTGTGGTCCATTTGTTGAAAGTGACAATCGACTTTGCATCAATGTACGCACTCCAAGAGCGCATACGCGATAATTTGTCTTTAAGACCGCATTGTTTCATTCGTAGTGTATAGCCAAAGCTTTACAGTAGACAAAATCTATCTTCTAATGTTGAAAATGGTATTAGCCGTGTTAATTTTTCGACATTTGTACGCTTTCCGTTGTTTGACACCGATTCTCGGCCCGTTCCAGCTTTTAATCAGATGGTTATCACTTGACAAGCATTCAAGCATGACCGTTGTGCTTGACATCGTGTCACGATTTGCTCAAAAGCTGAAACGGGCCGAGAATCTGCATTTAATGGGGCCTGTTCAAATGAGGTGTTGAACACCCTGACCCCGGACCTAATTTAGCTTTCGTTGTACTATGAATGAAACAACCCGGGGTCCTATATCTAGTTTTTTTTTTTTTATCCGGTTTTGCAATGTTGATTGTCACATCTGAACATTACAAAAGTGACTACACAGCTGTCACACGATGAATTTGGTATTTCGCGGTGCTGCCCGGTGTGGCACCGAGTGAATTCATTAAAATTGTATGTACGTATTTCTCATTTTTCAAATATTTTTCGACCATTCGTAATTCCTGGAAATGTTTAAAAAAAATATATATGATATATTATTATAAAAATTGTTTTATTATTCGCTCTTTATCTGTCAACTGTCTGCGTTCAACATATCCTAATGATGGTGACTGTCTTGAGCATTAGTTCGTTGTGAACATGTTCAAACAAGAATATTCGTTGTGTCAATATAGCGAGACGATGCTCTGACCGGACATCGGTTTTTTAGCGAATCCCTTTGTAAATGTTTCGCCATTTGGCACAACATGTCTGTCACTGCTGGGCGAACATCGAGCGCACCTTGCGCAAGAGTCTGTCTGTCTATAGGAGTAAGTACTAACTAACCATCACGCCGTTTCTCCGCAGGGGTAGGCGGAGAGGACGGACCGCCAAACAATTCGATCTTGGCATATACTTCTTGCTTTATTCACATTCATACATCGTCTCATACATTCTCTTCTATTATTCCGACTTCTGACATGGCCCGACTCAAGTATTTGATCCACTTGATGTCTTCCTCGGCGTCCCCGGCTTCTACTTCCATTCACATTCGCGTCATACATTCTTCTTACACTCCTTTCTTTCATTCATTTCGTTCATTCGCTCCACATGCCCAAACCATCTAAGCGTCCCTTTCTTAATCTTACTCATTATGCTTTCATCAGCCTTGCATTCTTTACGAATTTCAATATTTTTCACACAATCATACATGGTTTTACCACACATTCGTCTCAGAGATCTCATTTCTACGGCATTCAGTTTACTTTTATCCTTTCTCTGCCAATTCCATGCCTCACTGCCATACATCAGGGTCGGTATCAGCACTCCATTGTGGACTGCTAGCTTCGCTTCTTTGGACAATTTTTTGTTAGCGCCAACCGCATTCAGGTTTGTAAGTAAATATCACTTTTTTTTATTCTTTTATTCCTTTTAGAAATTTTACAAAATTTGCATTTTAAGGATTTTCTAAAGATACTAAGTTTTGCCTATTGCAGTCCTGTAATTGGTTTGTATTTATTTAGAATATGTTGTAATGTGAATGAAGCAAGGAGTGTGTGTTAAAAATGAATTTTAGGAAAAATATTTCTGCTCCCCTCCTGCTCCTACCCCTACCCCTACTCCTACCCTACCACTACTCCTACCCCTACCCCTACTCCTACCCCTATCCCCACTTTACCCCTACCCTACATCTACACAACTCCTACCCTACGACTACCCCTAGTCAGTATTTAAAGAAAATTAAAAGAAAAAAATTTCAATATAAGTTGTATCGCAAAATGGGGGCTAGGAGTTTGCTGCCAAATTTTTTATTACACGAATCGGGTTGTGTAGGTGGAGAAGCTCAGTTTGATACCCATACCGGCTACCCATACCACTACCCCTACTCCTACACCTACTCCTACCCCATACCCTACCCTACCCCGACCCCTAGTAATTTTATTTCAATAAATGTTTTTTGCATAATATTTTCTCTTAAAAGCATGAGCCATCTTGCAAAAAGCGGCCTAAGAGCTAACTGCCAAGTTCGAGGTGTAAGTAAAAAAAATAGCTCTACATAAATTTTCATCGGAAAAATGGTTGTTTTCTATCCATAAACGCATTTTTTACCATCTCCTAATTATAAACAGTATTGCAAAATTTCGTAAGAAAAATGGTTGTTTTCTAACAATAAATACGTTTTTAATGATAATGATTTTTTACCTTCTGCTAATTATAATCAACTATTTTTATGGTACCGTGTTTCTTGGGAAAATCTCCTACGCATTAAAAACATTGTTACTTCAACAAATGAGTTTTTTTTTAAAATATATTGTAACACTTGAACTTATTATGTGGGGGAAAGTCAAGTAATAGACTGTAATTTTGTAAGTCTCTGTTTATTTCTCAATCTTAAGCACAATTATCTTTACGAAGCACAAGTTCACGTCGTTCGCAGGTGGGTGGAAGTGGCGGGAAATCATTCCCGCCTTGTGCTCGGAAATCCTTCTAAATATAGGCTGCTGGTTGCGTTGAATTGCTGGCCATGTACATCAGCTTTACAATATTCTACCTTCAAAATAATTATTTTATACTTTCCCGGTAAGGTACCTCGAAAAATTGGTACCCACCCAATAAGTAAATTCGAATTCTTCAATAGATTACGTTTTCGGGTAGGTACTTTTATAGCTACTTTTCAAATATACTCATAGCCTATTAAGTTCTCCGGAAACGCGCCAACCAGCGCTTACGAATCTTGCAGTTGAAATTTGAACCAACAGAGAACTCAAACGGATTTTAAATTTTCCTTACTAAATTGACGGTGGTTCCAATTGTCGCCACTAGATGGAACCCGTAAGTGTTCCGTTTCTTCGATTCGAAGTTTTCAGAGATTTTTTTGCAGTTTTGAAGCGACCTGAAGTTAGTTAAAGGTACGCACCCGATTTGACCCACTCTGGGCCTTACTATCTTCGAAAGTCGATACGCTTACGGCGTTACGTGGAACGCTCAATTTTGATTGCGAATCGACCTTATTGTGTATGAAATAAAAGATGCTTAAAGACGAGTTTTGCCCGCAGGTACCTTGTCTGAATCTCTGGCCAGACTGTATTAATCCTTATTATGTAGGGAATTAAAGGGGTGCAAGGTCGATTTTTCCCTGCAGACCCCGCACTGAATTTCAAAAGTTACCGTAAGTATTATTGGATAAGACAACATCCAAAATAATAAAAATTCAAAGAAAGAAGGTAGACATACATAATCTCAGTAAATTACATACAACACATACTGGTATTATACAAGTAGCAACAAAGCTTTATGTTTAAACGCAGCTTCATTGATGCTAAATATGTACATATCCGAAGTGATTCTATTTAACAGCAAGATTGCCCTCCTCACCGGCATGACCATTGGAAAGTTGGTCCTGCAGGACGGGAGATAAAACAGTCTATGCTGTCGGTGACGGAGATAACCGTCGGGAACATAGAAATTAATGCTCTCCATGATAGCTGAGATTTCGAACCATCCGCGAATCAGTCTGAAGAAATGTGTAACAATGTGTACATCCCTTCTGACCCGCAGATGGTTCATTCCAAGCATACCTAAGAGAAAGTCGGCAGGATAGAGCCACGGGTAATAGCCATACTTCCTCAGGTAGAGAAATCTCAAAAATTTCTTCTGAACTCCAACATGAGGGAATACTTCACCTGATGTGGGCTCCAAACCACCGAACCACTCTCAAGCCTCCATTTTTAATGAAGTACTACAGGTGACTTCAATATGAGCATGAAATGTCAGCGTACTATCAAACACAATACCAAGATCTTTCATAGTGGAGACACGTTTTAAACTTCGGGCGTTCATATTATACCGATAAAACCAAGTATGACACGCCCTTGTGAAAGAAAGAATGAAATATTTAGAAATATTGAACTTAATCTGATTCCTCTTACTCCAATCAATAATCCTATCAATATCCGATTGGAGTCGATTGCAGTCTTCTAAAGTTAATATTTCTAAGAACAGTTTTAGGTCATCAGCGAAAAGAAGAAACCTGGAATGCAGAATACTCTCTGCGATATCGTTAATGAAAATAGAAAAGAGGGGGCCTAAATTAGAACCCTGAGGAAATCCAGAGAGCACGAATAAATTTGACAAAAATATTCCATATGATGCAAACTGTATTTTTTTTTTTTGTAGTACAATAGTAGTCAGTTTTTGTTCTGGTAATTCCTTAAGCCAAGTTTTGCTGGACTTAATGTAATTGTTGATTGAATTACTTTTCTTTATTTTTTTAATTTAATTTTACAACAGAAAAAAAATACAACTCAAAAAGTCCCGATAAACTACTTTTTTGTAGTTTGTCTAACCGGGAGCTTGTTATCAAAAACATAAATATTAAGTGGGAGTTTGTTATATAATTTTACAGTTAAAAATTCATAGTTTCTTTGTCCAAAAGTAGTATTGCATTTAGGTATTCTTGTTTAGTTGCTTTGTTCTGGTATTATGATCATGAAGAGTCATAGCCATTTTCTCATTTTTAAGATGATTAACTAGAATATTTTTGGCAAAGATTTTTTGGGTACTTGGAACGTTGAAATGTTTAAAAATTTCCATTGTTGACGTCCTTAAGGGGACCTTTAAAATAGTCTTTATGATGCATTTCTGGGTTGTATTTAACGGTTTCATGTAATTTGATGCAGCTGAGCCCCAGCTTTTCTTCCAGTAAAATAGCTGGCAAAGAATATTAGAAACCGTAAAAAAAACCTATCTTTGACAGCTTATTTAATAAACCGTGAAAAAAACCTATCTTTGACAGTTTATTTAATAAGCTGTCATGGTTTACAGAATCAAAGACCTTTGAAAAATCATTTTATGATTTTATGCAATCAACTTGGTAGCCTTTATCTAGAGATTTTGATACATAATCTGTGAGTACCAATAGGTTTGTGTCTGTTGTTCTGCCCTTTCTAAATAAACCCATGCTGTTCCGATATTATAAACGGCTCTACTTGAGACAGCATGTGTTTATAGAGTATTGATTCGAACAGCTTTGCCGGGAAAATAGCCACTGGTCTAAAATTTTCCACAGATGTCCTTGACCTGCTTTTGAAGATCGGACAAATTTTTTATACTTTCTAGGAATCTGGAAATATACCAGTTTCTAAAGAGACGTTAAATATGAAGCTTAGTGGCAGCTGTAAAAAATAGCACTATAGTATTAGAAGGAACGGGGCATACATAACCTCTACGTGCCCGGACTGTGGAGCAGTGACGCAAAACTGCGAATCTGAAAATCGATAACGGTAGCTGAAAAATTCGGTAGATCGACGACATAAATCGGTAGATAAATATTTGAGTTTTTTTTTTAGAAAAACTGACACATTATCAAATTTGTAATTTTCCCCGGTCGTCGATAGCTGTTGCGCTTGCATTACCTCCATATTTTCGAAACAAAATTATTATTTCTTTAAACATTTTTGTATTTCAAAAGATATAAACGGGTGCAAAAGCTATCGTCGACAAGTTGGGACGGGTTTTAAATTTCACCGCCCGTCCTTTGGATTATTATTCAAAAAGTAGATAAAAAACATCGGGTTTTTTTCATTAGATTTCACAATAACAATATATGTCTACAATATACCAACTTGTATGGGAGAGACGAAAATACCCGAACACATCTGTTAGCTTAGGCTAACCTCGAAATAGTAAATGAGATGATGCAGGAACAAACTTGACGTATACGAATGTTTTGTGAGTTTCGGGTATAGTTTTTTTGTACCTGAACGCATGGGCTTGTTGCATTCGGGCGATAATATGGCTGTATCACATACGTTCGTATGGGTAGGGCGTTAGAACATGCCGCCAACGTGTTAGCAATCACAGCTATTTGAATAAAAATGTTTACACATCGACGATTCCAACGAACAATGTCAGATGTGCAAATTCGTAACTTTGCATTAATGCTGTAGTAGTTGCAATAATATGAATAGAAGGAATAGGGGTTTGTGCGAAGTATCAAAAACACCATAATCCTTTATCTCAAAAAGAATAAAAAATGTATTAATCGTTTTTGTGTTTAATTCGTAGAACTCCATTTAATTTTATTTTTTTTAATTTAATGTAAATCAAATTTATTAATGTTATTATTAAGTTCTGCAAGTATTTTTAGTTTTTATTATTGTGACAGCTGTTTCGGCATTCAAGGCCATTTTCAAACTGCGGTTTATCCATATTGTGACGACTTATTTATATAATTTTATTTACTCCCACCCCATTCTAATTTGGATGGGTTTTTAAAAATAATGATTTATTATCAATAAAACCGATTTACTTAGAAAACAATTAAAATTCTGAATGCTGTGAGGTTTTCACATTTATAATGTGTTTCCTAGTATTTTAATGATAATGTTTTCTGATTAAATGTGTTGTATTGTTTTGATAATGTGAACATACTGAGAAGCGTTGAATATATAATTTTCCTTACTTTATTAATTAATGTTACATTAGGATCATTCGCTCGTTTATTAATTTCAAATTGTTCAAGTAACTTTTGTTGATAAGGTCAACATCCTTATGTTTATAAGGATGTTGACTGTTTAGTTGTAATGCCATTTTTCTCACTGGATGGTCCAAGAAAAACGTCAGGGTTATGAATCCAAGAGCTCCAGCTCTGTATGACCAACCTAAAATCCACAAGGAAAATATTCCCATAAGGCCCGTGGAATCCTTTAATAACGCTCCTACAACGAACTTGGCAAAAAGACTAAACTTCATCAAAATGTAGACCTTGAAACTCTAAACGTGTAGAAACGGAACTTTAAACAGCTCTAAAAAGAACTTTCCATTTGCACGTTCGACATTGTTCGTTGGGACTGTTAATATGTTCATACAAACATCATTGTAAAGCAGATTTTTGTAAGGTTTCCTAGAGAAAACATTGACACATGAATCGTGGAAAACCTATTGTGAAAATTTGGTTTTTAAATTGATAAATTACAGTAGATTTTCGCTGAAAACGGAAGATCTGCCGAAATTTCGGTAGGAATGACATTACTGGTGTAGAGCAGTCGACCCGAATATTTAGGTACCGTGTACATTTCTCGAGGCCTATATCATCTTTGGGGATACTGCGTAGAGGATCTTATAGAGGATAGGAAGGAGTGAACCTGGGTCTTGAAGAGACCCATGTTGTAGGAGGGAGGAAACACAGAGGCCGGCAGATCATTCCACAGCCGAGCTGTTGGAGACAAGAATGAGTCGTAGTAGCGACCCACATGTGACAAATGTTGGGCATGTTTTGCATGTTTCACAACTGCACCGGTGCCGAATGACACTAGTATCTCAGAGCATCTTCCATTAAAATACCGGTAGAATAAAAACAGCATTCCCACCTCCAAAGATTGCAATCCGTTTTTTAAGATAGGCGAATCTATCAAACGGGCCACCCGTTTCTGCACAGAATCAAGGGTTTTTTTTTTCAGATATTTTGGGGCTCCTGACCAGAGGTGGCTGCCAAATTCTACAGTGGGGTGCATGTGGATTTGTACAGGGTGAGCAGTTGTGTACTATCTGCAGTATTTGCGGACCCTGTACAGTACGCCCAGCTTCTGAGAGGCTAACATTAGTCTGGCTTCGATGGAGCCCCCATACCTGAGCTGGTGCAGAGGTAGAGCGAATGTTTAAGTCAGTTGTCACCTTAAGATACTTTGGCCATGTTGCCCGCTAAACTGAGAACTAAAACCTGGAGAAACTTTGGTCACCGGCAAAGTGGATCAGCCCGGTTCATCGGAGCTCTTGGAGCGGAAGTCATGAGGCAACGACTCGAGAAGAAGAGAAATAAAGAAGTGATTTTGTTATGATTAATATTTATTAATACATTAAGACATAAAACCAAAGTCTGAAAATAATGTTGACGAGAGAAAAACAAATCTAAACACATACATACATACATACATACATTCATTTTGTTTTACAAAGATGCCAGTCTTTCATAATCTAATGGTGTACTCATTTTTAGTCATATGAATTTCCGTTATCAATATAATTATTACTTTGAATCGTAGATCACGAGTTTCTTTCCTAAATACTTTATAAATATATAAAGCAAATGTGAATTCACCCTTCCAAACTGGATTCTAGAGTGTTTCACCACTGCACCACGGAAGGAGCTGTTAATTCAATGCATGGTGAGAACAACAACTGTAACACTACAAATTCTACATCAATTTCGCCTTTTTGCCATCATTAGACGGCGAGTCGTCGTTTTTCCTTTTTTCCGTGACAGGTTCGACAATTCCGACGGGTTCCAACTTAACAGAAGTATCCATCTTCAAACCGGCATCTCCATTTGATTCTTTCTTAACAATCGGAGACTCTTCTAAGAGCGATGATTCTGTTTTAACCGATTCTTCGATAGCAGTTGGTTCATCCGCAATCGACGACTCTTTAGCGGCCTCGTCTAAAACGGGCGCCGCCTTCTCCTTATGATAGTCGTTAAACTTTGCCTGGCTCTCACTGGACGTATCACGCTTCAACAGCTCGCGCAACGCCATCGTCGCGTATGTACTCGCCGGTAGTGTCATATCAACCAAGAGCGCCCGGTATTTCCCGTCTTCCACATCGCCCGCGATCTGTTTCCCCTGCAATTCATCCAAATCAGATAAAATAAGATCACAGTAAGGATCAGTGTATCGGACGATCTTCCACGTCAGATTTTCAGGCTTTAAAACGATCTTTCGATAAGTGCCGCTCAAACAGTAAGCTTTAACCGTCTGCTTCAACTCTAATGTGAGGTTATCTTCTTTAATGATGATGTCTTGGTAGAATTCTTTCATATTTGGTGGGTATTCTATGCTGTACCCCGGTAACGGTAAAACAATATCCCAAATACTGTATTGCGGTAAATCTTCTTCGGTTAAAACTTTCACTTTGATATCTTTTTTGTTTGAATCGGGGTATTTGACTCCGCGTTTCCTGGAGTTGTCTTTAGGCTGTTGCGGCGGTTCTTCTTCTTCTTCCGCGTCTTCGAGGGTTTCTTCGAGGATCTCCTCGGTGTTGGCGAGTTCCTCGGGGTTCAGAGGAACCAGGTCTCCGACGTGGGGGGTCAGGCCCCAGCGATGGATCCGTTCGGAGACGCAACGGTTCCACACCCAAGACTGATATGAATGGATATACAGCAATCTGAAAAGGAATAATATTATCCATCATTTTTACTGCATCCATCGCCCGCCGCGTCATGGGTATGTTATTTACATTCTCTTGTATCCCATTGCTTACCTCGTATTCCGCGGGATTCTCTCCAGCGCCGTGACAAAGTCCGCCTTGGCATTGTGCACCAGCCCCTGCAGCAGACGCGCCTCGGTGCCTGCGGCGCGGGGCGGCAACGCGGTGAGGGCAGCGGCGGCGTCCCCCGAGGCGCGGTAGAGACGCAGCGCAGGCGCCACGCTGGGCCCTGCCGCGTCGGGGCACAGCAGCAGCGCCACGGCGGCGGAGAAGTCGCCCTGCAGCAGGCAGCGCCCCACGCGGTGAGTGGGGATTTCGGCGCGGGAGCCGAACCTGGAGACGGAAGATTTGCATGGTCACCATTTCGTAATTCTAGATCATTCGATGATCAACTTCTGTTGACAAATCTGGCAGTTATAAAGCTGCTTTACTTTAGTTTAGTGTGTAGCATTCTCCAGAGTGGATCTCACTGGGGGCCAGAGGACACCGTATATGTACTGATGGTCAAGAAAATTCAAGACATTCTTAGGATTCCTTTACATGAGAGAGATCCAACAGCATTTCTGTCGGGAATGCTGGGTATCTGCAGCCTAAGTTCTAGTGTATCATCAATACCAGACATCCTGGCTGAAATAGGATTCTATGTCCCCGATAATTTAACACAGGCTTCTGTTTCTTCCCATGTACAGAGCTAACTTACCGATGGTGATGCCTCTGGGAAGACTTGATTAACTAGGTTAATTAGCTGCCTGACAGGAAATGTGGATGTTTTCCACATGACCTACAATAAGTTTATGCACGAACTAGCTATTTATGTTATAACTATATTACAACCTTTTATTAAAACTATTTTTATAGCTCTAATTAGTTATATCTTATATAATTATGTTAACTATATTTTATTGTGATTTTTTGTCAATTTTGCAAAGTATTAGTAACTGTTTTTGCAAAAAAAAAAAAAACTCCTATACATACGAGTATATGAGAATACGCAATTTATGCATCATGAAGATTTGCTCTCTGAGATGTGCTACCAGTCTCCAGTCTCCAGTCTAGAAGGAGTGGAGCCATTGCAGTAACAGCGTACAGAATCATACATAGAAAGTCCACACCTCCTGGAATGCTATAAGTGCTTTGTACCAAACAACGACTATGCATAGCACATGGCAAAACAGATGTGTTTGCTCAGCACAGTGTGACATGGGGTATGGTGCTGCTAAATAACATTTCTCTTGATATTGTTGATATAAACCTCAAAGGTTTCAAAAGACATTCGAATATGTCTCCTAATTTATGTCGTTCCGGTTAAGTTTAATGTTGAAATGAATTTTTGCATCTTTCTTAATGTAACAAAAAAAAAAGATATGTATATTTAGTTACCTCTGCAGTCCGTAGTAGTTGAGGAACCCCTTCTGCTGCAGCGACAGCGCGGCGGCGGAGATCTCCTCGTCCGTGGCGGTCACATTGCGCAGCGCGATGCGGAACCGGTTGCCGCGAAGGTGGCCGAGCCGCAGATGCGTCGCGCTGAAGCGGAAGTTGCCCACGGACACATTGCGCAGGCGGCGGCAGCTGGACAGGATGCGACGCGGGTCAACCTACGATAAGCAAGCACTATTACATATACCAACATAATAATATCCAACTAATAATAGCCAACAGACTGTAATTAACACTGTGTATTGTCTCGGATGACAGGTGATAATGAAAAGACAGCAGAAAACCACGCATACTCTATATATGTGAATACCGCACAAGAGTCCCAACTCTCCAGAGCCACTCCAGAGGACTATGAGGCTGAAGGAAAGGAGATGGAGAAAAGGAAGGTTGGAAAGTAAAACACAATAGTCCCAACTGCTCCTAACTATCTGGAGCCAGTGAGGCTATGGCATCCCCAATTGGGGCATGTTGCGAGGTTGAAGGTATTGAGGAGGGGAAGGAGACGAGGAAGAAGGAAGGTGGAAAAGTACCTAGCTATTCAAATCTGGCCACCAAACACGGCTAAAGCCA
Organism: Halesus radiatus; assembly: GCA_022606495.2. Lineage (NCBI taxonomy): Eukaryota > Metazoa > Arthropoda > Insecta > Trichoptera > Limnephilidae > Halesus > Halesus radiatus. The sequence goes on along the minus strand of JAHDVE020007295.1, from coordinate 31,433 downwards.
TTTCAAGCAATGTTTCGATTCTGAATGGTGGTCTTTCACCAGGGCGATACTGACAGTATCTACCACTCTGAAATGTGCCGCAAATATATTACATATTATTTTTAATTAATAAATTGTGAAATAACACAATTTAAAAAAATAAAATTTACTAGCGCACGCCGGGATTTGAACCGGCGACCTCCGGATTCGTACCCAAGGATCGTAACCACTCAACCACGGAGACCGTCAGAGACCATTTCAAGCAACATTTTAATACTGAATGGTGTTCTTTAACCAGGGTGATACTGATTATCTACCACTCTAGAGCGTATTGCAAATATAGTATATATGTACATATATTATTTTATATTTATTGCATGTGAAACATAAAATAAATAAAGAACACAAAAAATGCGATGTGGGTGTTTCGTGATCCAAAAGTCTGATCAATTGGGCCTTAAATTTCGAATAAAAAAAATTATTTCATCACTTCATTTTGATCAAATGGAATGGCAATATACAATGCAATATATAATGCAAGCAGTGTAAGAGAGACAGAACGCTGTATTTTCTTTGGCTCTCTCAGGGCTAGAATCAAAAGGTACGAAGTCAGAGGCTAGACCAGTTTCCATTGATAAATACTGAGCCAAGAGCCGAAGTTGCGCAACTTGTAAAAATACCAAGCCGAGAGCCGGTATTACGGGTGTTGTGCAATACCGACACATAATTTTAGGCCATGCGCACTATAAATAGCATACGCACAGTGGTATGTGCTCTCACTTTCACTCCAACCGCGGAACGAACAAAATCTTCTTCCTTGGATATCTCAACCTGCCGCTACCGGACAAGGACAGTCTTCTACAGCCAGCAATCGCTGACATCACCATCTGGTACCTTAGCAACCGACCATACTGGCTGGTGCCATAAGTCAAGTACACTCGAAGCTACAACATCTCCATTGGGAAACTACCAAACGCCTTTCTCAAAGCGATTCACCGCAAATCACAACAGTCGAACGTCCCTGTGTGCCGGTGCCTAAATATTTACACTATTTTTCTTGTGCGGGGTCCTATATGTCCCGTACAGCACATATTATATTAGGATAATATTGGTAAGTCTTTGAAATTTGAAACATGATATTGATAAAAATGACATAAAATAAACAGGTCTCATTAGCTCAGTGGTAGAATGTTATCCCGGTAAAATAGAGGTCCTGGATTCGATTCCCAGATGCGACTGATACCTTTTTATTTTGTGTGGTTTTTTTCGGTTTCTTGTTTCATTTAGGATATGTTAATATTATCTTCAATGATTAAATATTACAATGGGATTTATAAGCTCCAATAAGTTATTCCAATAAACTGAAACACGAAATAGTTGTTCCTCACCATAAAGTTTGAGGACAAAGACAAAAAATCTAATTATATAAATAAAAGACTGTTAGAAGTAATATTTCAATTTGAGGTTAAACTAAACGTAATACGCACTCACAGATGGCGCTAATTTAAATATTATAGAAAAAACCACTTTTAGCATGTAACGACTTGTTTGTTGGCGGGTATACATACGGAATAAACTAACTAACTAATCATCACGCTGTTTCACCGCAGAGGTAGGCAGAGAGGACGGACCGCCAAACAAATCAATCTTAGAATGCACTTCTTGCTTCATGCACATTCATACATTCTCTTCTATTATTCCAACTTCTGACGTGGCCCGACTCAAGTATTTGATTCACTTGATGGTGCCATGTCTTCCTCGGGCATCCCCGGCTTCTCCTTCCATTCACATTCGCGTCATATATTCTTCTTACATTACTTTCTTCGTTAATTCACTCTAGATGGCCAAACCATCTAAGCATCCCTGTCTTAATCTTACTCATTACGCTTACATCATTCTTTACAAGTCTCAATATTTTTCACACAATCATACATGGTTCATACGATTATATTGAATATGTATTGGAATAAATTGTTACCGTAGATTTAAAGCTAAAGTTTTTCAAGAAACTTACAAAAATACTATAAGACATGTTAGTTTTACAATAATATTACGTTGTATTATTGAACTTCTCAATACTGTGTTTTGTCTAAAATATTTGAATTAGGGTCGTGTCATGTTTCGTTCAGCCTTACGCTGGAATTCATGGATATTTTGTATAATTTAGAGATTTGAAGAAGAGGTTAGGTTAGGTTTTCTCAAATAATTAACTTAAGCTACATTACCTTGCGCAGGCTGAACCACTGCGTCGTCTTCGCTCTTCTATCCTTGGTACCGCAGTACCCGAAAAAGGCGGGCTTGACGTGCCCCATCCGCAGTGCCTCCGCGATGGCCCCAGCCGCCTCCATCGTATCCATGTTCTCTTTATACACAAGGAAGTGCACATACTCCTCGGGCCAGAGCCATTTCTCGCGGGTGTCGAGGCGCACGCCCTTCTGCGGCCGCGTGAACACGATGGACTTGCGCTCGCCGTTGGTGATCGTCGAGCCGACGAGGCGGCCGCCGAAAGTGGATTTGACGCTGTCGTAGATTTTTGTGCGGCCCTCTTTCGACATGTCTTCGGTTTCTACTTCCACCTGGAATTACATCAGTTATTAGCAGAGACCTGAAAATTCCGCGATTTGTGATAACACGAATTTCACAATTTTTACGCGAAATTTGCAATTTTCTGGTATTTTTCATATTTTTTTTATTTGCAGCCCAATGTCCAATTACACAAAAAACATAGCATGAAATGAAATAAACAAGAGCTACAGAAAGGGAACAGTACATACATAATACATGAATGAAGCAATGACAAAAATATACACTTGCGAGAACATTTAAGTCAAAGCCTGAACACAGTTTTAGTGGAGTCCATGATTTTAGACTTTCTAAATGATAATCTTTGAGTTCTAATTTCGTAAAGCCCTCGGGAAACACGTCAAAACGCGCGCCCGACATTTGCACACGGTTGACATTTGTCACATAAGAACGGGTCGCTTCTACGACTCGTTTTTTGTTCAACAGCTCGGCTGTGGAATGATCTTTCCTCCCTCCTACTCCTCCTTCAAGACAAAGATTCACTCCTATCCTCTAAAAGACCCTCCACACAGATCCCCAAAGATGATATAGGCCTCGAGGGAAATTATTTCCCTCAGGGCCTCCAGTGTGGAGTTAAGTTTAAAAAAAAATTCACACCGTGTGATAAAATTGATGATCAGAAAAATTCATTATCAATTGTAAATAATAAAAGAGGACAGATAGGCTTTAATTGTGTGTTTTATTTATAGCTATGCAAAATGCAACCATATCAACAATGAATCTTTTGCAGAATTAGTTGAAACAAAAGTAGTTGAAATTCTCTGGAATAACATTCAGTATCATTGAGCGTTGAGATTTGTATAACACCTGGAAAATAAAACTGATCAAGCCAACAATCTGAAATTTTACATTACAGTTTATATATATATATATATATATATATAGAGATCCCCTCTCGTACTATGTTGATCAGGCGCGACGGTACGCCAGGAATTTGTTGATCCGGAGGAATTTGTTGATCCACCCTAATTTGTTGATCCAATACCAAATCAGGCATATAAACGTTGATCCAAAAGATCAACTTTCGTCACATAGATTTTGCTGTAAACCACGCCCATTTTTCCATCACATATACATTTTACACTTTTCCCTTTGTTGATCCGATTTGAATGAACCAATCAGGGCGCTGTGTTTATCAAAGGCGTGCACGTGGTTCTTCACTGTGCTCATTTGTTGATACGATTTAAATGAACCAATCGGAGTGCTTTGTTATCAACTGGTTCTTAACGAGTATAGGTACCGCCGCCCCGGAACGATTCGTTGAATTAACACTACCTTGACGATTTTTTGCGAATAACGCACAAGAGTCCCAACTGCTTCTAACTTGAGAGATTCAATTTCGGAGGCAGGCGTAGACACCGCCACCCGGAAACCATTTAATAGATAACCAACACCTCTGCCATAGGTCACCTCAAGTGGTTCGTTACATTTAGTGACTTAGCAGGGGTGCCCGGGTTCTTGCGGGTGAGGTTTGTTCAGGTCTTAACAGTAGAGTATTTATGAAATGATGTATGATTTTTCTATGTGAATACTGCACAAGAGTCCCAATCGGACAAGAGTCCCGACTGCACAAGAGTCCCAACTGCTTTCAACCTGGTAGATTCGATCTAGGAGGCAGGTGTAGGTACCGCTGCCCGGGAACGATTTAATAGATAACCACATCTCTGTCATAGGTCTCACCAAGTGGTTAGATTCGTTTGGTGAATTAGCAGGGGTGCCCGGGTTCATGGGGTTTAAGTTTTGCACGTCTTAACAGTAGAGTGTGTATGAAATGATATATGATTTTTCTATGAGAATTCCGCACAAAAGTCCCAACTGCACAAGAGTCCCGACTGCACAAGAGTCCCAACTGCTTTCAACCTGGTAGATTCGATCTAGGAGGCAGGTGTAGGTACCGCTGCCCGGGAACCATTTAATAGATAACCACATCTCTGTCATAGGTCTCACCAAGTGTTTAGATTCGTTTGGTGAATTAGCAGGGGTGCCCGGGTTCATGGGGTTTAAGTTTTTGCACGTCTTAACAGTAGAGTTTGTATGAAATGATATATGAATTTTCTATGAGAATTCCGCAGAAAAGTCCCAACTGCACAAGAGTCCCACCTGCACAAGAGTCCCAACTACTTTCAAACTGGTAGATTCGATCTAGGAGGCAGGTGTAGGTACCGCTGCCCCGGGAACTATTTAATAGATAACCACACCTCTGTCATAGGTCTCACCAAGTGGTTAGATTCGTTTGGTGAATTAGCAGGGGTGCCCGGGTTCATGAGGGTTAAGTTTTTGTACGTCTTAACAGTAGAGTTTGTATGAAATGATATATGATTTTTCTATGAGAATTCCGCACAAAAGTCCCAACTGCACAAGAGTCCCGACTGCACAAGAGTCCCAACTGCTTTCAACCTGGTAGATTCGATCTAGAAGGCAGGTGTAGGTATCGCTGCCCGGGAACCATTTAATAGATAACCACATCTCTGTCATAGGTCTCACCAAGTGGTTAGATTCATTTGGTGAATTAGCAGGGGTGCCCGGGTTCATGGGGTTTAAGTTTTTGCACGTCTTAACAGTAGAGTTTGTATGAAATGATATATGATTTTTCTATGAGAATTCTGCACCAAAGTCCCAACTGCACAAGAGTCCCGACTGCACAAGAGTCCCAACTGCTTTCAACCTGGTAGATTCGATCTAGGAGGCAGGTGTAGGTATCGCTGCCCGGGAACCATTTAATAGATAACCACATCTCTGTCATAGGTCTCACCAAGTGGTTAGATTCGTTTGGTTAATTAGCAGGGGTGCCCGGGTTCATGGGGTTTAAGTTTTTGCACGTCTTAACAGTAGAGTTTGTATGAAATGATATGTGATTTTTTTATGAGAATTCCGCAGAAAAGTCCCAACTGCACAAGAGTCCCAACTGCACAAGAGTCCCAACTGCTTTCAAACTGGTAGATTCGATCTAGGAGGCAGGTGTAGGTACCGCTGCCCCGTGAACTATTTAATAGATAACCACACCTCTGTCATAGGTCTCACCAAGTGGTTAGATTCGTTTGGTGAATTAACAGGGGTGCCGGGTTCATGGGGGTTAAGTTTGTGCACGTCTTAACAGTAGAGTTTGTATGAAATGATATTTGATTTTTCTATGAGAATTCCGCACAAAAGTCCCAATTGCACAAGAGCCCCAACCGCACAAGAGTCCCAACTGCTTTCAACCTGGTAGATTCGATCTAGGAGGCAGGTGTAGGTACCGCTGCCCCGTGAACTATTTAATAGATAACCACACCTCTGTCATAGGTCTCACCAAGTGGTTAGATTCGTTTGGTGAATTAGCAGGGGTGCCCGGGTTCATGGGGTTTAAGTTTTTGCACGTCTTAACAGTAGAGTTTGTATGAAATGATATATGATTTTTCTATGAGAATTCCGGACAAAAGTCCCAACTGCACAAGAGTCCCGACTGCACAAGAGTCCCAACTGCTTCTAACTTGGGAGATTCAATTTCGGAGGCAGGTGTAGGTACCGCTGCCCAGGAACCATTTAATAGATAACCACACCTTTGTCATAGGTCTCACCATGTGGTTAGATTAGTTTGGTGAATTAGCAGGGGTTCACGGGTTCATGGGGGTGAGATTTGTCCAGGTGTTAACAGTAGATTATGTATGAAATGATAAATGATTTTTGTATATGAATACCGCATAAGAGTTCAGACCGCACAAGAGTCCCAACAGCCTTCAACCTGGGCGATTTAATTTGGGATGCAGGTGTAGGTACCGCCGTCCCGGATTTAATGGAAGAGCAACCCCCCTACCATAGGTCACCCAAGTGGTTCGCTACGTTTGGTGACTTAACAAGGGTGTTCTGGTTTATGGGGGGTGAGGTTTTTCCAAGTCTTAAGAGGAACGGCTGCGCTGCCTGTTTCATACATAACTTAATTTTGGATTTAAGGCCAAAATACCCATCGAAACTGAATGATGTATTTTTTTTTAATTAAAGTTTTAGTATATTATAATAAAACAAATATAAAACTTTTTTCCACTTTAATTTTTATTTGACCGTAACCGGGTTTCAGCTCGTTAGGGTCATCTTCAGATTGGTCCTAACGAGCTGAAACCCGGTTACGGCCAAATAAAAATTAAAGTGGAAAAAAGTTTTATATTTGTTTTATTATAATACACTATAATGGAATTCCACCATGTATTAACAGTTTCAAAAATAGAAATATTAAAAAGTTTTAGTAAATATCTAGTACGGATGATAAGTATTATATGTATTTTTGTTTTAAATTATGAAGAATATGCTATGAGAAAAAACAAATTTTCACAATTTTAGAGGCAACTTTGAAAATTATTAACGGGTTTATTGTTTTTTTTTTTTAATTATTATATTTGCTATGTAAACATGATTACGTAAATAAAATTATAAAAACAATACGTTTAAAAAAAAACGTTTTTTCGGGTCGATATCTTACATCATATGTACGGCAACTTTGTGTTCCAACATAAATTGGTCGGTTTTAATTTAATGTAATGTCCACCATAATGCTTATTTTAAACATTTTTTTTAATATTATATTTCAGTGTATTTTAAGAACACGGGGCAAAACTTTTTTTTTTGAATCACCGCTAGACCACAAATAATTGTTTAAGTGCCTCTAAAATGGCAAATAATCAATTCCTTTAATGGCCTCTAATCAAATAAAATTGCTTAAATGGATTTTACTGTGTTTTGTGACTAGATCTGAATATCCAGGTACTTCCTCACATTCCTTTACCCATCTTCTTTCCATTCCCTCTACCATCAGCCTCACAAAATACCCAATTTTGGGGTACAATAATCTTACTTGCTTGAGCGGTGCTCACAAGAATAAAAGTTAGTTAGGTGCGCTGTTATTTGTTTTCATTATTTAATGTTCAAACGACGAAACGGTTTTACTAAAATTTATAGTAAAAATAAAACCGGGAAAAATACATTTTAAAAAAATGTATTTAAAAATATTATTATTAAACAGTGTTGGCGATAAACCGTTTTACTAAATTTTATAATATAATTAAAACTGTGGAAAAATATTTAAAAAGAAAACATTAATAAAATCGGCACAAGTTGGATTTGAACTGTAACCACCGTAACTAAACAATAATTTTGGCGACCGACTTAACCGCTCACTATTATTTAGCTAGCTATTTATAGTAATTAATTGTAATTTTTGTTAAAAATTGCTTGAAATGGCTTATGCCGTATTTTGTGACCAGATTTGAATAGCCAGGTACTTCCCCACCTTCCTCTAACCCATCTCCTTCTCATCCCCTCTGCCATCAGCCTCACAACATACCCCAATTTGGCATGACACAGTCTCGCTTGCTCCAGAAGGTTAGGAGCAGTTGTGCGGACCCTTGTGTGCTTCTCACATGAATATTTCTTTGTTAAGTATCGTTTAACTAACTTTAGCAAAAAAAAAAATTATCTTGTACACAATTTTGATTGTAGGGCTACAGAAAAGTATTAAATATTAAAAAAAGGGAAACTCTAATGCAGGAATAATCGCAATGATTAGAATTACAAGTTGATAATAGCCTAAAAACAACATAATTTAAATAAAAAGATTTTTTAAAGTACATACTAATATGATTGTTTTAAGTTTATCTAACTAGCAATCACACCGTGTCCCCAAAGGGGTCGGCAGAAAGGACGAACCGCCGAATAACTCGATCTTGGCACACACTTCTTGCTTTATTCACGTGCCATGACTTGGGCATCCTCAACTACTTCTATCATTTAATTTCACGTCATATATTATACTTTCAATACCTTTTCTTTCATTCACTCTACATACCCAAACCATCTAAGTGTACGCTTTAATCAGCCTTTCAATATTTCCAGATCTTCAATTTTTTTAACACAGTCGTATATATTAAGTTAGTTTAAGAAACATAACTTACATATACCTACGTAATTATAATTTTTAGTATTATCTCTGGGGTATGAGATAATAATAGTAATAATAATAATTGGATGATTTGTATAGCGCCGCTTTTATGAAAAATCACCTCAAGGGCTCTCTAAGAGAATGCAAGAGAAAATACTATAATTATTATTAGGTCATTCATTAGAACATTATTTATTTCATTTAGATATGTTTGATGTCGTTGATGACAGCTTATTTGATAGTTTTATGAACATGATCAAAAAATATAAAATTTATAATCTAGCTCAATTGAGGGCAATATTTGCAAACATGCAACATTCCACTACTATAATTGCAAAAATTAACCTTGATTGCCATTTCATGGAGAAAAACTCTTTTTGGGAGCTTTAAATATAAATCGTTTACATGATTGTTCACGTAAATGATTCATGTCAAAATATGGTGAAACTTTAAAAACCGGCTTATTCCAATTCCATTTAGCTTCCAATATAGAAGTAAATATCACCTGTATGCTCATTTAAAGTATTCATCTTATTGCCGCGAATTGAAGAACGCACAATCGATTATAATCTGCACAATATTTAATACCATTGTCATCCATTTCTCGATGAAGAAAAAGCAATAGTCTCGACAGGTCTAAAAATCAAAACTCGCTAGAAAACTCACCGAAAATCTCTAGGAACGCATAAAAATGTGAAAAACGATCATGTTATTTTGTTGATTTATGCAAATATTAAAAAAAAAACTCATAAAGTTCGACAAAACTACTGAATTCTCTGAGTTTATCAGATACCTGGGCATTTTTGAAAAGCGTTGTTTTGTATTATTAGGGGAATCCTACAATCCACAACTTGTAACGAGCGAGATACAGAATTCAGATAATGTCACTCTTCTTTCAAATAACTTGTCAATGTGTTAGACAGAGAAAAAAAACCGTAAACATTCATTTCAACTTCACTAACGAAAGAACAGTAAATATATACGTTTTATGTTACATCTCTTTCGTTATCATCAGTGAGAAACATCAAGAAAGAGATATCATATTGAACGCATGCTCAAGTCGTCGACTGCAAGATTATCTTGAAGAAATTCAAATTAGCTGATCTAACAGACAATGAAATCTCTGTACATTTATTTATTAAACTTAAAATAGTTCCACTTCATGCGGTCTAATATAAACTTATATATTTTTACATATTGCTTATTTCCAATACTGAATGCATACATAATTTTTATATCCTACTCTCAATATTCTTAATTTAGGTACCTACATTTTTTTTAATTCACTATTTACTAAGCTACTATATACAAAGCTACTATATATATATATAGGTACTGTAAATGTAAACAATTTTGTGTTTGGGATTTGTTTTTTTTTTGTCTAATATCTTCTTTCTTTCTTGTATGGTATGTGTGGAAGTTTTTATTGTAATATAGTTTGTCTCTAAAGTAAGGTGGTTGTAAATTGTTAATATTCTATTTTTTAATATTCTATAAAAGGGACGGTATTAGAAATTAAATGTTTTATTATTTAAAACAATTAATAATTAGAATTAATATAAATTAACACAACTAAAAGTTCACAGCGTAAGATAATTAAAAAGTTTTTATATAATTCTCATCTAAATTTGGTATTTATATACCAAGAAGTGTAAATTCCACTCCATTTATGCAATATAATAGTACAAAAAAAGGTCATGGGATTGTTTTAAGTAGGAAACACATTTCTCTTATAACTACATAATTATATTTTTTAGTATTATCTTGGGTTAAACCATAAAATATTTTTTTAATATATGAGAAAATAGCACAATTACTCGCTCATTAGAAGATTTCGCGCAAAAATATTTTTTGATATCGCCGATAAAACACAGTTTGACTAAAATTATATTATTTCTAACCTAGCTCATTGATCATGATTAGAAAGGTTCATATTATTATTCCGTTGATAAAGTTAATTTTTCATCTTTGAACGGAATATTTTTATTCCTTTGTAACTTATACGATTGTTAAAAACAATAACCACATATTTTTAACAGAATAAATTATGCACAATAATACCACCTTATCATTTTGAGAAAGAGAAATTGTTCTCAAATTAATTGTATTTTGTCAGCGCGCTAGAGGTGATATTTAAAAATCAACATGTCCTACCGCCGAAAAGCAGGGCTCAGCGGTGAACAACGCCGGCGGCTGGACTGTGAGACAGAGAATTCGTAGGTTAGCGTTCTCTTTCCGTCTGACGAACTCCCCCCCTCTCTCCCCGCACGCCTCAGCCCATGTTAACAATCTTCGTTGTAGGTACCTACATACATATTAATTTCTAGATCAACTTGTATCTGGAAACTGAGAATACATCAAACGGAGCAACGAAAGGAGAATAAATTAATAAAACATATATGATCAACTTGTATCTGGAATCTGAATACACATTCATTTTAGATCAACTTGTATCTAGAAACTGCGAATACATCAATCGGAGCAAAGAAAGGAGAGTAAATGAATAAAAAATAACCGTTAAACTGGAGCAAATTTGTTATATTTTGATGACGAACATACCGACTGGGGTCAGTTGCAAACTGACAACCTTGGTAATGATAAAGGCACTGTTGCCAACTCGTGCAGATGTATCCCACCGGAGCCAAGATAAACGGTGTTAAAGGTAGATCAACAAAGGTCATGTAAATCTTACTAGATCAACATAGTACGGGAAGAGGTGATTATATATATATATATATATATATATATATATATAAATATATTTATTTTTTAATTACAAATAGGTATATACGAGTATATTAAACTATTATTTTAATCATAAGATATTTTTATAAAAAAAAAAAAACTAAAATTATTTTAAAAAACCTGTGTCCAAAACATACAAAGAAAACCAGAGAAAAAAAATAGTAAGAATTTTTGTATCACATGCGCCTCGTTCTGAAAAATAATTAACTTTTTTAATTGTGTAACATATTATATGAGAAAATAATACCTTATATTTATATAGGTACTAAGCAAAAATTCGTTCATAATTTTTTTTTGAGTCCTCCTAGAATCACCTTCAAATACTTACTGAAAATCTCACATACCCTCGTAAAAGGGCATTTACGAAAAAATGTCATAGTATCTAGGTAGGTAGTTGTGGGTGTACTAGGTACGAGTTTAATATTGTAAGTGAGTATAATGCTATCAGTTATACGCGTACTCAAAGCACAAATTAGAAAATACGCTTAGATTATCTCTCACTCGAAAGCTCAATGTCAACAAACATCAGATAAGTTGGTGAAATTAGAGCTTTGGTTCAAACAATAGAGAAATCAATACACCGCGCAGTCGGAGTAAAGGGGGGTGCGATGTCCCTTCACCCACGCGTTTGCTAGAAGTTTTTAAAAATGTATAGATTGAATAGAGTATTTTGACCAGTTGTAGTTTAGGTAATTATTATTATATTATTATAGACACATTTGACAACGCTCTGAGCCGGGTTAAGGAAGGGGCTGCAAGAAGCGAAGAATTTAATGAAGAAAGTTATTTAATGTGGGTAAAAATATGTGGATACCGCACAAGAGTCCAAACTATTCCCAGCTCTCCGGCGCCAGGGGGACTATAGCATTCCTATTAGGGCTGTGGTGTTAGGCTGAAGGGTGTGGGAAGGGGAATTAGGAAGGTTAGGTAGAATCTGGCTCTTCAAATCTGGTAATTTAACACGGTTAAAAACATTTCAAGAAACGTTTCATTTCTGGATGGTAGTTTTTCACTAGGGCAATACTATCTACCACTCCATTGTAATAATTTTGTTTATTAGTTTAGTTGCAGCTTCAGTGACGATAAACCGGCGTTTATTGAAATATTACACTACAGTTTCATACAATGGGTACGTGTAAAAAATATATATAAATGCAAAATGATGCATAAATAATTTATTAGTGTGTGCTTTACGAGTACATTACCTACTTCACTAGTTGAGACCTGTTCAGGGGTAGGTGATAGCGTGTAAAATAAAATATTTCAGTCTGATGTTATGACAGGTCTGATGAGATATTGTTAAATTAAAATATTTTAAGCGTATTAAATTAAAATGGTGATGCTGATACGAATGCTTAACTTTAGTTTTGTTTTACTGTAACAGTAATCACTTTGATGTCCCAAGACGCGACCATATCTCTCTTTACCTTTATCGGCATAGTCTAAGTATGTCGAACAGAAGGAAGTTACATAAAATGTTTCAAATGTACAATTTGATGAATTCGAAGGTTCCTACCTATCTGTTTGATAAATTGCAGTGGTCCCGTGACTCTCATGCATACAATTCAATCCATTCAAGCATCGAATAGCTGTTATATACTTGAGGGTAGTTACAGCTATTTCTCAACAAAACTTTAGAAATAAATAAAAACCATTTATTCGAAAGTCGGCATCGCTGCAGTGGTTCAAAAAGTTCTTCAGCGAATGGTTACTGACTGTACAGTCAGCCGCACAACATAATTGATAAATAATGCAATTGATACATGTGATTTTGTAGACGTTTTATGTAACTTTAACTACACTTATTTTTTGTAGGTACTGCTGAAAACCAGCTGCACTCCGGGCTCCGGAATGTCTAGCTGAGCAGTGACCTTTTTGTCCCCATTTCTGTAAATGTATACGAATATAAAAATCACATCACTGACTCATAATTATGTACTCCAGTATCCCAATCTCCTCTATGAATCCCTTATTAGCGGTTATCAGTATTAAATTAGCGTCACTCCTCCGTGGATAATAGCAGCGGCTCAACCTGCCATGGATAACGAGAAGAGGGGTCAGCTGGGGCGCAGGCCTGAGCGCTTCGGCGGCAAGACCAGGTGCACCAAGGTGCGGCTGCGGAGACACAAGGCCAATGCCCGGGAGCGCAGCAGGATGCAGGGACTCAACGCGGCCCTCGATCGTCTCAGAAGGTACAAATTGGTTGTTTTTCGATGTTCGTCCAGCGTTCTGTATCGCTTGTCTATTTATGGTCTTGCCGCTGAAAGTTTCGTTGTAACTTCTCTTTATATTGCATGCGTTGTTTATGAAAGGCGGAGATATTACAAGGGGGCTGTCAACGATGTGCCATATGCGTATAAAGCCATTATAAATATTTGGACACAATAAGTGTCTAAAGCGGGGCCTCATTAGGCAAACTCCGGCAAGATGCAGAGAGTCGACGCGAATCTCGATCGTCTGAAAAGTCTTCGTATTGTCTTTAGGTATAAGTCTTTCACTGTGCGTCCCGTATCGCTTGTTAATATGGCACTGCCACTAAAATTTTCTCTGTAATTCCTCTTTCTGTGGCATGCGTCATTCATGATTAAGAGAACAACGTTACATGGCACACGACCCTCGATTGTCTTAGTAGGTATTAATTCAGTATTTCACTGTCCGTCCTGTATCACTTTTTAATATGGTTCTGCTGTTGGTAGCTTCATTAGAATCCATCTTGTACGGATGCTCGATTGTCTCAGAAGATGTTTAGTCTTTAATTGTGCGTCCTGTATTGATTATTTGTATGGTGCTGTCATCGAGTTTTTCATTGTAACAACCCTTTCTTTTGCATGTGTCGTTAAAAAAAATCAATTTAAAAAGAGAGAGAAAGGTAGGGGCATAAATGACTCTCGATCGTCTCAGAGCGAATTGGTTGTCTTTCAATCTGTGTTTTGTATTACTGCTGTACTTGTTAATGTGATCTACCGCTGGGAGCTCAGTGAGTTCAGAATTTGTTCAGTCTCTTATTGGGCGTCCTGTATTTCTTATTTATTTGATCCTGCCGCTGGGAGCTCCGTAATAACTCATTTTTTATTTACCTTAAGACATACAAAAATGTTGAATTCCCGTTATTTGTCGATTCAACTCATTTGAGAACTTTCTATTGCATGCGTTGTTCGCCAGGGAGAAGATGTAAGTACTCAGATCTTGATAGTCTCAGAAGGTATTGGTTCAGTCTGCGCTTTCAGTACATCTTGTTTATGTTTTCATACATTTAATTTCATCGATGAATAAACAATACCGCCCAAATGGCATAAATCAATGTGTAAGTTATCATTTTATGCCATTAATCAAATTATTTTGTATGTGAGATTCCTTACATTTACGTCATTCCCATTGTTTCTCTTATATATATGGCAAGAAAACTGGGACCAGCTAGTTTTGAAGGCGGATAAACGGGTGGTGGCATTATTTTTTAATGTTCACGATTTCCAAAACAAAAAATGCTTTTTGATTTTTTCATTTTATTTTCCAAACTTTTTTGGAGAACTCTTCAAAGCACGTTTTCCATAACAAAATATAATGATTCACCAATTTGTATATAGGTAGGTACAGTAAAAAATTAATAAATATTGCGCTTGCTTATTATTGCTATTAAATAATATTTCGTTTGCTTATGCTATTTGTAAGCGATTCATAATCAAACTTAATGTATCAATACTTAAAGTGTCGCAAAAAGACTTTTCAACATTCTGCCAGATTAAAAAATCTGATTCACAGAAAAATTTCAAATATAATGTATAAAAATGGATTGAAAGTAATGATAGGTCCTTTACTGGTGCACTCACACAAATTCTAAATCATTGATTTAACCATTTACACGTCATATTTTATTGTTAATGTATTCTCATAGGTATCATAAAATAATATGTAAAATTACTGTCTAAACACAGGCTAGCCCAGTGAGGCAGATTATGTGAAACCTCAACTTATATCTATTCATTTCTATTCTTTACATATGTTATACATTATTTTCCTTTTTCTATTTAGTTTATACTACAGTACACTTTATTATACATCTATTTTTGTTATAGTTGTAAACTTAATTACAGAAAAGATATATTTATATTATTATTGGAAACCTACGTGAATGATGGATTATTGATTTCTTTGTTGGAAATTGTAATTTGCAAGCATGTATAGAGACAGAAATATGATAAAGCAAAAGAATGTATCGAATACAATAACTTTAAGTATTAATCCTTGCAAAATATATTTTTTTAAGTTGATTGCATATTTTCGGATTTTTTATTAAAATGTTATTTGAAATGACCATTTGATCTTCAGTTTATGTGACTGTTTATTTTGATTTCCAAGTTTTGGCCAGCGTGTTGATCTTGGCACTTCTATCGAGTATTTGAAACCCAATAATTTACTGACTAAGAAATGTTCCGTTTCTGGATGAATTCGTCACACGGTAGCCACGACTCTTAATTATAGTCGGACCATTAGAATTTGTCCCCTGATTGTGGTTGACGTGGGTGAACTTGTTTGAGTGCTGGGCTAATTATCACTCATTGACTCGCTCTTTCCTTTTGTTCAACCTTTTCCATTCAATTTGACCCTTCCCGTGCGTCCCGGTTCTCGATGCATCATTATAAAAGACGACATGGCATTATCAAGACGATACAACTTTTGTTCATCTTTTCGAGCATCATTATATCAATCATGGGTAGGGTACAAGGAATTTTTGTCGATAAGCGTATAATATTCAAGATTTTTTTTCACCTCCCGCAATTGATTTACCGTTTCTAGTCGACATTCATTCATCCAAAATCGGCATTCTCGTCTCATTGCTTTGAATTCGAATTTCAACGGACGTGTGTTAGCCGTTGGAAGTACGTGCCCACCAAAGTCCCACTTGATTTGAGAGATATATGACTATTTCCAAATCTAGTTCTGTAATGGCCATTTTCTATCCCGTTAAAAAATAGAAGTTTTTTTGTATTACATATTATTTTTCCAGTGTGCCATGGGTCAACTAATAATAGTCGGACTCTAAAATACTTTCGACGGTTTTCAGAGCTTCGTCATTGATATCCTTGTGATTTCAGTAATGAGGAATCTTTTATTGTTCTGTGTATAGCTCAATATCCATCGAAAATCTAAAATAATCATAACAAATCACAATGAAATCTTCAAATACCCACTAATATTGGAATTTGCGAAAGATGCTGAAACTTTAAGATAAAATTTATAAATATTTGTTTTTATTTTGCTACATTACATCAGTTATCATTAATGAAATGGAGAGAATACAATATCTATATATTTGCCTATGGTCAGTTTTTAGAACACAAGTAATAACAATAACCTCAAAAAAATAAAGGTTTAACACAACATTTAACAAATAAATATGTATTTTTATAAACAATAATTAATAATCTAAAACACTCATCCAAATTGAAAAAACCTTCCGAGCAAAGATAAATGTCGCCGGCAGGACTCGAACCCGCACCCTTCTAATGTCCGGTCAGATGCTCTACCGTTGAGCTACGTCGGCTTATCGCAAACCCGCCAAGTTAATCAATATATACTAGTGTTCATTCAATAATTACTGTTTTTATTATATTTTCACCTGTAAACAACCAACTTTATTAGTATGAGAAAGGCTTGTAACGGCTAAATCCCTCAAATAGATGGCGTCGAGACAAATTATGTCTACATTTTATTGGTGAAAATTGCTTTGACTTGTCAAATATTTATTATTTATTTTTTTTAAATGTGCGGGTTCGAGTCCTGCCGGCGACATTTATCTTTGCTCGGAAGGTTTTTTCAATTTGGATGAGTGTTTTAGATTAATAATTATTGTTTATAAAAATAATAATTGTTACCCTTTGCGCTATGCACAAAAATCTTGTCTTAAGTTTTTAAGAACTTTAGTTTATCAATTAAATAAATATGTTTTTTTTAATAAAAAATTGATTTTACACCAGTTTATTATCGGTTACAACGTGTAGCTTATTATTTTTTATCTTTTGGCCCCAGCCTACGTCAAACGTAAAAATCCATTCCGAGAATTGCGTATAAGTTCATTCCCATCCCAGAGTTATACATACGTAGAGTATTTTTATTTCTTTTTTCGTATATCAAAAAACGTTCAAAATTTTAGTAAATCGAAGAGGTTTATTTTGATTTTGAATTTGTAATATTAATTACATAAAAAAACGTAAGGGTAAGCGATTTTAACAAAACTATAAAGGAAACGTTTAGATTGTTTGTATATGTGAAAACATAGATGAAGGGAGTGGTATCAGTATGCATCATACGATACGAAATTAGGTGAAGGAAGAAGTCGGGGACGCCCCAGGAAGGCATGAAACGATAAAGTTAATCAAATGCCTGATGTCATGTCAACAGAGTTTTTATGAGATGATGAATGAATGTGTACGAATCATGAAGTGTTTTCCGGGACAAATGTATATAGCATTCCATCTTCTCTGCTTACCCCTGCCGACGGTTTGTTAGATAGATAGTTAGTTCAATTTAAGAAGTGTTACTGTGACGTTTTAAAAGTATGAAGCAAATGGTTAAAAAAATGTTTCTGAAATGGAATTAACTGATCATTTTCCAAGGAAAATACACTTGAATGACAAGGTAAGTCATTTTAAAGAGCACACGTTTGAATGTGTTTGTGCACTTCGATATAGGTTCAAACTGGTTTGGATCACCCGCTGAAAATCCCTCTTTACTCCACAGTAGTTTTACATTATAGTACACTACTACACGAGCAAGAATCTCTGTGTATATTTGAATGAATTTGTTTTATGTATCTTTGCTGATGCTCGCTATAGTGGGTATTCTTAATCTACAACAAGCAACTATGTTAAAATTTGGGTCAAATGCAAACTCGGTGTCACCGACGTAACTGGGCGAAATTCTCGAGTTCTCTTGACTTTATCCATCAATTACAATGTTAACCTCCAAAAGGCGTTGATCTCGCGATGTGAAGTTCGCGCATTTTTTCGGGTCGTCAGCTCTGACATTGAAGTACAAATCATATCTTTATTTACAAATTCGATGAAAAGTAAACAATATTTTTAAGCAATTCGTAGGGTAAATCTTTACAAACTTTTTTTAATAATTGAACTACTGCCTTATGTAATTTCTGTTAATTATAGGCTGATATTGTAGAAGCCCATACGAAAGTTCTGATACCAACCGTGATGTACGGCATTGAGGCATGGAACTGGAAAAGAAAGTAAGAAAGTAGACTCAATGCAGTCGAGGGCACCCACTATTTTCCTGAACCCTTTTAGGGACCAGAATGAATGCAGTTGGAATGAGATATCTGAGAGGTATATGCGAGATAAATTCATGAACGACCGTTACGACCAATGAGCAGATACTTAAAAAAAACGTAAGGGTAAGCGATATTAACAATACTAGAAAGGAAACGTTTAGATTGCTTGGATATGTGAAAAGATAGACGAATAGACTAGTATCAGTACGCGTTATGCGATAAAAAAATTGGGTGGAAGAAGAAGTCGGGGATGCCCTTTGAAGACATCATACGATCAAATCAAATAAATGCCTGATGTCATGTAAATAAAGTATTTCTAACGTGATGAATGAATGTGTATGAATCACGAAGTGTTTTTCATGACAAATTTGTGTGGCATTCCATCTTCTCTGCCTACCACTGCCGGCATTTAGTTAGATAGTTATGAAGTGTTGCTGTGAAATTTTAAAAACATGAAGCAGTTGCCCGGTTAAAAAAATGTTTCTGAAATGGAATTAACTGATCATTCGCCAAAAATAAAATTTACTAGTGAAAGAGGCGTGTGTCAAGGTAAAATTGGGCTGCGCCCCACAACGTTGCCTACTCTGCTCATGTATATGTTAAGTACCAAAGATTTATGCACTTAACTTAGCAGGTGGCCGAAGGAGGAACCACTTTTCAAATCCATTGATTTTTCGGTATCCTAACGCACACACGCAATGTAGGTATCCTGAGTCAGTTCTACAGATATTTAAATGGAGCCTGCTCAAAGGAGCTAGCAGCGTTGATTCCCTCCCACGTGCGTGAAACTCGATGAACACGAGTAGAACATCCGTTCGCAGTTGATGTTGGCTTCATGAGAATAGGTCGTTTTGCTGACTCGTTTTCGTGTAAATCGGCTCGTATGTGGAACAAGCTACCGGCATCTGTCTTTCCTCCTACATTTAATACCCGCATTAACAAATCCCTTCCTACAGCCCTCTCTTTAACCCGCCTCACAACGTTGCCCAACCGGGTAGCGATATAGTTCCCCTGTGTGTGCTCCGTACATACAGAGGCGCTCTTGTGAGGTATCACATAATATTTTTTTTAAATCGACTGCCATGTTTAGTACCTTAGTTCACCCGTAACAACTAACAGAACACATCATAGCAGAATATCCCACTTTGACCTCTACTAACTCTACTCCATTGTACGAAGAAAACGATATCTAAATAATAGTCTACGATATTTTATTTCAGATGCATTCCCCTATACTACACACAAATGAGTCAAAACCATCAGCTGGCCCAAAAACTATCCAAGATCGAGACCCTGCGCCTCGCGCGCAACTACATAGCGGCCCTGACCGTCGTCCTATCGCAGAGCGCCCCCGTGTCGCTGGAACGCTACGTGGAGATGCTGTCCTACGGACTCAGCCAGGCCACCACCAACCTGCTGGCGGTGGGGTATGGATGTAAGCCAAAATGGAGCGAGAGGACGTCCAAGAACAGTAGATTTCTACTGTATATTTCATCTGAGCACCAAATTACGAGAGACATGAACAAATTGAACGGTAGAAGTTTAAGAATGGATAAGGCTGTATCTAATAATAATGTTAATTAAATTTATTTATTATTGTTTGGAAAAGCTGGATATGCTTTTAACCATCAAATAGAAGCGAGGACTAAAATTTATTCTGTACAAATTAAAAATATTTTTTTACTGAAGTGCCGTCCGATTGCGCTAGTTTTCTTCAAGATATGCTTTCCCTGAGTTCTTTTCTCGGCAATACATTAGTCTTCACCGTAATAGGTTGCGCCTTTTTCACGTAGGTAAGTTTAATATTTTTTCACTGGGGAAATTTTAGGTCTTGTTTAGAAAGTAAGAAAAAGGAGCAGACAACATCCACGTTGGCCACCAGTGATGAGAATGGAAGACAGTTCAACTCATCTCGAGGCCAAAAGCAGGTGACCTCAAGTTCCACCATGGTTAGCTCAGCTGGTAAAAGCATTTCATCTCTTATCTCAAACTCGAAGGCCGGCCACAGCCTTATATCGGGGAAAGGTAACTAACTACTCGAATGAGAGATGCGTGCTTTCTGGTCAGGGTTTATTTACAAAACAACATTTACAAGTAATCACATACGGGGTTTCGAATTCTAGGGGCCTGATCCTACTCTAATCTGTTCTGGATAATCTCTCTCTGATGAATCTCCAACCGGACATGTTATTCAAAGGGCACAGTTATTAACAGCACATACATGAGGGTGAATTCAAATCTGCTTACATGGCGGTCGGCGACAGCAGTCACGATTCCGTTGGTGTAAAGTGTGTTGACTAGGGATTCTGAATTACACACATACAATGGCAGGCAGGACGTAGCGAGTTATTGCACTGGTCACTGGCTTTAATTTTTAGGTCCAATGCAGAGGTAGCAAGGCGTTTATAATATACTGATGCAATAGCGGGCGGCCACGTGCCCAAGGCACGTCGCACGCACCTGTCAACTCCGTGTCTGGATGTCCAATGATGGCGGGTCATCGTTTAGCGAGCCCACGCCGTAATGGCGGCCGGCAGCTATGTCCCGTACCTTATCTCATTGGTCAAGACCAATGATGGAGTGGCTAGGTGTATTTTTATTTAAATAGCGGCTAGAAGTATTATTCTTCCAACGAATAGATTCTCCTAATTGTGTTACGTAACAGTCTCTGAAATTTACTGATCGCTTCTCAGACACAATAAACGAGTGATTTATGCAAAACGTTTTCATCAATTTAAGCAAAAAAATTGTTTACAGCAATTTAATTGCCCTAAACAAAAAATATTAATCGAAGATAAGAGAAAAACGCCTATATAAAGTAGAAGTAACATATACTTCTCGTTTCCATTAATGGACTACGGAAGAACGCTTCCACTGTAGATACAGGTATGTTTTGCGTTCATCGATGTTTTCAAGATTTTAAATATAGGTGCTAAAGTAATTTAAAGCATCCTTACCAGTATTGTTACATTGTTTGAGACGAAGCATTTTTTTTTCTTGAGCACGAAAAAAAATAATAGATTTGTACTTTCATTTCATCCGAACATCAAATTACGAGAGACAAATTGGAATGTACGGTGTACAAGTTTAAGAATAAATATGACTGTACCTAATATAATTAATTCAGTTTTTTTTAATATATTAGTTGTTATAAAGAAGCCAGGGACGCATTTAGTATGGTGTAGTTTGTGGGCAGTTACATAATGGCCCTTGCCGTTGCATCGTCTTGTCGCAGACCGCCAGAACGAAGCTATTTTTTACTGACGTCTTTTCATGGGTGGTGATGCTGAGGATGCCTGAATAGAATTTTTAATAGGCTAGGGATGTAACCAAGTTTGCGAAACTTATATTTTCATTGTTAGTTTTTCAAATACGTAAATAAATATTTTTAATAAAATTAATAAGAAATATTTTGTGGACACCACTGTTAATTATGTAAATATCAACGTGTGTCGGAAGCGAAGCTTCCCTCATCGGGATAATTTGAATACTAAGAAATAATGACTAGTATAGACAAATAATAAATAACATAGCAATATAATAATGTAAGAATAGACAAATTACAAATTAAGAATAAGTGATGAAAGTAGACAAATTAATTAAAAATGTTAAAATAATTGAAAAAAATATTATGGTAAATTAAATAATAAATTTAAATTAGAAATTTGATAAATTAAATTATTTTACTTTTTACATAAATAAAATCTAGAAAATAATAAGGCATAAGAAATTAAATAATAGTAGTTATTACTATCTTTTTTTTAATTAATAATGTTCTAAATATTGGTAGTTATGTGAAAATAAATTTTAGTAAAAACTATTTTAAAAATATATTTTATTATTAATAATATTTATTTGTTTATTAATATATTAAATATAATTATATTTGACTATTAACACTTTTTCTGAATCCTAAAATTTCAAATTTATCTAATTGTAAACCAGTTGTATTCGTAAGTAAATTTTTAAAAACTTTATTTATATCAAAAGAATGATTTGTTTCCAAATTAAGGTTGGCAATTTCAGAAGAAATATTATTACTTAAACACCTTAGGTGCTCCTTAACTCTAGTATTAACATTTGACAAAAGTTACAATCCTTTCAAATTAATTTATAAACCCTCGATATTTTTAAAATATCGTCTTTATTCTTGTTATTTAAATATATGTATATATATATTATTAGTATAAAAAGCTGTTTGGATAGTATTAGATTAATATTAATAATTTTTTTTTAAAAAATTAATGTTTTGTCCACTGTTTACCAATGTAATTATTTGTGGATTAACATAAGATTTAATAAACTTTTTGTTTAACATGTTATCTATTAATTTAGTATTATAACCATTTTTTTATTGCAATCTATTTAATTATATATATATCTTAAAATTATTTTTGGATAGAGGAACATTAACTAATCTACTAAGCATGGAATGAAAAGCTGATAATAGCAAAAGGATGGTTAGAAGTATCACGTATAACGACGTCAGTATAAGTATCTTTGGGATATACGTTAAATTCAAATTATAACAGAATATTTAAGTCTAAGAAATTTATGCTAGAATTTTTTCCCATTTCTATGGTAAGTTTAATCTTTTTTTGGAGTTTATTTGGGAAATTAAGCATAATTTTAAGTTTGCTTTCAGTACCAGTCCATATACAATTTTTTATGATTATTTGTTTTACACACGGATTCACTACATTCTTAAAAAAAAACCTTAGCACCCTCGGTGGTCAGAAAGAAATGGCAACATAGGGAAAAATGAATAATTATCCTCCTTTGTTTAATTAAAGTCTTTGAAGTTAATTATAATAGTTAGAAGATTTTTTTTACATGAGAATTTACTAACATCTACTTACTTACATATTTTACTTACATCTACTGGTAACCACCAGTGCAGACACCTAAACTGGCAGGCATGGTACAGAAGATATTATTCACATTACACATTATACCGTGCATGAATGTGTTCATAGATAATAAGAGCAACTAGTTTTGCCATGCCTGTCACTTTACGTGTCTGCACTGATCGGAGTCGGTAAATGTAAAATGCCGTTATCCGGCGTTTATGTACCTACCCGTGTTAAAGTTTAATTTAATTGTTCGTTTTGCAGCGAGTTAACTGTGATTTCAACGAGTAAAACACGATCATTAAATGATAATAACCTGTCACTCTTGCATTAATGAGAGGCTTTAATAAGTTTGCGACCAATTTCATCATAATGCTGCCGAGATAAGTCCTACGCTAATTCTAGTGGGTGCACCCACTACGGTTGTACAATTGATTTGCTGAAACAAGTTTACTGGTTTCCGCTGCCTGACAGTTCAGACACTCAAATCACTTAGATTTTACTCCGATTTTCCTTTCTGTGAACGCCGACTAGACCGAGCTGGTAAATCATAACATCGTGAATCAAGCGGAAGAGAAATCTGCGGCGTAGAAAATAAACCACACACCGAGCAGAGATTCACAAGTTTTACGCTACCTACCTAACTTAGGATAAGAGAGGTCTATCTCTGCCAATTTTGTATAGATACCTTATCCTAAGCACCCGCTGGGGTAAAGAGAAGTTTCCACCGACCTCACACGTAGCCATGAAAATATTTCGCACTCATTGCTGATAAACTAATGTTATCCAAATTAACTTATCTATGTTTTGCTATGAAATTATAACATCGTCATACACTCACACAACAGAATTTTTTTTACAAAATATTTTCAATAACATTATTATTATCGTGTTAGTGGGTACGTTCCGTAAATAATATTACTCTTTTGTAAGGTATATAAGTAATTAGGAATAGTTGACGAATTCACACAGGCAAATCACAAATGAGACAACGTATGTGCAACTAATTCATCGGAGTGCTTTAATAATAATAATAATAATCGGTTGATTTATATAGCGCCGTTTTTTTGTGAAAAATCACCTCAGGGCGCTGTACAAATATTACTTTCTATTATCTATCTAATTATGTACAAACATATACAGAAAAACATTCTTACAAGGCAGTTAATACTTAACTTTAACTTTAATTTGTAATACGTTGACGACCTCCGTGGAAGAGTGGTAAGCTCTTTGCTCCTGAATTTCTGTCCGGGTTCATATCCCGAAGTATTCAAATAAACATTTATTATTTTTGTTTTGAGATTTTTGGATACAGAATTAAACTTCGTTTGATATAATGTAGATAGGTGGGTACCTAAATAAATCTCATTTTAGAGTGCAAGATACTATTATAAGTAATGGTATTAGTTAAGTATAGGGTTCCAAAGCTGGGAAATAATTAAAGGACCATATCATCTTTGGGGATGCTGTGTGGAGGGTATTTTAGAAGATAGGAAGAAGTGAATCTGAGTCTTAAAGAGACCCATGTTGTAGGAGGGAGGAAACACAGAGGCCGGCAGATCATTCCACAATCGAGCTATTGAACACAAGAATGAGATATAGAAGTTCTCATGTGACAAATGTCAACCATGTGCAAATGTTGGACGCGCGATTGACGTGTTTCCCGACTGTATACCGGTGCCGAAAAAACAAAATACCGGTAGAACAAAGACAGCATTACTACCTGACGTCTGTGCCCCATGGATTGCAATCCGTTTGTTAAGAATCTATCAAACGAACCACCTATTTCTGCACAGTCAAGGGTTTTTTTTCAGTTATTTTGGGGCTCCCGACCAGAGGTGGCTGCCAAATTCTACAGTGGGGCACACTTGCGATTTGTACAGGGTCAGCAGTTGCGTAATATTAATATATCTGCGGGCTCTGTACAATACGCCCAGCTTCTGAGAGGCTAACTTTGCCCTTGCTTCGATGGAGCCCCCATACCTGAGCTGGTCACTTAAGGTTACACCAAGCATATCAATGGAGGCCTTTTTAGGAAGATCGCTTCCATTTTTATATACTAGATTGTCATTTCGATCAGTTTTAGACGTAATCAGACATGATTGGGTCTTTGAAACATTAAATTCGACGAGGTTATTCTTACCCTCTCGAGGTAACCGTCCATTCTCTGCTTTTTGAGTTTGTGTGCCCTTTGGGGGCTTGTCAAACAAAAAGCTATCATGGACTGTACCGTCATCCGCGTAACAGTGAATTGGTGCACATGCCAAATTGTAATTCTTGTGTTTTATTTTATTTTTTGTTTGTTTTGTGTATATAAAAGTAGGAACTTACCTATACAACGAATAATAAAAAAAAATGTATTCTTTCTTATTTATCATAATATTATTTTTAATTGCGTGTATTATTTTAACATATAAAAATTACACGCAAACACAATTTTGTCGAGTCATGTGGGATAAAAAACGAATAATTACTGACTTTGAGTAAGTATCTAAAGCTGCAAAAAGTAATAAAATTGCATAATCTTAATTTGACGTTATTGAACAACAATAAACATTTAAAATTTCGTATTAATAAATAAGATTTTTATTGCTTTTCGGCCAATTGCGCATTTTATTACAATGTTACCTTTCACCCACACCTCTGACCTCAATTCGCACATACAAATTAAATGTTTCTAATAGCAGTTGATATTTATAGTATAACATCAATGGATTAGTAACTTTCCATCTAACGTTATTTTTCTTATGATGTGAATATAACCAACTAGAATGTTATCCCTATCTAATTTCCCACTACATCACATAAAATTAACGAAAATAGCTTCAACCACGCTATTAACATTGTAAACATGTCTACCCACACATCATGTGTATATTTGGTATGGCATAAAATATTTCATAAGTTTCTAATTCGCGTTTTCACAGTAAGAAGTTGTTATGCACTATGTATTCCCATTTATTTCAGCATTTACAAAAGAACTGAAAGCGATAGGTACCTACCGATTACTTACTTAACTAACCTAACAATAAAGGCATCATTTAAACACTTCTCCCGGAAACATCACAAAAATTTGCTAGAAGAGCAATGCAAGAAGCTCTACTATTTTAATATATTCTATTTGTTTAATTATTAATTGTTTTATTGAGATTTAAAAACCTCATTTTAATATTTAATCATTGTAGAAAATAATATTAACATAACCCAAATGAAATATGAAAACGGAAAAAATTAGAGAAAATAAAAATTTTCAGTCGCATCTGGGACTCGAACTCAGGTCCTCTGCCTATCCGGGGCAACCGCTTAACCAACTTAGCTAATGAGATCAGTTCGATTTATGCCAACTTCATCGATATCATAGGCAGAGGACCTGGGTTCGAGTCCCAGATGCGACTGAAATGTTTTTATTTTCTGTCGTTTTTCGGTTATCATATTTCATTTGGGTTATGTTAATATTATTATCTTCAATGATTAAACACTATGAATAATCAAATATTTGTTGATGATAGTTACGTCTTAAATTTATTTACACATTAATAACTATATTTATGATATTACTAATATGAATTTTAATAATAATAACTATTTCTATTTTATTTTTAGGCCTTATTTTTTTTTTTAATATTTCTAAAAATTTTATTTTTTCAAAAATTTTGTACATTTTTCATTAATTACTTACCTACTTTCATTACTTATTGTTAATTTTTGTTTATTTTTGTAATTTGTCTGTTCTTACATTATTATTATCTGTACATATTATTATTTTTATCGTACTGTTTATTCTGATGAGAAAAGCTTCGCTTTCGAAACATGTTTATGTTAAAAAAAGTGGTGTAAACAAAGTAATTCTAATTAATTTATCACTACCCGGCTTCACTTGAATTTCAGCACTCATCGTTGAAAACTTTTTTTTTATTGTACTACAATTGAATAAAACAAAATAATTCGTTTATTCTATTATTTAAATTAAAATTAAGATTTCAAAAGTATATAATATACAGGCAAATAATTTTACAGAGATTCTTGCTTGTGTAGTAATGTACTGTATTTAAAGACTTCTGCGGAGTAAAGACGTTCTTGCACGATACTTTTTTTTCATTCAGATTGCTCATGAGTTTTCTTTTTCTATGGAAAATTCTGTAGAAAATTCCATGGAAAAAGACAATCCACATTGAAACAGGACAAAAAAGTATCTTTGTAAGAGCGCTTAAGAAAGGAGTGCTAGCGGGTGTCCCAAACTACTTCGAACAAGTTTGAACCACTATCGGCGTGCAAAAATACATTCAAACGTGCGCTTTTTAAAATGATTTCCCCATAGTTCACCTATGTTATAAAAGACTTTGCGAGCTGAACACATTTTTACACTAAAATACAAAAAGAAAGGATGTGCATTTTTCATGATGCCTGAGATCTCCTTTCGAAGGAATGAAAAAAAAAAAAAAAACACTTCTTTGTATCATTTATTAACACTTTATAGTACATGTTCAAAGCTTTACATATTATTGGACGGACTTATTGCCTGGTGGCAATTTCTACCAACCAGCCTAACAAATTTCCTTCAAACCTAAGATATTTTTATATTCCAACAACAATATGACAATTTCATTATTCCAGCATGAAAATTGTACACCCATGCCATCCGTGTTTCAGTCAGAACTCGTATTTTCAATGACATTTCACGTTTACAGTACAAACAGTGATCACCACTAACTGTTTAATATTTAAATGCTCGAACTGTATTAAAGCTTTTTATATGTCTATTTTGTTGAATAAAGTGATTCATTTAAACACGTACACCGGAAGATAAATACTCAAATAACGTAGTAAAAAGTCGTGAGTCGTTAAAGTTATCAATCAGTGATATTCTAGTCTCGAACCGCGTAATCAGATTCAAGGTCAATAAAAAAACATTAATTATTTAACATTGAAATGAATTAACAATTATTATAACTGGGTTATTCAAAATGATGAAATCAATTTCGAACAAATATATTTTCTGAATTACGCGTTATGTATGCATGATTTACATAACAATTGAAAGAGGATGTCCGAATGTTTAGAATCCCACCGCTAGATCGCTCATAATTGACTAAACGACCGCTAGAGTGCTCGTGCTACCAAGCAGTGATTTTGTGTCAGTTGTGAGTAAAATTGTTACTATGCAGCACAAGGTTTTCTGTGTCCGTGATTTCTGTAAAACTAAGTCGGCAACTGTAGTGCAGCATACCTTTCGTCTCTATTTTAACATTGAACGTCCACCTAGAAAGGGCGCTTGTCGTTGGTATCACCAATTTGAGCAAACTGGATGTCAATTTAAAGTAAAAGGCCATGGCCGACCGCGTGTATCGGCAGAGAACGTGCAAAATTGAGTTCACAATTTTGAATTACCCTATTTTATAACAAATTCAGATTGAAACCACATATCCGTTATCTTAATTAGTAAATTCTGAAAGATCAATTTTTCGCAATTAAAGATTTGAATGCATCTTTAATGTGTTTTTAATTTAAAGTGAACAAAATGTATCAAAATAATTCTTCATGAATCAGCGGAATACGATAGTAAAAAAGCAATTTTAAAATATCCTATGCACTTTCCTACCCGAACTGCGCATATCCTACCTTTGGTCATAGGGCAATGCATGCCACTTGAATCCGGAGAGTGCACACCAATTCCACAGAGAAGAAACATAAATTTTAAACAAAATTTGAGATTTTTTTTTTTTAAATCTTCAGTATTGTTTAATTTATTTCCATATTCTGATTAGCCATTATTATTTATATAATTGTTCTATAACTTATTGCATACTTTCATCATATAAAAACAGTAATACTCGGATACATGCAATGCAAATAATAGTGAAATAAAATACTTATCAATAATAAATAAATTAAAAATTACTTTGTAATCACCACTTTATTAATATATGCATGTCAACATGTTTCGGAAGCGATGATTTCCCAATCAAGAATATACAGAATATGTATTATATATATATATATATATTACACGAATATGTATTATACATATTCTTGATGAGAAAAGCATCGCTTTCGAAACATGCTGATATGTATATATTGAAAAAGTGGTGATTGCACAATAATTTTTAATTCATTTATTAATAATGACACTACAAAATCTTTTTCAAGCAACAACACCACCAATGACACTGAATTTTTAGTGTGGAGACAGTCACGATGATGTCGGATATATTGCCTTTTTGCTCTTTCCACCCACTATCTCTCCTTCCTACCCTATCTCGCATAAGGTGTAAAGCACGGGATTATGAGTTATGGCCGTTATTATCAAAAGTTGAGGTGAGAGATTTGGGATTGAGCAGTAACAGTTTTCTTCCCCCGATTTCACTTGGCTGGTTTTCACGAAAACATGTATTTCTATAAACATTTATTTAATTTAATTATTTTCCAACTACCCGGGACGACTACATATACATACCTACGAATACTTTCTGTTATACTTTTCAATTGAGTAAACAGGCTGACATAAAGCAGGTGTTGAGCAGGCGCAAAAATATTTGAGGTTATGAATTCATATCTGTAATGCAGTGAAAATCCCGTTTAGTAATAAATATTTACACAAGCTACTCGGGGAATATGCCAAGACTGAAATGTGTTCCATTTTTTCTACTTTGATAATTATAAGTATTTTTAAACGGCTTTGCTTCACAGTACGAATTATCATATGTAGGTTCATGATAAGATAAAGTAAAGGACATGGTGACAAATTATAAAATAATAATTTAAATTAGTTTTTCTATAAAACAATTTTTATATTATATGATAAGCCTCATTCGGAGGTATTTAATTATAATATTTTTATTATCAAATATAAATCCATAATTTTATGCTTGCAAATTGATAGTTGAATTTATTTTTTTTAATTAAATGAAACAATAAATCTTTATTATAACCACTCTTTATTTATTACGCCGACCTGCTTCAGAACGACCGTTCCATCATCAAGGAAAAAAATTCTAACTTTTCATGAAAAGGTATAGTAAATATCTAGTACGGATTAGAAGTAATTTTACATTACGAAATGTATGTCATTATAGAAATTGATTTTTCACGATTTTAGAGGCAACTTTAACAATTATTTGGGGGCTAACGGCGATATAAAAAAAAAGGTTTACTCCATTGGTTTTGAAAATATAATGTAATATAAAAAATAAGCATTATGGTGGACATTAAATTAAATTAAAAACG
Source organism: Halesus radiatus (assembly GCA_022606495.2). Classification (NCBI taxonomy): domain Eukaryota; kingdom Metazoa; phylum Arthropoda; class Insecta; order Trichoptera; family Limnephilidae; genus Halesus; species Halesus radiatus. Next base: position 862 of record JAHDVE020007295.1, on the reverse strand, counting down.
ACCAATTTACTTTGAAAACAAATTTGCCGTACATTATTTTAAATATAGACCCGATAAAACGTTTTTTTTTTAATGTTTTGATTTCATATTATTATTAACGTAATCATATTTACTTAGCAAATATGATATTTTAAAAAAAAAGTTGCCTCAAAAATTATGAAAATTGATTTATTTTCATGGCATAAACTTCATAATTTAAAACAAAAATAAATAAAATACTTTTCGTCAGTACTAGATATTAAATAAACATTTAATAAAAAAAAATCATTCAGTTTGGTTGGGTATTAATCCAAAATTAAGTTATGTATAAACAGGCAGCGCAGCCGTTCCTCTTAAATGCTAATAAACTTCCACCTTTGGTTTGGAGTCCCAAAATATCTTTAAAAAAAATATTGTATCTGTGCAAAAACTGGTCGTCAGTTTGATAGATTCCCCTATCTTAACAAACTAATCTCAATCTTTGGACCACAGACGTTACGTGACAATGCTATCCTTGTTCTAGCGGTATTTCAGTGAAAGATGTTCTCATGAAGGCGGGAGACACGCCAATGCGCGTTTTTTTTATTTATCACATGAGAACGGGTCGCTTTGACGACTCATTTTTGTATTGACTGTGGAATGATTTGTCGGCCTTTGCGTTTCCACCTACTACAATATGGGTCTCTTCAAAACCCAGATTCATTCCTAAAAAGGGCCCTCCATATATCACCCTCAAAGATGGATAGGCAATGAGGGAAATTATAACTACTATTTAAAAAAAGCTATGTTGTGATTGTAAAAACATCGACAATATGTAAATTAAAGTGAGTTGTCGTTACCTATCAAGGTTGTCAAGGTAGGGGATAAAGTGTCAGCTGCATTA